>CM056508.1:29165379-29765379 GCA_029783415.1 Anisodus acutangulus
TTTAAGAAGAAATTGGTGGAAAAAATCCATATGACCACCCATTCTGTGTTGGTTCATTGATAACTTGTCTCCCATTTGGCTTGTTAACTTCATCCTTGGCATTCCTTTTCTCTAGCTCCTTCTGTTCATCCTTCTGCTCCTCCTTTTTTGGTTGGTGCTCTGAGTGTAATATCCAAACATTCGTTCAAATCATGACCTTGTAACTTGCAATGAGTGCAATATTTTGACAAATAATCATATTAATTTTTGTCATTTTGATCTTACTTCCTGTCTTTTCATCCACACAGTTAATTTGAATTCTTTTAGCGTGTTCCTTCAGAAAATAGACTTCCACCTTCACCCTAGCATAGCTAGGCCTCGTGTGATTGTGAGTGGCCTTGTCAATTACTAATTTGCCAATGAAAATAAGGATTCCTTATCAAAAAATTTGTTGGTAATCTTGGAAATGAAATCCAAGCAATGGCTATGGTAGTTTCCTCCTCGGGGTTAAACCGTGGATTCCATTTTAGACACTTCAGAGGAAAATATCTATTCCTCACTCTCAATTCACATGCTTTCGACAGTAGAGTAGCATAATCTTCCAGTAGCGAGAGTCTGAAGTAAAACATGTCTCTCATCTAAGTATCCAATACGGCAGGTTCTTTTGAATCGGCAAAATCTTCCTCAGTTCATTCAGATCTGGCTTTGCATACGAGAATTTTACTACAATAGCAAATTGCAGGTTTTGTCGTGCAGCAAGTTTCTCAAACTAAGTGATAGTTGGTTCTCCACGAAGAAAAGTAATAGTTTTGATCCCAATTGGGTCTGGAATATCTTGTTCAGTGACATTTTGCAACGCATTTGCATAATGACTATTTTGTGAAGGCAAACCACCCCCAGGAGGGGACTGGTCGCCGGCCGGCAAGTCCATATCCGGCGTACAATAAGGCAGTCTTTAGGTTTTCCGTAAGTTTAGGCTTGAGAGCAATTTTTTGCTTTTTCTAACATTTCTTATTTGGGAACTTTCAGAACTATACGAGAAGAAGAAAAAAGGGATATCCAACTCTAAACATTTATTGTCATATTTTTAGCCAAGAATTAGGTTTAGCAATTGAAGTCCAAAAAGTTTGGCATTGTATAGCCATGTACTGCTATTATCGACGCAAAACTAGGGAAGTAAATATTTTCTTTCTTATATTATCCTCACGTATCCTGTATTTTAGGGGTGAACAAAATCAGACCGCAAGCCACATCAAACGGACAAATCGAGTCAAACCGGGAAAAAAAACTGACTAGTGGTTTGGTTTGATTTGATTTGGTATTTAAAAAAATTCTGATATAAGTGATTTGATTTGGTATTAACTAAAAAAGTCAATCCGAGACCAACATTATATATAGATATATATAAGTTTTAGAATTATTTTATACATAATCTTTGTCATAGTTTTTAATTTTAACATCAGATTTGGGCTTACAATTTAAGCCTACTTTCCATATATGTCATTAAGGTAAAGTTTAAGCCTACTGCTGCACTAATGATAGGAATATCATATATTTAGTTTTCCCATTACCTACCATATCCACAGGCCAAAAAAAAAAACACTAGTGAGTGGCGTAATTTAGATTAGATCGCTGTTAAATTTGTCCATTTCATTTTACAACGGTGTGGATGTTGGTCATGATTCCTCTGTTGAAACCCGAAAATTCAAAAAAAAACCCGAAGAAAATTGATGTTCAAAAAATCCGATTATTATTGGTTTGATTTGATTTATAATATAAAAATCTGACATCTTTGATTTGGTTTGGTATAAGAAAAAATCAAACCAGTCCGGCCTATGTACACCAGCGAGTGGCTTAAAGGCCACTCGACTGTAAGGAGAGTGGCTTAAAGGCCACTCGACTGTAAGGAGAGTGGCTTAAAGGCCACTCGACTGTAAGGAGAGTGGCCTAAAGCCCCCTCTCCTGTTGTATTCAATAATCACTTTAAAAATGGAGAGCTATCTTTTTGTTAAAGAGAAGTCGACTATTAAAGACCGGTTATAGCCATTGAACAACTCACATAAACAAAGCCTATCAACTTTCAAGTGGTTGATTTATGAAACAACACCTAGAATTATTTTGTCCAAAAAGTTTTATAGAATTTATGCACAACTATTGACCATTACATTCGGTATTCAATAACGCGATTTTTAGACAAAACGGTGGAAACGTTACCTATTTTTGTTCAGCATGACACACGTTGTTTACTATGATTATCCACCATTGTTGATTCACAACGATGTGGGTTTGCTTGTATACATCTTGTTGAAGAAGAAAAAAAATTGAATTTTAACGTGTATCCCTTGTATGAAGGTGAATGATATACATGGCATCGTTTTAACTTTGAACGATGAAAATTCATTTTAATGTATGAAGATTACTAATATACATTACATACATGATGGTGATACAGTCTCGTTGTATATCAACTTTGAATATTTTATTTATCAGTGTGTGTATATATATATATATATATATATATATATATATATAAAGTGTATAGTCCAATATACTTTTGCCCATTGGAATGATGCCCAGAAAAATTATTCTACCATTAAAAAAGAAATTTTGAGTATTGTTTTATGCATACAAAAATTTCAAAGTGATTTACTAAATCAAATTTTTTTACTCATAATTGATTGCAAAAGTGCCAAAGAAGTTTTACAAAAAGATGTTCAAAATCTTGCATCAAAACATATTTTTGCACGATGGCAAGCGATTTTTAGCATTTTTTATTTCGATATTAAATATATTAAGGGAGAAACAAATTTTATTCAGATTTCTTAACCCGTGAATTCCTCTAAAACAGGAGAAATGCCTAGAAAATCCTCCAAGGAAAAAAAAGACAAACTCCCTGCTCAAACTCCTGCTGAAAAACCCAAGACATGGTATGACAGTTATGAAAGAGGAAAAAGAACTCAAAAACACTGCAACGCCCGGATCTAAGGGGATAACAAATAGAAAGAAAATAATTATAAAGAATAAAAATTAATAAATAGAAAGGAAGTAAAATAAAATAAAATTAACTTTTAAATTAAAGTTCCCAAGAGGGAATCCATAATTCAAAAAGGATCTGCAAGAATTTATGAGATAGGCGGTAGAACCGGCAAAATTTATAACAATAATTTAAATATAGGCGGTAGAACCGGCCAAATTTATAACAATAATTGAAACATAATGCAAGAATTTAAAAAGATTAGATGGTATTACCATCCATAATGAAATGTATTAAAAATATCAAAATTTACAAAGATTTGGACTTGAATATTTTGAGGAGATCTTGGGAGAACAATGGTTTTGGAAATTTTGGGGCAAGTTTTTTTCTTTCTAGAATTTTCTGTTCTTTCACTCTCTAAAACTTAGCTTCTGAAAAACGTAATTTCTAAGGAGAGATGGTCCCTTTTTATATGATTTTACAAGACAATTTCGTAAATAAAAAGGGAAAAATACATCATCCAAGTGCAAGTGAAAAAATATATCATCAATGACATCATCCACGTGCAAATTGTCATTTGGCATTTTCTTGCATTATTGCTGAATTTTTTGCATAATTTCTCCACTTTCATTATTACCTTTTTGAAAGTATCTTTTGTAGCATTTTCTGATGTCGGTATATTGTGCGGAATTTATTGCTGATATGTTTTTCTTCTTTTGACAATCTTTTCAGAATTCACTACTGCCAAAAATTGCATCGTCTTCCAAATCAATCAACGGTTCTTTTTCTTCTGAAGATGAGTCTTGCTTTGATGACTGTGATGGTGCAAATTTCAGAATTATCGCCTGCATTTCTTTCGGATTTTTGGCCGCTGTAAGAATTGAAGACATTTGGGATTTCTAGGCAAGGAATTGGGTGTGCTCCGGTGTTTGCAGTGGTATTTGTTTATGAATGGATTTTTGAGTACTTAACCATTCTTGGACTTTTGATGGGGTTAAACAGTGGTATTTTAAAGTTGTCCCGCTATTTTATTTTAAACCTTCTTCGAATTGCCAGAGTTTTATTGTCAGAGTAATCTATGAACCATGTGAATACCCACGACAGATGGAATCTGATATGAAATATATTTAGGGGCATAAATCTTTTTTCTTCGTCGGTAGGTTTATAGAGGAATTTAAAGAGGTTAAAGGATTGAATAATTTGAGGTTTTAAAATATCTAAGGTGGATCCAAATTGTTCCCACCATGTTGGAATTGGATGGAATGCACGAGGTATCAAAATAAAAGAGTCATGTATGAGCTCGCTTGACATTTTGAACAAAAAAAGGATTAAATCAAGTTTGTTGGTAATCCTAGTAATTAAATGGAACATCAAAAAATGGGGTATTTTTATACGTATCAGGAATATTAAGGAATTGAGAGGTCATTTCCCCAATAACTTGGGGCAATCACTCTAACTATTTTGCAAGTAGAGTATGAGAGATCTTTGTTATTTTTATAAAAAATATTTTTTGTTATGGCTGATCCCGATACTTCTAGGATAGCCTGGTAAAAATAGAGAGTTTTGAAAATATCTCATGATTTATAGAACCATCCTATTCCAAAATATTTTTGGATTGTCAAAAAAGGGTCTTTATCAAAAAATCATTTTTCAATAGTCACAATATTTTGAAAGAAGAGTTTTATAAAGAATTCAGAAGTGGATTTTATGGCAACTTGTGGTACCACAAGTTGGGAATTTGAAAAATGTTTTTGAGAAAGGGGTTTTGAAGATTCTCCTTTCTCTAATTTAATAAAACTTTGAAAGGGGTTTAACCTCTCTTGAACTCTGGATAATTTCTTGTTTAGAAATCTGTAATTGCATCAATGCCTTCTATAGTTCTAGAGATTTGACAAGGAGTTGTAAAAGGTTTTCAGTAGTCGTCTCTTGAGCGGGATCTTCTGGTGGTTTAGACACAGAATGTGCAGTGTTTTTGACTTCTTTTTTCTCTTTCATAACTGCGTCATACCATGTCTTGGGGTTTTCAGCAGGAGTTTGAGCAGGAATTTGTCTTTTTCTTCCTAGGAGGGGTTTCTAGGTATTTCTCCTGTTTTGAAGGAATTCACGGGTTAAAAATATATGGAATAGAATTTGTTTTTCCATTAATATATTCAATATCGAAATAAAAATGCTAAGAATCGCTTGCCATCATGCAAAAATCTATTTTGGTGCAAATTTTTGACATCTTTTTGTAAATCTTCTTTGACACTTTTGCAATCAATTCTGAGTAAGTTTTTTTGATTTAGTAAATCACTTTGAAATTTTTGTATGCATAAAATAACGCTCAAAATTTCTTTTTTAATTGTAGAATAATTTTTCTGGGTTCATTCCAATGTGCAGAAGTATACTGGACTATACACTCCCCCCCCCTGATTTTTGCTTCAAGATACCCCCATATCCTAAGTCAGAGGCATTTATCTCTACTATATTAGGTAGTTGAGGATCTGCTATATGAAGACACGGGATATCTAGCACTTTCTTTTTAATCTTTTGGACACAAATAGTATGGTTACTAGTCCATGGAGCAGGGTTTTTCTTTAGTCTATCATGGAGTGGTTTTGTCATTCTATTTATCTCTGGACAAAAATCTAATACATAATCTAAGCTTCCTAAGAATCTTTGTAATTGAATTTTATCAAGGATTTTATCAGAAAATTGCAAATTCTAAGGATCTTTCTATAAGGGTGATCTTACCCTGTGATATATAATGTCCTAGAAATCTTATCCTAGTTTGAAATAGATTAATTTTTTATTTGAAAACTACTAAATCATTTTTCTTTGTAACATAAAGGAAGGTTTTAAGATGTTTGAAATGTTCTTCTATAGAATTTGAGAAGATTAAGACATCAACAATATAAACTATACATAATTTGGAATAATCATTAAAGATATCATTCATTATTCGCTGAAATTCTAAAGGGGCATTTTTTAGACCAAAAGGCATTACATTCCACTCATATTTTTCAAAGGGGATCGTAAAAGCGGTTTTGTAATGATCTTTTGTAGAAATTTGAATTTGCCAAAAATCGAATTTCATATCAAACTTTGAGAATATTAAAGTAGAATGCAATTTTTGTAATAAATCCTTTTTGTTTGGGATTAGGTATCTAATCCATTTCAGGGTTGTATTTAAAGGTTTATAATTAATTACTAATTTAAGAGTTCCTCTTTTTATTTTGGAATTTTTGTTTACATAGAAAGCAGCACAACTCCAAGGGGATCTAGATTTGGAAATTAATTTTTAATTTTCAAGATTTTGAATTTCTTTTCTGCAATGCTGTTCAAGATCACTATTCATTTGGATCGGCCTAGCTTTTGTTGAAATTTTTCTTTCTTCAATTTTTTTTTCATAAGGCAGATCTACGATAATGTGCTTTCTACTCCAAAAAGCATTTGGAATATCATAACATATCTCACTTTCAAAAGAATTTTGGAGTTTAGATATCTTTTCTTTAACTTCTGGTATCTCTAATTGTATATTTAATCTTCTGAAAGAAAATTCATTTCTCAGTTCTTGTAGGTAATATATTTTTTCTTGTATTTTTGCATTTATACTATCTTCGTGGATTGAACATGCTCTTATTAGATTAAGGTCTCTAGTTTTTGATTTTGTTATAAAATTAAATTTTAATTTCTTGTTATTGAATTTAAAAGATATAAATCATTATCTACCTTATATGGATTAATAAGATTCATAAAAGGTGTTTCTAGAATGACTGAATATTGTATATCTTTTACCAAGACAAATGACGTTGCTATAGAAACTCCATCATTTATAATTGACGCATTAGTCTTAGATTTAATTTCTAATTTTAGAATTATTAGTGGCTGCTAATTTTTCATGAGTTTCTTCCTGGAGATTTTTTGGCACTATACCTGTTTTTATGCAATTTAAATCTGCTTATGTATCAAAAAGGCAAATGTTTTATATTTAATTTTTTTTTTGAGAATTTAAGAGTTATGTTTATTAGGTATTTTTTGATGTAATTTGTCTTAATACACTAAGAAAATCTTCTGGGACTTCTTCTAGATTTTTTATTTCTTTTTCAATATCTTCTTCAGGTTCTATGAGATTTTCGGAATCAGAGTTTTCAGAATCAGATCTTTCTTGCATAGATTTTGAAAGGATCGTTTTTATTAAATTAGAATCTTGTTTTTGTTTTAATTATTTTATTTCTGATTTTACTTGTTTGATTTCTTCTTGTAGTTCTTAAACTGTTACTTCTTTAATTTCTTTTATCTTTTTTCCTTTTCCTAAGATGTTAGTTAAGTCATAAGTATTTTTAGATGTGTTTGGTAAAATAGTATTTTTAACTTCTTTCTTTTCTTCCGTGAAAGATTTTAAGAGTCTATTTAAATATTCTTTTTGATGTTGGGTATCTGTGTGTTTTACCATGTCTAACATGAATTTCTGATCTTTAGTTAATACACATATACATTTTTTTTCTTTTTCAAAATATTCAGATAAACTGGTTGTGACCAATTCATCTATTTGAAGAGGTTCATGATCTTCCGAAGATAGAGAAGAAAACCCTTCAGATTCTATTTCATTGTTTGAATCAGAAGAATCTATTAAGAGATTAGAGATTTTTTGAACTATTTCTTCATCTAATTTTAATTCTTGTAATTTTTTTATTTATTTTTGCAGTATTTCAAAGTATGTCCTTTTTTATTACACCTGTAATATGTAATATCTTTGTACCTAGATTAATATTTTTTAATATTTCTTTTATTTTTGTGTAAACGTGTATAATTATGGTAAGACTGGGATTCCTCTTTTGTATAGGCTTAGGATTCCTATTGTATAAGGGATGAATATTGTACTCTATATATATCTTGATATTAATGAAAGACTCTCCAAGGGAGATTAATATCATCTAACATGGTATCAAGAGCCAAATAAACAAAACCCTAAAAACCTTTCTCTTCCACAGCAGCCGGCTGCCTCTCCTACGCCGCGGCCCTCCCGGATTTTCTTCTTGTTTCTCGGGTTTTGTTCTTCCTTTCTTCTCTTCTCTAAATGGCTATCCCTGATTCTTCCACATTTTCTGACGCCTCTACCTCCACAAATCCCACCACAAAATCATCACCCCCGATTCATCCCGCACTTACTGTTTCCAACATCAAGAACCATATTTCCATTATTCTTGATCAAGAAAACAACCAGTATTCTCCCTGGGTTAAACTTTTTCGCAATCATGCATGTCTCTATAACGTGCTTGACCATATTGATGACACTATTCCGCGCCCTACGGAGGTTGATGATTCTATCTGGCATCGTCTTGACGCCGGCGTCAAACAATGGATATATGGTAGTATCTCTCAGGATTTGCTCCTTACTATCATGAAATCTGACTCCACAGCCCTTGACTTGTAGAATCGTTTGGAGGAAATTTTTCAGGACAACAAGCACACTCGTGCCGTGTATTTGGAAGAACAGTTCAACAAAACACGTCTTGAAAACTTCTCCAATGTCTCTGAGCATCGCAAGCGGCTTAAACTTCTAGCGGATCAACTCTCCAACATCGACGCACGCCATCGACGATAAAATGGTGCTACAAATGATTTCTGGCCTTACTAAGGGCGAATATGATACTTTGGCCACCATTATTCAACAGGCAGATCCGCTACCGAGTTTTAACAAAGCTCGCTCACAATTATTGCTCGAAGAAACCCGTCGTGCTAAGCAGGATGAGCACGCCCAGCAGGTGTTAGCTGTCGACATGCAACCCCAAGATCAGACGCCACCAGACAACTCTCAACAACGGCAGGGCCGTGGGGGCAAGGGTGGAAAAGGCTGCGGTGGTAGAGGAGGTCGTGGTCGTGGCAAGGGTCACGGTCAACAGAACCAACAGCAGCAGCAACAACAGAGATCGCAGAACAATTGGGCCGCGACTCAAGGGCTGGTTTGCCAGGCGGGCGCCCAAGATCAGAGCCACGGTGCCCTGGGATTGAGCCGCGGCGCCAAGTCCATTCCAGTACCAGCAGCCATACAATCTGTATTCTTACCTCAGTTTGTTAGGCCCCGCTCCAGCCCCACAGCAGGCCCACTTCATGCAAGGTCAAATCCCGCAGCCCTCCTCCGGCATGACACCCACTGAGTTGGGTCAGGCGTTCAGCACCCTCTCTATGAAACAGCCTGACAATACTTGGTACATGGACTCAGGCGCCACATCTCACGTCACCCAATCTGCAGGTACTATTCCTAAACTGTTTCGGTTAAAACATCCTCAATATGTTATAGTTGGTAGTGGACAACGCATTCCGGTTAAGGGTTATGGTACCTCATATACACAACATCTTCATCCACCATTCTCCCTCAAAAATACCCTATATTCCCCACACATGATTAATAACCTCATATCTGTCCGCCAATTTACTCGTAATAATTCTGTCTCCGTTGATTTTGACCCTTTTGGTTTTACTGTGAAGGATCTTCATACGGGGACACCTCTTACGAGATGCAATAGCACGGGGGAGCTCTATCCATTCATTTCCACCTTCACTGCCAGATCTTGCTCTCCCGTCACTCTAGCGGTTGTTTCTTCTTCAACTTGGCATAATAGGATTGGTCATCCAGGAGCCCCAGTTTTTAATTTTCTTAGAGGCAACAATTTCATTGCTTGTAATGGGAAACTTGCCCAAAATTGTGTTTCTTGCTCTTTAGGCAAACATATTTGTCTTTCGTTTAAATCATCTACTAGTGTTACCTTTGCTCGTTTTGATATCATACATGCCGATTTATGGACATCTCCTATCTCTAGTTCTCTCGGTCATAAATATTATCTTGTGTTGCTTGATGATTTTTCACACTACGTTTGGTTATTCCCTCTTAAATTTAAATCGGAAGTGTTTGTCAAATTTCTTGAGTTTCGCAAGTTCATTCAAACACAATTTGGAAAAGGCATAAAATCATTTCAGTGCGATAATGGTCGTGAATTCAATAACTCTATATTTCACCGCTTTTGTACCAATAATGGCATGGTCTTTCGCTTCTCCTACCCTCACACCTCACCACAAAACGGTAAAGCTGAAAGAATCATCCGCACCATTAACAATATGATTCGCACCCTATTAATTCATGCCTCCCTCCCTCCACCCTTCTGGATCTATGCTGCTAAAATGTCAGAATACGCTCTAAATATTCTCCTTACTAGCACTCTTCACAATATGACCCCTACCGAAATCCTCTACCATAGAATCCCCTCTTATGATCATCTACGGATTTTTGGTTGTCTGTGCTATCCCAACCTTAGCTCCACCGCCCCTCACAAGCTCGCTCCTAGGTCCACTCCATGTGTCTTTCTAGGATTCCCACCGAACCATAGGGGTTATATATGCTATGACTTGTCAACTCGTCAGATCCACATATCTCGTCACGTCACATTCGACAAGACCACGTTCCCGTTTTCGACTCTTCCAAAATTCCAAAAACATGACTACTCATTTCTTGACGAGTCTGCTATCTCTCCCCTCATAATCGAACAACTCACATCCTCTGTTCCGTCGTCAGAGCCGCGACGCCCAAACTTCAGAAAAGCATGTCAACCTTCTAGCGCCGCGACTCTCGATCCAGGAGCTGCGGCGCCTCCGACGGGTTCGCCCCCACCTTCTCCTTATCCGACTTTACCCCCCGTCTTAGACACCACTCCGCCACCCACTGTCCCTACCTATCCAATGGAAACTCGTTCAAAGCATGGAATTTTCAAACCCAAAGTCCATTTCAACTTATCTGCCCAAACCATCTCTCCACTTCCAAAGAACCTAAAATTGGCCAAACAAGACCCTAATTGGAATGCGGCTATGTATGAGGAATTCAATGCTTTAACTAAACAACACACGTGGGATCTAGTACCTAGACCTGAGGGGGTGAATGTCATTCGTTGTATGTGGCTATTTCATCACAAGTTCAGAGACAATGGGGATCTTGAGAGGTATAAGGCCCGTCTTGTGGCTAATGGCACAAATCAGCAGGAGGGCATTGATTGTGGTGAGACCTTCAGCCCGGTTGTCAAACCGGCTACCATCCGCATAGTTTTGAGCATAGCCATGGGCAAACACTGGCCGATCCATCAGCTTGACGTGAAGAATGCATTCTTACATGGGGATCTGCGAGAGACAATCTACATGCATCAGCCACTAGGGTTCACCCATCCAGCAGTTCCTCACTATGTGTGCCATCTCTGTAAGTCACTATATGGCCTGAAGCAGGCCCCCCGTACGTGGTATGATCATTTTCCCAGATATATCTTGCAGATTGGGTTTGTATGCAGCAAGAGTGATACATCACTTTTCATTTTTCATCGAGGTAGTAGCACTGCTTACTTATTATTTTACATGGATGATTTTGTTCTTACTTCCTCCTCCGACGGCTTGAAAAATGAGATTATTGTCTTGCTCAAGTCCAAATTTGCAATGACTGATTTGGGGAAGCTGAGTTACTTTTTGGGGATATCAATGACCAGGTCTGCCAATCATATGTTCTTGTGTCAGCGTAAGTATGCAGAAGAGATTGTGTACAGGGCTAAGATGGCGAACTGCAAAGAGGTGCCTACTCTAGTTGATTCCAAATCTAAGCTCAGTGCTATGGATGGTGCTCCAGTCTCTGATCCTACTCTGTATAGGAGCCTTGCAGGTGCACTTCAGTATCTCACATTCACCAGGCCAGACATAGCTTATGTTGTTCAGCAGGTGTGCTTATTCATGCATGCCCCCAGTGAGTCTCATTTCACTGCTCTTAAGCGTATCATTCGATACATTAAGGGCACTCTTGATTATGGTTTGCACCTATACCCCTCTGCACCAGATATGTTTCTTTCATATACGGATGCAGATTGGGCAGGGTGTCCGGACACGCGACGCTCCATCTCCGGCTTTTGTGTTTTCTTAGGGGATAATCTGATTTCTTGGTCTGCCAAGCGATAGGCTACCCTATCTCGCTCCAGTGCCGAGGCTGAGTACAGAGGCGTTTTTTTAAATGTAGTAGCTGAGATTTGTTGGCTCAAAAATTTACTGTTAGAACTTCAGTGTCCTTTGCGTCAGGCATCTATTGTGTATTGTGATAACATCTCTGCCATCTATCTTTCTCATAATTCGGTTCAACATCAGCGAACCAAGCATATTGAGATAGACCTACACTTCGTTCGTGAGAAAGTTGCGTTAGGCCATGTCAGAGTGTTACATGTTCCATCATCCTATCAGTATGCAAACATATTTACCAAAGGACTTCCTGCATGCTTATTTCTTGACTTTCAGATCCAGCCTCTCGTCAAGCCTCCTCCGCTCCGACTGAGGGGGTGTGTAAACGTGTAAATATAGGAAACAATATATTCCCTACCCATAATTAGAATATTTCCATATATTGTGTAAATATAATTATGGTAAGACTAGGATTCCTCTTTTGTATAGGCTTAGGATTCCTATTGTATAAGGGATGAATATTGTATTCTATATATACCTTAATATTAATGAAAGACTCCCCAAGGGATATTAATATCATCTAACATTTTGGATTTGTAAAGAGGTTTTTTATAATATTCTTCATTTGTTCTGAAATTTTTCTTCCTATGTCCTTTTTGTGTTTTCCTGTATAGTTTTCTATAAGTTTTACTACAGTTTCCTGTACAATATAGAGAATGTTATTTTTTGGAATTTATATCAAATTGTTGACATAACGAACCTAGCTCCAACCTAGTTCTTTTTAGTTCCCATTTTAGGTGTTTTGTAATTTTAGATCTTGACATATTTTTAATCCTTCTTGTTGGGTTATACTGTCTAGTTGTCCGTATGTGAATTCATTATAGAGTATTATTTGTTTTCTATATATTTCCCTAATTTTATTCCTAACATTTTCTCCTAAAAGGGTAGACAATCATGCTAAGAATTTTTCTTTCCAAAATGGTTGGTTGGAATCTTCTCTAAGAATTACTCTAGTTAAGAACGTGTTTTGTACCATTGAAAATCACTTAGTTTTTTACATTTTATATTTGAAAGTAATTAGTAATTCACCATTTTTATCTTTTAGATTGGAAGACCCATTCTGGTGTTTTATTCCTAGTTGTAAGAGGATTTACGAATTTTGAAAAAGGATAGTCTATGGAATTTTGAGAAGAATATATTTCAAACCAGTCGAAGAATATGATGTTTATTATGTTTTCATCTATAAATTCATAATTTGTTTTCTTGTATTTGTTTCCTAGTATCTAAAAAGTTTGAAAGAACCAAGTTCTTTTTTCTAAGTTATGTTTTTCATAAAAGTCTTCACGTAGAAATTTTTTATCTACTTGAAATTTTTTTTCTAAAACTCCAATTTCGTTTACTATATTTTCTGTTATTGAGAAAAATGTTGGACTAGTAGGTTCTTATTCTGGTTGTTGAACACCTATTTTTTCTCTAGTAGTGGAATTTTCATATACGGGTCTAGGTATTTCGTTGGTGTAGTCTACGTTTCTTAAATTGGATAAATCTGACATAAAATGTCTAGGTTTAAAATGTATATTTATTACTGAAGAAATTTGTGAACCTCTGCCTAAACCTAGGGTCTCTATAGAACATATATCATCGTATCTATTATTCGTAGATTTTCTAAGGAATGATAGACTAACTCTACCATCCTGGTATTTGGTTACTTGTTTAAGTTGAGTATTTGGTTGAGAAGTTTTTAGTGGTTCAGGTTTAACTGCTCCTTCCAAGGTCCATTCTTCTGGAAGAGTAACCTTTTTTCATTTAATAGGTCTTGGTTTACAATGTTAGATCTGGATATATCTGTCTGTAATAGTAGCATTTCACCCTTTTTCTATGGTATCTGGCTTTTGTAGCAAAAGCAGAAAGCATAGCTTTGTAATGGATTCTAAAGATTATTGCTACTGGAATTGACCCTTCAAGCATTTGGTAATTATGTGTTTTTATTTGTAAGACAAGAGATTTTAGGATATTTTTATCATTAAGAGATACTGAAAAGTTTGGATAACAATCAAAAGAGATTGACCCCGTGCAGAAGATAGATTCAACAGAACTTAATAAAAAGTCTTCAAAGTTAGTGAATCTTGCATCTCTTAAGATCGCAAGAATTTAAGTATTTAGTTCTTCTTTTGTTAAGGGTTTTATCCCTACTTGAACTAAACCAATATGGATGTACTTGTAATTTCTTTCTTTTTGTTTCTTCAATGAATCTTGAGAAAGTAATTGGATTGTTTCAAAGGGTTTTATTAATTGAATATCTCTTTCTTCTGTTTTAATTGTGTAATCTGTTTTAAAAAATTGGTATTTGGAGTATTTATAAATTTGATCTCTAGTTATTCTTGGTATTTCCCAATTATCTATTAATTTTTCAAAGTCTTGTATAACTATTTCCTCATAATTTATTATCTTCTTGGAATCCATGGAAGATGTTGAAGCAAAGTTAGAAGACGTAGATCTATTGAAAACATATCTATTTTTATAAAATCTTATTTTTGAAATTTAAGTTCTTTCTACAATCCTAAGATATTCATGAGGTTTACTACCGTCCGTATGGACTAACTACCCAGACCTTCATAGGCAAAAACACTCGAAAGAGCCTAAATCTCTTGACAAGAATTTTATAAATCTAAATAAATTTTTCTATAATTTTTACCCCCTTGGCTCTGATACCAGCAACGCCCGAGGATCCAAGGGGATAACAAATAGAAAGAAAATAATTATAAAGAAGGAAAAAATAATAAAGAGAAAGGAAGTAAAATAAAATAAAATAAAATAAACTTTTAAATTAAGGTTCTAAGATGGAATTCATAATTCAAAAAGGATCTGCAAGAATTTATGTTATAAGCGGTAGAATCGGTCAAATTTATAACAATAATTTAAACATAGGCGGTAGAACCGGCCTAATTTATAATAACAATTGAAACATAATGCAAAAATTTAAAAAGATTAGGTGGTATTGCCATCCATAATCAAATGTAATAAAAATTTTAAAATTTACAAAGATTTGGACTTTAATATTTTGAGGAGATCGTGGGAGTACAATGGTTTTAGAAATTTTGGGGCAAGTTTTTCTCTTTTTAGAATTTTCTATTCTTTCACTCTCTAAAACTTAGATTCTGAAAAATGTAGTTTCTAAGGAGAGATTGTCTCTTTTTATATGATTTTACATGAAAATTTCGTAAATAAAAAGGGAAAAATACATCATCCATGACAAAGTGCAAGTGGAAAAATATATCATCAATGACATAATCCACGTGCAAGTTGTCAGTTGGATTTTTTTGCATTATTGCTGAATTTTTTGCATAATTTCTCCACTTTCATTATTACTTTTTTGAAAGTATCTTTTGTGGCATTTTTTGTTGTCGGTATTTTGTCCGAACTTTATTGCTGGCATTTTTGTCTTCTTTTGACAATATTTTTATAATCCACTATTGCCAAAAATTGGATCGTCTTCCAAATCAATCATCAGTTCTTCTTCTTCTGAAGATGAGCCTTACTTTGATGACGATGATGATGCAAATTTCAGAATTATCACCATCATTGCTTTCAGTTTTTTTTGCCGTTGTAAGCATTAAGGCCATTTTAGATTTATGGGCAAGGAATTGGGTGTGCTCCGGTGTTTGCAGTGGTATTTGTTTATGAATGGTTTTTTGAGTACTTAACCATTCTTAAAATTTTGATGGGGTTAAACTTAGTGGTATTTTAAAGCTGTCCTACCATCTTATTTTAAACATTCTTCGAATTGCCGGAGTTTTATTGTCAGAGTAATCTATGAACCATGCGAATACCCACGGTAAATGGAATCTGGTATGAAATAAATTTAGGAGCATGGATCGTTTTTCTTCGTCGGTAGGTTTATAGAGGGATTTAAAGAGGTTAAAGGATTTCTCCTATTTTAGAGGAATTCACGGGTTACGAAATCTGGAATAGAATTTGTTTCTCTCTTAATATATTCAATATTGAAATAAAAAATACTAAGAATTGCTTGCCATTGTGAAAAAATCTGTTTTGATGGAAGGTTTTGAACATCTTTTTGTAAAACTTCTTTGACACTTTTATAATCAATTTTGAGTAAAAAAAATTGATTTAGTAAATCACTTTGAAAATTTTGTATGCATTAAACAATGCTCAAAATTTCCTTTTTAATGATAAAATAATTTTTCTGGATATCATTCAAATGAGCAGAAGTATACTGGACTATACACTCTCTCCCCCTGATTTTTGCTTCAAGATACATATCCTAAGTCAGAGTCATATGTCTCTACTATCTTAGGTAGCTGAGAGTCTGCTATATGAAGACACATGATTTCTAACACTTGCTTTTTAATCTTCTGGACACAAATAGTATGGTTACTAGTCCATGGAGCATGATTTTTCTTTAGTCTATCATGGAGTGATTTTTCCATTCTATTTATCTTTGGACAAAAATCTAAAACATAATTTAAGCTTCCTAAGAATCTTATCTTAGTTTGAAATAGACTCATTTTTTATTTGAAAACTACTAAACCATTTTTCTTTGTAACATAAAGGAAGATTTTAAGATGTTTGAAATGTTCTTCAATAGAATTTGAGAAGATTAAGACAACATCAATAGAAACTATACATAATTTGAAATAATCATTAAATATATCATTCATTATTTGCTGGAATTCTGAAGGGGCATTTTTTAGACCAAAAGGCATTACATTCCACTCATATTATTCAAAGGGGACCATAAAAGTGGTTTTGTAACGATCTTTTGTAGAAATTTGAATTTGTCAAAAACTGAATTTCATATCTAACTTTGAGAATATTAAAGTAGAATGCAATTTTGTAATAAATTCTTTTTGCTTGGGATTGGGTATCTAATCTATTTCAGGGTTTTATTTAAAGGTTTATAATTAATTACTAATCTAGGAGTTCCTCTTTCTATTTCAGAATTTTTGTTTACATAGAAAGCAACACAACTCCAAGGGATTTAGATTTGAAAATTAATTTTTTATTTTCATGAGTTTCTTCCTGGAGATATTTTTGATACTATTCATGTTTTTATGCAATTCAAATATTCTCCTGTATAAAAAAGGACAACTTTTTTATAATTAAAATTTTCTGAGAATTTAGGAGTTATCTTTATTAGGTAATTTTTAGATGTAATTTGTCTTAATACACTAAGAAAGTCTTTTGGGACTTCTTTTAAATTTTTTATTTCTTTTTCAATATCTTCTTCTGGTTCTATGAGATTTTTGGAATCGGAGCTTTCTTGCATCGATTTTGAAAGGATTGTTTTTATTAAATCAGAATCTTATTTTTGTTTTTCTTTTAATTCTTTTATTTCTGATTTTACTTGTTTGATTTCTTTTTGTAGTTCTTGAACTGTTAATTCTTTACTTTCTTTTATCTTTTTTCCTTTTCCTAAGATGTTAGTTAAGTCATAAGTATTTTTAGATGTGTTTGGTAGAATAGTATTTTTAACTTCTTTCTTTTCTTTCGTGAAAGATTTTAATAGTCTATTTAAATATTCTTTTTGATGTTGGGTATCTATGTGTTTTACCATGTCTAACTTGAATTTTTGGTCTTTAGTTAATACACATATACATTTTTCTTTTTCTTTTTCAGAATATTCAGATAAACTGGTTGTGACCAATTCATCTACTTGAAGAAGTTCATTATCTTCCGAAGATAGAGAAGAAAACCCTTCAGATTTTGTTTCAGTGTTAGAATCAGAAGAATCTATTTAGAGATTAGAGATTTTTTGAACTATTTCTTCATCTAATTGCTTCTACCAGGCGTTGCTGGTATCAGAGCCAAGGGGGTAGAGATTATAGAAAAAAAATGTTCAGATTTATAAAAATTTTGTCAAGAAATTTAGGCTCTTTCGAGTGTTTTTTCCTGGGAAGGTCCGGGTAGTAAGTCCTTAGGGAAGACAGTTAGCCCCAGGAATAGCTTAGCTTTGTAGAAAGAACTTAAATTTCAAAAATAAGATTTATAAACATGGATACGTTTTTCAATAGATTTACTTCTAACTTTGCTTCAACATCTTTCATGGATTCCAAGAAAATAATAAATTCTGAGGAAATAGTTATACAAAACTTTGAAAAATCGATAGATAATTGGAAAAATAACGAGAGTAACTAGTGATCAAATTTAGAGATATTCCAAATACCAATTTATTAAAACAGATTACACAATTAAAACAGAAGAAAGAGATATTCAATTAACAAAACACTTTGAAACAATCCAATTACTTTCTCAAAATAGATTGAAGAAACAAAAAGAAAGAAATTACAAGTACATTCATATTGACTTAGTTCAAGTAGAGATAAAACCCTTAACAAAAGAAGGACTAAATACTTCAATTCTTGCGATCTTAAGAGATGCCAGATTCACTAACTTTGAAGGCTCCTTATTAAGTTATGTTGAATCCAGCCTCTGCACGAGGCCAATCTCTTTTGATTGTTATCCGAACTTTTCAGTATCTCTTAATGAAACAATATCCTAAAATCACTTGTCTTACAAATAAAACCCCATAATTACCAAATGCTTGAAGGGTCAATTCCAGTAGCAATAATCTTTAGAATCCATTACAAAGCTATGCTTTCTGCTTTTGCTAAAAAAGTCAGATATCATAGCAACAACGGTGAAACGCTACTATTACAGACAGATTTTTCCGATCCAACAGTGTAATACTAAGACCTATTAAATGGAAGGACGTTACTCTTCCAGAAGAATGGACCTTGGAAGGAGCGGTTAAACCTGAACCACTAAAAACTTCTCAACCAAATACTCAACTTAAACAAGTAACCAAATACCAAGATGGTAGAGTTAGTCTATCATTCCTTAGAAAATCTACGAATAATAGATACGATGATATATGTTCTATAGAGACCCTAGATTTAGGCAGAGGGTCACAAATTTCTTCAGTAATAAATACACATTTTAAACCTAGACATTTTATGTCAGATTTACCCAATTTAAGAAACGTAGACTACACCAACAAAATACCTAGACCCGTATATGAAAATTTCACTGCTAGAGAAAAATAGATGTTCAACAACCAGAACAAGAACCTACTAGTCCAATATTTTCCTCAATAACAGAAAATATAGTAAACGAAATCGGAGTTTTAGAAAAAGAATTTCAAGTAGATAAAAAATTTATACGTGAAGACTTATGGAAACATAACTTATAAAAAAGAACTTGGTTCTTTCAAACTTTTTAGATACTAGGAAACAAATACAAGAAATAATTTATGAATTTATAGATGAAAATAAAATAAACATCCTATTCTTCGACTGGTTTGAAATATATTCTTCTCAAAATTCCATAGACTATCCTTTTTCAAAATTCGTAAACCCTCTTACAACTAGGAATAAAATACCAGAATGGGAGACCCTAGCCGATACTAGGAAAATCCAATCTAACCACCCTTCTCTACAAGGCATTAAGCTTAATATACATGATCGCCCTGTAGAAGCAATTCCTTTTAAAAATCCAGCAGAAGATGAAAAAGCTAATATAAAATCCATTCTAGCACAAAATAGTTTTACAAATATTAATTTAAATTCTATAGGTAAACAATTAGATAGAATGAAAAAACACATACAAAAACAACATTTAATCACTATAGATTCTCCAGAAAAATCTACAAAGCTGAAATTAAAAAGCCCAATTTTTAAACCCTTTCAGGTATCTAAAGATAGTATTAAAAACATTCAATAAAATAAGTCTGAATTTATTAAGGTTATACAAGATCAATTAAGTAGAATTGAGACATCTAGTAGTTTTAATGCAGAACATATTGTCCCAGATACACCTCAACCAAGTCACACAGAACAAACTTTGACAAATGATTCTGATAATAGTGAAGCCTTAGGACAATTCCATAATACAACACCCTTAGTTAATAAAATTAATTGGAAACAACCTACACAACAACAACTACAAATAATTTCAGCTCCAGATATAGGAATAGTAAAATCCTTAGCTCAATCCCGCTTTAACGCATCTTCCATTTATGATTGGAACATAGATGGGATGACTGAATATAATATCCTTAACTTTATCCAACAAATGACCATGACCGTAAATGCCTAAAAAACACAAAATGGTGCCCAAGATAGGACCATAGAGGAACTGCTTATCGCAGGATTCTCTGGTCAATTAAAAGGATGGCGGGATAACTATCTCACTAGCCAACAACAAGAAGACATCTTAAACGCCATAAAAACTGATGAAGAAGGAACACCAATCTTAGATGAAGAAGGAGAACCCGTACAAGATGCAGTATCAACCTTGATACTGACAATCTCATTAAACTTCATAGGTGATTCTTCCCATATAAAAGATAAAAATGTTGAATTACTTTCAAATATACAATGTAAAAACTAAGTGATTTACAATGGTACAAAAACACGTTCTTAACTAGAGTAATAATTAGAGAAGATTCCAACCAACCATTTTGGAAAGAAAAATTCTTAGTAGGATTGCCTACCCTTTTAGGAAAAAAGGTTAAGAATAGAATTAGGAAAATATGTGGAAAACAAATAATACCTTATAATGAATTCACATACGAACAACTAATCAGTATAATCCAACAAGTAGGATTAAAATATGTCAAGATCTAAAATTATAAAAACACCTAAAATGGGAACTAAAAAGAACTAGACTAGAGCTAGGTTCGTTTTGTCAACATTTTGATATAAATTCCAAAAAATAACCTTTTTTAGATTGTACAGGAAACTGTAGCAAAACTTATAGAAAATCATACAGGAAAACACACAAAGGATATAGGAAGAAAAACTTGAGAACTAATGAAGAATATTATAAAAAAAAACTCTTTACAAATCCAAAAATAAAAGAAATCCTAAGAAATGTGAATCTAGGTACAAAGATATTACATGTTACAAGTGTAATAAAAAGGGACATACTTCGAAATACTGCAAAAATGAATAAAAAATTACAAGAATTAAAATTAGATGAAGAAATAGTTCAAAAAATCTCTAATCTCTTAATAGATTCTTTTGATTCAAACAATGAAACAAAATCTGAAGGGTTTTCTTCTCTATCTTCGGAAGATAATGAACCTCTTCAAGTAGATGAATTGGTCACAACCAGTTTATCTGAATATTCTGAAAAAGAAAAAAAATGTATATGTGTATTAACTAAAGACCAGAAATCTATGTTAAACATGGTAAAACACATAGATACCCAATACTAAAAAGAATATTTAAATAGACTCTTAAAATCTTTCACAGAAGAAAAGAAAGAAGTTAAAAATACTATTTTATCAAACACATCTAAAAATACTTATGACTTAACTAACATCTTAGGAAAAGGAAAAAAGATAAAAAAGTAAAGAAGTAACAGTTCAAGAACTACAAAAAGAAATCAAACAAGTAAAATAAGAAATAAAAGAATTAAAAGAAAAATAAAAACAAGATTCTTATTTAATAAAAATGATCCTTTCAAAATCTATGCAAGAAAGCTCTGATTCTGAAAACTCTGATTTCGAAAATCTCATAAAACCTGAAGAAGATATTGAAAAAGAAACAAAATCTAGAAGAAGTCCCAGAAGACTTTCTTAATGTATAAGATAAATTACATCTAAAAAATATCTAATAAAGATAACTCTTAAATTCTCAAAAAAATAAAATACTTGCCCTTTTTGATACAGAAACAGATTTCAATTGCATAAAAACAGGTATAGTACCAAAAAATCTCCAGGAAGAAACTCATGAAAAATTAGCAGCCAGTAGTAATTCTAAATTAGAAATCAAATCTAAGACTAATGCGTCAATTATAAATGATGGAGTTTCTATAACAAAATCATTTGTATTAGTAAAAGATATACACAATTCGATCATTCTAGGAACACCTTTTATGAATCTTATCACTCCATATAAGGTAGATAATGATTTTATATCTTTTAAATTCAATAACAAGAAATGAAAATTTCATTTTATAACAAAACCAAAAACTAGAGACCTTAATCTAATAAGAGCATGTTCAATCCACTAAGATAGTATAAATGCAAAAATACAAGTAAAAACATATTACCTACAAGAACTGAGAAATGATTTTTCTTTCAAAAGATTAAATACACAATTAGAGATACCAGAAGTTAAAGAAAGATATCTAAAGTCCAAAATTCTTTTGAAAGCGAGATATGTTCTGATATTTCAAATGCTTTATGGAGTAGAAAGCAACATATCGTATATCTGCCTTATGAAAAAAGATTTTGATGAAAGACAAATTCCAACAAAAGCTAGTCCGATCCAAATGAATAGTGACCTTGAACAGCATTGCAGAAAAGAAATTCAAGATCTTGAAAATAAAAAATTAATTTTCAAATCTAGATCCCCTTGTTAATGAATAGTTAATGCTTACTTTTTTTAAATGCGCTATCATGGTTTATTCGCTTTTGATACCAGCATTTTCATACTGCTTTAAATTTTTTCCTACCGTTTCTCTTGCTTGCTTTACTCTTGCTTTGCTTTTGCTTTGTTTGTGCTTATGCTCTGTCTTGAGCTGAGGGTGTCTCGGAAACAACCGCTCTACTTACCAAGGATTAGATACCCAATCCCAAACAAAAAGAATTTATTACAAAAATTGCATTCTGCTTTAAATATTCTTAAAGTTTGGTATGAATCCAGTTTTGGCAAATTCAAATTTCTACAAAATATTATTAGAAAATCGCTTTTACGGTCCCCTTTGGACAATATGAGTGGAATGTAATGCCTTTTGATCTAAAAAATGCCCCTTCAAATTCCAGCAAATAATGAATGATATCTTTAATGATTATTCAAAATTCTGTATAGTTTCTATTGATGATGTCTTAATCTTCTCAAATTCTGTTGAAGAACATTTCAAACATCTTTAAACCTTTCTTTATGTTACAAAGAAAAATGGTTTAGTAGTTTTCAAATAAAAAATGAGTCTATTTCAAACTAAGATAAGATTTCTAGGACATTATATATCCCAAGGTAAGATCACCCCTATAGAAAGGTCCTTAAATTCGCAAATAAATTTTGTAATAAAATCCTTGATAAAACTCAATTACAAAGATTATTAGGAAGCTTAAATTATGTTTTAGATTTTTGTCCAAAGATAAATAGAATGGAAAAATCACTCCATGATAGACTAAAGAAAAGCCCTGCTACATGGACTACTAACCATACTATTTGTGTCCTTGCTAGAAATCATGTGTCTTCATATAGCAGACCCTCAACTACCTAAGATAGTAGAGACAGATGCCTATGACTTTGGATATGTATCTTGAAGCAAAAATAGGGGAGAGAGTGTATAGTCCAGTATACTTCTGCTCATTGGAATGATATCCAGAAAAATTATTCTACCATTAAAAAAGAAATTTTGAGCATTGTTTAATGCATACAAAATTTTCAAAGTGATTTACTAAATCAAAAAATTTTACTCAAAATTGATTGTAAAAGTGTCAAAGAAGTTTTACAAAAAGATGTTCAAAACCTTCCATCAAAACATATTTTTTCACAATGGCAAGCGATTCTTAGTATTTTTTATTTCGATATTGAATATATTAAGAGAGAAACAAATTCTATTCCAGATTTCTTAACCCGTGAATTCATCTAAAACAGGAGAAATGCCTAGAAAACCCTCCAAGGAAGAAAAATACAAACTCCTGCTGAAAAACCCAAGACATGGTATGACGCAGTTATGAAAGAGGAAAAAGAACTCAAAAACACCACACAATCTGTGCCTAAAACACCAGAAGATCCCGCTTAGGAGACGACTACTGAAAATCTTTTACAACTCCTTGTCAAATCTCAAAAACTACAGAAGGATTGATGCAATTACATATTCCTAAAAAGAAAATTATCCATAGTTCAAGAGAGGTTAAACCCCTCTCAAAGTTTTGTTAAATTAGAGAAAAGAGAATCTTCAAAAACCCTTTCTCAAAAATATTTTTCAAATTCCCAACTTGTGGTACCACAAGTTGCCATAAAACCCACTTCTAAATTATTTATAAAACCCCTCTTTCAAAATATTGTGACTATTGAAAAATGATTTTTTTGATAAAGGCCCTTTTTGGCAATTCAAAAATATTTTGGACTAGAATTGTTTTATAAACTATGGGATATTTCAAAACTCCCTATTTTTACCAGGCTACCCTAGAAGTATCGGGATCAGCCATAATAATTTTTTTTTATAAAAATAACAAATATCCCTCATACTCTACTTGCAAAATAGTTAGAGTGATTGCCCCATGTTATTGGGGAAATGACCTCTCTCAATTCCTTAGTTTTCCCGATACGTATAAAAATACCCCATTTTTTGATGTTCCATTTAGTTACTGGGATTACCAACAAGCTTGGTTTAATTATTTTTTTTGTTCAAAATGTCAAGCGAGCTCATACCTGACTCTTTTATTTTGATACCTCATGCATTCCATCCCAATTTCTAACATGGTGGAATTCATGGTGGAAATAATTTGAATCCACCTTAGACATTTTAAAACCCAAAATTATCCAACCCTTTGACCTCTTTAAATTCCTCTATAAACCTACCGACGAAGAAAAAAGATTCATGCCCTAAAATCTATTTCATATCAGATTTCATATGCCGTGAGTATTCACATGGTTCATAGATTACTCTGACAATAAAACTCTGACAATTCGAAGAAGGTTTAAAATAAGACGGGGGACAACTTTAAAATACCACTAAGTTTAACCCCATCAAAAGTCCAAGAATGGTTAAGTACTCAAAAAACTATTCATAAACAAATTCCATTGTAATCACCGGAGCACACCCAATTCCTTGCTCGAAAATTCCAAATGGCCTCAATGCTTACAGTGACAAAAAATACAGAAGAAATGCAGGTGATAATTCTGAAATTTGCACCATCATCGTCATCAAAGCAAGAAGAAGAAAAATCGTTGATTGATTTGGAAGACGATGTAATTTTTGGCAATAGTGAATTCTGAAAAGATTGTCAAAAGAAGACAAAAATGCTAGCAATAATGTTCGGACAAAATACCGACAACAGAAAATGCCACAAAAGATACTTAAAAAAAGGTAATAATGATAGTGGAGAAATTATGCAAAATATTCAGCAATAATGCAAGAAAATTCCAAACGACAACTTGCACGTGGATGATGTCATTGATGATATATTTTTCCACTTGCACTTGGATGATGTCATGAATGATGTATTTTTCCCTTTCTAATTACGAAATTTCCATGTAAAATTTCTATAAAAGGAGACCATCTCTCCTTCTTAGAAACTAAGTTTTTCATAAGCTAAGTTTTAGAGAGTGAAAGAATAGAAAATTCTAGAAAGAGAAAAATTTACCCCGAAATTCGTAAAATCATTGTACTCCCAAGATCTCCTCAAACTATTCAAGTCTAAATCTTTGTAAGTTTTGATATTTTTAATACATTTGATTATGGATGGTAATACCACCTAATCTTTTTAAATTACTGCATTATGTTTCAATTGTTATTATAAAATTTGGCATGTTCTACCGCTTATCACATAAATTCTTGCAGATCCTTTTTGAATTATGAATTCCCTCTTGGGTACCTTAATTGAAAAGTTAATTTTATTTTACTTCCTTTCTATTTATTAATTTTTCAACAACAACAACATACCCAGTGAAATCCTATAATGTGGGGTCTGGGGAGCGTAGAGTGTACGTAGACATTACCTCTACCTTGATAGGTAGAGCGGTTGTTTCCGAGAGAACAATTTATTAATTTTTCATTCTTAACAAGTATCTCAAGTAAAATCAATTACATATATTTAATATGGAATAAACTTAGAAGCTTCTTCGACCTTTCTATCGTTAAAGGCAACTTCATCAAACTATCTAAGAAAAAACTCAATTGAACCAAGATGAAATTTTAAAGTCGTATTGATTGGAATCCACCATATTTGAGGACGAACAATCGGAATACAACCTTCTGAAGTATTTGCGAAGAGAGAGGAAATCAAATAAAGATACTATTAAATACGGAGAGAGAAATTGTAAAAAAGTTGACAATTTTAAGGGGTTAAAAATTGATCATACAATGCCAGTTAGAAATAATATGATATACCATGATATATCATATTAGGTGGTTGTTTTGTGTCAATAATTGGCCCATATTGATATACCATGATAAATTTCAAAAAAGAGAGTCACATCCGAATGTCCACAATATTAATTTTACATCCGCCATTCATAAATATTCACAGTCAATACCAAATTTTCTGTCCTCATATACTATCTTCTGGTTGCCATCGTTTCTCCCCCAATTTTTTAAAATCCTCTTTCTGCCAAACAATGTAGTTACCTGGTGCGGGCGTGGGATCCATTCTCTTTATGAGATAAAATTTAATTGTATGGTTAGTCACCAGTGGCACAACCTACGGGCTAAGGCTTTCTCTATGGAGGAGCAAGAGAAAGTATTGAGAATGATGGAGAGAGCAAGAATTCATTGTCTGTCGTATCTTTTGAGTGTGGTTTTCATAGAGCTATAACGTAGAAAGGAACAGAAAATTTAGCAAAATCTTCTTTATTTTCTCCATTATTTGGATATATACCACCATTAGGAAGTCGAAATTTTCAAGAAAATGAAGCAGATTTTTTTTTTTTGACTATTCACAATAGTAAGGAGAAAGGCAACTCACTTGGCGACTCTTTAAAGAAGAAATCTATATGATTTCATATATTTCCATTAGTTTCTCTATAACGAAAACTCTAATGAAACCAAAATTCTCTCCTTTCTCGCATGGAGTGTATCTGTTTATGTTCATAAGATAATATTGTATATATGATATACAGACACTATATGCATCT
This sequence comes from Anisodus acutangulus, assembly GCA_029783415.1. Classification (NCBI taxonomy): domain Eukaryota; kingdom Viridiplantae; phylum Streptophyta; class Magnoliopsida; order Solanales; family Solanaceae; genus Anisodus; species Anisodus acutangulus. Next base: position 29,192,128 of record CM056508.1, read on the forward strand.
GGGTTAAGTTTCTCGATCAACTCATATGAACGCACATCTGACTGTTTGAGGTAGACTAAGGAAAATTTACTCCCACCATCAAAATGTTGTAATGACATCGTATCATTACTTTCGTGACATTAAATTTTTGTAAGTCATGTGTTCTCAAATTATCCTTTTAATAATTTGCTTATAATTATTGTCTCATCTCCCATCAAAACTAAACTGAGGGTGGAGTCACCTATGTTAGAAAGCTGACCCTGTCTACCCGACATTCCTTTCAATAACATCAAAAAATGCATTAAAAAACATTCAAAATGCATTAAAAACATTCAATAATATGAATGCACAATTACATTCACAATATGAATGTACACAAACATCCAAATAATGTGTATGCAAATCAAATATATTTTGATATTCAAAAAGTAATAAACATTTGTGAATATTGAGATGATAAATAAAAAAATAATGACTATATTATATTCTACGTAGTCGTCAAGGTATTCATAACAACCACATCCTTAGAAATGTCTAAGTCAATGAATCTTCAACCATTTATGCGGATACACTTTACGTTCACTTCTTTTCATGCAATCATATCTTTTATAAAAAAATAATTTAATATTAATATATTTGAGTATACAATAATATTGAGGGTTCTTAGTGCTCAAAAGAGCAGTTTAGTTGTCACAAAAATTGTCACTAGTTCAGTTCTAACTGCAACACAAACGCGTAGTCCAAGAATCTTTTAACCAAACAGCCGCTTGTGCTACTAAGGAGAGAACAACAAATTAAGCTCCTATGGTGGATAAACCTACACGTAATTTCTTTTTATTGCTCCATGATATGGCACCATTATAAAAAAAATACATTGATAGGTGGATCTACTATTGTCCATATTTGTCAAAACTCAAAATCCCCCTAACCTCAGGGCTGTCCAGTGGGCCGGGTCGGCCCGATCCCAACCCGTCCCGCTACCCTGTCCGCCCCACTATCCGGTCCGATCCCATCCCAATCCCGACCCGTCCCCCTCCCCCTTTGCAAAAATAACCGTTGCAACAACAACCAAATTTCAATTTTGACCGTTGTGCAACGGTTATAACGGCCATTTTTGGCCCCCACCCCATAACCCCCTACCCCCTTAATATTTATTTTTAATCCCTAAGTTAATATATTTATACTTTAACCCTATTTCTCAACTATAAATAACTCATTTTCCTCTTCATTTTTCTCACAAATCTTCCTACCATCTCTCTAATTTCTTTATTTATCTCTCTACAATTTAACAAATCTTCCTACTATTAAATATTATATCAAAGTTAAAAAATTGGGAGTGAAGTTGGCAACTAGCTTGAGGATCATGCATCGAGCAAAGTTTCAATTTTCAACCTTGATTACACGTCGACGTTACGTCGGCGTTTGGTACCTTCGTTCCTTCTTTAAATTATTATTGTTACTTAATTTTAATTATCACACTTAATTTCATTTACTTTAATTATTTATTTGTATAATTAAAATGGACGGATTGAAACGTATGATTAGGGGTAAGGGTAAGTGTGCTTCTTTTAGTAGGGGTAACAAGGGTAAGGGTACTTCTTCTAGTAGTCCTATTCCTAGTCCTGATGATTTGATTGATTTCAGTCATATTGATGAAACTGTTTTTTTTAATGATGTACCATTAGATGATGAAGTAGATGAACCAAACTTTAATTTAGACGATAATATAGATGACACACCCACTAGTGCACTTCAACCTCAGTCTCAGACTGAGTCTCATCCTGAAACTGAAACTGAAATGCCTCATATTCCCCCTAATATGAATCGAGGCTCCACAAAATGAAAATTAAAATCAGATGGACGACATTTTTTTGATAGGGACGAAGAGAATCAACTAGCTAGATGTAAAATCTATAAAAATGTTTATAAATTTAAAATCGAAAAAGGTCAAGGAGGGATGGGAGGTTTATTGAGACATATACAAGGCGAGCACACAACTAGGTGGAATCAATACAAGGTTAAAAAAATTGGGTGTGCCAATGCCATATGAGTCGGGACAAGATTCACATAGTGTCCCCGACCTAGTACAAGGTCAAATTAACCCGACGACGGGGGGATTTTTGGTCCGAAATATGATAAAAATAAAGATAGGAAAAATATGGCAAAATTAATTGAGGTGGAGGATTTGCCCTTTTCATTTCCTTCCTCTCCTGGTTTTATTCATTACATTCAAGAAACATATAATCCTGCTTTTAATGGTTTTTCTAGATCAACTGTTAGAAGAGATGTTTTTAAATTTGCAAGTGAATATCAATAATATTTATGTTATGCACTGTATCATTTTAATGAAAAAGTGACTATTACTTCTGACATAGGCCGTACTACTAACGGTAATGATTATTTAACGGTAACATGTCATTGGATAGATCAAAATTGGTCTATGCAAAACGTATTTTAGCATATAGGTATATTGACGAGAGGCACACTGGTAGTTTTATTGCAGATAATATTCATGAAATTTGTGATTACTATGGAATAATTAATAAAATTATGACTATTACATTAGATAATACTTCTTCTAATGATTATGCTATAAAACTTTTAAAACTTAGATTAACTCCATCTTTTCCTGATGTATTTCTTATAAGATGTGCGTGCCATATTTATAACTTAGTTGTAAAAGATGGCTTAAATCTTTTTGAAAACATTCTTGATAAAATACAATTTGCTATAAACTTTATTTTTAAAGGTAAAAAAATACAAAGACGCAAAGAGTATAAAAAAATATGTCATGATTGTGGATTATCTTATAGAAAAATTTCAGAAGAAGTTTCGATTAGATGGAATTTTTTGTATGAGCAACTACTTCTTGCTTACTATTATAGACAATCTATTACTTTATTATTTAACGCCCATAATAAAAATTCAAGGGATATGCTTGTACATAATGATTTGGAATTTTTTTTAGAACTTAATGGATTTTTAGAGAAATTTTACCAAGCTACTAAAGAATTTTCTGGTATTTATTATCCTACTATTTCAAATATGTTATTTTATATTGCACTATTATTTTTGTTACTTAATGAATATATGCAAAAACCAACTTATAAAACATCTATTGAAAAAATGTTTAAAAAATTTAAAAAGTAGTTTTTTCCTATCCCCACTATTTATATTGTTGGTGCTGTATTAAATCCAACTATTAAAGTAGACGGTTGTAAAACACTTGTAGAAACGATTTATGATTGTATAGAAGTACTTCCAACAGACCCAACTCACAAACCAACTAAAGAAGAAGTTACGTCTAGTATACACACCGAATGCAAATAAGTATATATGTATTACCAACAACAAAGTGCAAATAATCAACCGGCTTCTGTACCATCTTCTACTACTTCGCTACAACCTTATAAAAAATATGTGATTTCTGCTGCTAGTATTCAAAGCCTTAGAAATAAAATGTGTAGTAGTTCAACTTCTTCACAAGTTAGCGAATTTGATGTTTATGTTTTGCAGGGTGTTGTACCGTACGAATTAATTGTTAATGATGAAGGACAAGAAGACTTGCTAAAATACTGGAGGCATAATGAGAATACATTTTCGATACTAACAAAGATGGCCCGAGATGTGTTGAACATTCCAGCGTCATCAACAGCGTCTGAAAGCGCTTTTTCTACAAGAAGATTTCAAATAGGAGAGCACATACATTCATTGGCGGGAGACTCATTGGAGATTGCAGTTCTATTCAGAGACTGGATTCGTGCGGAGTGTAGAAGGTGCGGCCAAACGGAGACCAACGAAGAAGAAGACTACAACTACAACGAAATCTTGTCCGAGGGAGCAAAGAGCGACGTTGAAGAATTTGACAAACAAATTCCAATTCCAACAGAAGATCCTCAAGACATTGTGAGGAAATTCGAAATAGTATGGTTGAATATGTAATTTTTTAATTGCAATTTTACTATGTCATTTGCAACTTTTAACAACACCACAAAGTTGCAATTTTGAATTGTATTACAAAAAAAAATCATATTTCTATTAAATAATATAAGAGGCCCATGTTTTTATTACACTATATTGTTCAATTATTGAATTTGTATATATTATTTTTTAAATTAAGTGTAAAAAAAACCATGAGTCCCGACCCAACCCCGTCCAGACCCGACCCGTCCCAACCCGACTCTATTTTGGCGGGATGTGGGACGAGACGGGACCTCCCACCGTCCCGCCTATCCCCGCCCACCGGAACCCGAGTCCCGACCCTCCCCCATCCCGCTGGGTCTTATCCCACTGGGACCCACCCCGTTGGACACCCTTACCTAACCTGTGATGGAACCTACGCCCAACCCAATATACGAACCAATTTCAATTTTAGTCATTTGTTCCTTATTAACAGATACAATGAAAGCATACAAAATAGTGATAATAAAGTCTCAAGTCTGAATATATAAAATATGCAAAAATACAACTAAAATACCCTATAGACTTGATGATATGAGTTAAGATCATATAAGACTTGACAATAAATACAAGAGTCTGAAACAACACACTGAACATGAATAGAAAGACATATAATAAAAGAAAATAGAATCAGGTTCTGGTGTTGCGAATAAGAAAACATCTCACCTCGAAACTCTAAGTATCAAGACTCTAAACACCTCTGCATGCTCTGATAGTATTCACATCCTAATTCTCACATAAGTGTTCATGAAGTGTAGCATGAGTACAAAATAACGTATACCTAGTAAGTATCATAGATTGACCCTAACAAAGTAGTGATAAGTTCTTAGAAAACTTATGGTTAACTTGTCATACTCATAATTACCAACAACAGATAAGATAAAGTTATCTAAACAATAGGTAAAACACAAAATCAACATATAAGAATATCACGCACAGATCAAACCCAATACTTAGGATCAAGTTTCGTAGTGTTATGATTCATTTTTAAACTTGCGTATAAACGCGTACCAATAAATTGACTCTTTGTTATGAACATAAAGTCGCTACCCATTTATTCTTTCTTAGTAAACCCAACCGTCGTATTTGTCACTGTTAAATATACATATGATATACAATATGATGTATATCACATGTATATTTCGGATTTTGTATATTAGTCTATGTAGTATTTGAATTGTATACTTACCATAATTGTATAGTTAGTGTCCAAGTAGAATACGGTTTTAGGAGTAGAATAGGAATATGATTCTCCTATTATTGAAATATGTAAATTGTATATAAATTCTTTCAATCAATGAAAATAATCAAGGGATTATTTCTTTCATGGTATCAGAAGTCTAGGACTAAATTGCTTCCGCTCTTCTCCAAAATTTCTCTCGGTTTTTCGTGCCCCTTGATTTCTATGCCCCTTCCTCGGATTTCGTGTTAAATTTTACCTCATCTCTTCCCAAATTTTCTACAAAATCACCTATTGTTCTTTCGTTATGTCGACGACAAAGAGCACATTTTATCATGCCTGTGTTGTTTCTAACATCAAGAATCACATACCTCTCATTCATGAAATAGAAAAAGTCCAATACGTGACGTGGGCCGGGTTGTTTAAAATTCACGCTCGCTCGCATAAAGTCATCCATCACATAATCTCCGCGACTCCTGAGGATATGGAGGTGCCTCAACGTAAGGATGATCCTAAGTTATGGACAACGCTTGATGCCACCGTTCTTCAGTGAATTTATTCCACTATCTCTATTGACCTGTTGCAGACGATTATTGAGCCAGACGCTACGGCAATGGATTCTTGGGATAGGCTGCTTGACATATTTCAAGATAATCAGAATTCCAGAGCTGTTACTCTTGAGCAGGATTTTTCCCACGTCAACATGGAAAATATTCTGAATGTTTCAGCATATTGCAAAAGGTTGAAGGAATTGGCGGACCAACTCTGCAACGTTGGTGTGCCCGTTAGTGAAGATCGTCTGGTTCTACAGATGGTTGCTTGCCTCTCTGAGGCATTTAGTGGCGTTGGGACCCTACTTCGTCAAAGTAACCCTCTCCCAACGTTCTATCAAGCCCGCTCTATGCTTACTTTGGAAGAAGCCGAATTAGATAAAAAGGCGGCTACCGGGGAAAGTCCCGTGGTCATGATGACGTCCTCCATAAATTCTCCAGGGTGTGTTGATAATTCGAGCCAAAACTGTGCTCACGGTGGCGGTAAGAATACTAGGAAAAATAATGGAAGAAACCGCGGTGGCAAACGCGGTAGTAACGTCAGCAGTACCGGCGGCAGTAGGCCCCACCCCATCAACAGGAGGCCTCAGCCCTACTGGTTCCAGCCTTGGGCCCCCTGGCCGTGGGCCTGGACCAGTAGGCAGTGGCCCAATAATCTCGGCTTTTCAGCGCCTCCAGCCCACGATAATTGGGCCCAATTTTAGCCTTATTTTTGACCCAGCTACTCCAGCCCAGTCTCGGTCCAGTGATCCAGTAGGGTACCGGGTCAGCAGAAAGGCAGGCCTGGGCCCCACCAGGCCCATCATGTAGCGGGCCCCATTTTTACCGACATTCGAAGCTGCGATGTACACACTTGGAATAAATCATTCGGACCCAAACTGGTACATGGACACCGGCGCCACTACTCACATGACATCCGATTCAGGTACTCTCTCATCTTATTCCAATTTGAGCAACAATCGTGGTATAATTATTGGTAATGGTAATTCAATTCCAATTCGTGGTTATGGTTATAAAACATTGTCTCCCCCTCATAATTTTGAAAAATACCCTTCACGCTCCAAAATTGATTAAAAATTTGGTGTCTGTCCGAAAATTCACCACTGATAATTCCGTGTCCATAGAATTTGATCCATTTGGGTTCTCTGTGAAGGATTTCAAAATGGGGAGTCCTCTCATGAAGTGTGATAGTAGGGGAGATCTTTATCCTCTCACGCCATGTTCCGGTCCATCGAGTCAAGCCTTGCCGTCAGCGTTTGCAGCCCTTGCTCCTTTCTTGTGGCATGCTCGTCTAGGTCATCCAGAATCATCTATTTTGTCTTTCTTAGAGAAAAATAATTCTATTTCTTGTAAGGGTGAGCGTAGCACTCCGAATTGTCAATCTTGTTAATTTGGGAAAATAGAGGAACACTTACTGAACCTTACTATACTTCTGTCCTTTTTAACTTTATTTAGGATCTTTGTGATGATATCTTTGGGTCGCTATGTGGAGCAACGTTCTGTGATCCTTCATTGTAATACTTAGGGTCATTGTACATTAGATTCTCTCTTTACTTTCTGTAGAATATGTCTGTCATACGAGGCTGAATGGAATGCAATGTAAAATATCAATGCAATGTTGTGCATATGAAGTGCTCTGAGGTGGTACCTATACGTTTCATAGATCGTCCATAGGACCTACTAAATTTAGGCTAGACTATGCATTTCATTAGACCATTCATATTTGACCATAATTGTGCACTTATGTGTATCATAGTCCATCCATATGGCATATAATCTCTGAATAAATGTACACCTATGCATATCATAGTCCGTCCATAGGGCATGCAACTCATGTATGTACAATGAATAAATATACAATGGCCATTATGCAAGTATTGATAACCATGCTCGTATGCCATATGAAGGCATGTAATAATACTTTGGGAATCTCTATTCATTAGCTTATGGAAGCACTTGACATGACTCTTATGAGATCGTTAACTTGTAGAATTAGTTCCTCTAAAGTAGCTAGAACCTAAAGATTGCTTAGGTGACGGAAACTGATATTCTTACTAAACCTGAAGGGCTCCAAGCAACCATACGAAACTTTGATATAATATACCTGAGATCTTATGAGGGGAAACAACAATATACAAGTAGAAGGCTACTATTCTTTACTCATTGGAACTCATAATGAAGAAGGAATATGTGACTCGAATCCATGTCGTGGGATACGATAGGAACATGCATACTTACACTTCTATTACTCTCATTTGGTACTTCAAACCTATACTCTAACCACTTATGACTATTGTATGCTCTTGGATATTCGTACACATCTATGTCAACATGACTCGTCCTAATCTCTATAACTCAATCAGAAACAACATAAACAATTATCACTATGATTCACCTTACTTTACGCTCTACACCCGTAATGGTTACTTAGACGTTAGCCATAGGATATCACTTATCTTAGATAGCGATCTATTACCCCCTCTAACCATACTTTATAAAGTATCAACATCATCACACCTAACTATACTGACATAATTCATATTAAGGGATGATTTACAACCCAACAGCGGTAACCTGAGTATTATCAATCAAGATTCATCATATGTTATACTCTATAACCTCTTAACTATCACATGAATACAAGCCATAAGGTGATGTTCTTCTTAGTTAGTACTATATTGTCCCATTGTTATAGTTCATAACTACTGGCATACTTTTCCTTATTTAATGTTGGTAACTTCTCACTGTTGTCGACAACTATCATACAATCCATCTTTACTATTGTTTTATAGTCCCATACCTATAGCCCAAAACCATCAAGTATCTTACCTTAGCCATAAATCTATATCTCTTCAGTTAACATTTGGGGGCCGTAACATAATTCATCCTAAGCATCATTCACCTTAGATAACATTCTATAATCTTATTGGTCCTACTTTGTAATCTATCAACACCATCCCGCTTAAAGGATAACTTTATTATCACCATAATAACTTTCCGAGCAGTAAGGTTCTCATCTCTCTATCGACTAGCAAATGCCACCAATTCAGTCCTCTTCACTTATACTACTGGCCACTAAGACACACAACCATTATCATTATGTAAAGCTCTCATTTCGTCACCAACTAATGGTCATCACTCTACGAAAATTCTTAGGAGGGTACCACTATGACTTACACTACTTTCTGGTAGGAATAGGGGGCTACTAATATTTTTATGAAACTCAACTCGTCGGGGAAATACCAAATAGGACATCTATGAAGCCATTAAACACCTAAGTGGAGCAACTCTTATTAATCATCACTATGCTACTGGAACTCTTACTATGGAGTTGTTGTGACTCATATACACTTTCTGGACGGAATACAAAACTCCTAATATACATGTGAAACTCGTATTACCAAGGTGACATCAATTCGGAATTACATGAAACTTCCAAATACCTAAATAGAGTACCTCTAAAGTTTTGTTTTGGAACTGTACTCTATAGGCTACTAATATAATCCCACCTAAAGGGAAGCTCTATTCCCTTTATGACAACTCATAGCTTGACCTCGAGGAGTAATACGCTTAAGTAACAACTGATTTTGGTCACACGATATCTCTTAGGAAACACTTAAGGCTCAAAACACAAAATCACTACACTTGTGAGCTCTAAACTTCATAGTTCACATAGAAAGCAATTAATACATGTCATGACATAATTGCGAGTAAAGGAATAGCCTCACGTACATTTAAATCAACTTTCTAACCAAGATGGAAAGACCAGCCTCCTTTACCAGTCAAACTACAACAAGAAATAACACTACTATCAACAAAGAGAAACATAACAACTAGCCGACAATGGCAATTCCCTCCATACGAGATTCTACGGCGTCTAGTTTCTCCTAACTGCTCTCTATTATTCATAACATCATCAATAATACATTAACACAATTACTGCAATATCTCCAGCCCCCTTCATACAATAAGGACAACCCCACTTACCACACAACACAATTAGCAATTCAACCTTCAACTTACTAACTAGTAATAACCAAGTTTTTCTAAAACATCAACTAGCTTATATACAACACTTTTTAAATTTCTAGCATCTAAATCATTATAATTGTAGCCTCACAACACCTTGTAGCACCTAAGAATTCATCGAGCGGCAAGCTCATCATATACTCAATCGGATAGCATCTTCCTCGTTTCTTTACATCCCGTTTGCTCAAACAATAACAACAACAACAAAAACCATTTGTTCAGCACCTAAAGGAACAATAAGAACAACCTTAAAACTACATAACAATCCCATCAACTTATTTATAACATTCAGCCATCAACCCATGGACTTGTAGCAACTAAAATACATCTAAAGCTTAAGCTAACTTATACACATAGAGGAAGCGATAAATATTACCTTGTTGTCCACTTTCCTCTTTTAAGACTTCCCTTCAAGTAACTAAGGTAGAGAAATGTTAAAACAACCACGTGTGACAACGAAAAAGAGAAATCCCAACTTAAACTTGAAATTACTTACCTTAAACTCGAGAGAAAGCGGCAGTACCTTGGATGCCAACTCTACTACTCCTTCCATTTGTCTTATATGTTTCTCTCAATTATTTGAGTCCCTGGAGGAGAGGAGATAATTGTATGAGCTATTTTAAGAAGAATTAAATAACACTCAAGAACTCTAAATGAGAAAGAGGGATGATGCCTTAATTATGTGAGAGAAAGAGAGAGAATTACCTTTTAACTATGGAGGAGGAAGGAGAATCATCCATGATAGCCATGGGAGCTTGGAGATCAACATAAAGAAGAGGAGAAAGAGAAGAGGGAGTTGGCTTCTTGGTTGGAGAGAGTTCGATGGTGAGAGAGAGAGAGAGAGAGTAGAGACAATTGTATCATGTTTTTCTAAGTGAAATGATCTATACAACATGTATATCTATATACCTCTTAAATGGGTTGGGCAGATGGGTCATGGGTTGCCCCAAGGCTACCCATCTCTATCATTTCTCTTAGCCTTTAACTTGGTCCACACAACTTTTAGTAGGTGATGCACCTACATGCTTATTTAGCAAATTCTGGTCCTCTCTTTTAATAAGTAGGTGATGCATCAACTTATCACTTACTTAAGCTAGAAGGTTATTAATTAGCTTTAAACACGTGCGCCATCCTCGTTTAATAAGTAGGACGTGAAACAAGTAGGACGAAAAGTAAGTAGGTTAAGCAAGTATGACGTGAAAACAAGTAGCTCAATCAAGTAGGACGTATAAGAAAAAGATGTGCAAGCAATTTAGACGTGTGAGCAAGTAGCTCAAACATATAGCACGTCTAGCAAGGAGGTGAAACACATATGTGAAAACTAGTAGGTTACCTACCTTTATCTGAGGTTTCATTGGTTTATGAATCTCATTTACTTTAATTAGACTTAACATTTACATACATTAGACCCTTAGGCAGTAACTATAACCTCATTCTTTCATATACATGTAAGTTCGTCGAATTCAACTTAGTCGTACACACGATAAGAAGTACGGGGTGTTACATCAAGGAAAGGTTAACTCTGGAATTTTAAACTTGAAGATCTAGGGCATATCGAATATGATAGAGACTTCGCGATTACTTATTGCTTTAGTCGCAGTCACGCGAATTACAGTGATCTCTTAAGCCATAACTCTATTGCAAGATCTAAGGTTTGATAGAAGGGTAACATTTCCTAAATGCCTTGTAGCCTCTAAATTACAATTGCGGCGCACAACACACCCATAAGTGAGACTCTACCAGACACGGCTTCATAGACTCCCTAGGACTGAACTACATAATTTCGGATCCAAAAATTCACTCAAAAATAGGATTTCGAGCCTCGAAGGGCAAAGCGGAAAATCATTCCAACAACTAGTCTATCCATGGTCTATGAAGTCTAAATATAAAATATCAACCAAATCTAACATCAATTTCATGACTAATTGAAGAATCCCTATTTTCATCCTAGGGTTCATAAACCCAATTTTCCAAACTCAAATCATGATTTCTAACATGAAATTCCATAATAATCAATGATATAATCGTAAGAGAGTGATTAGAAGCTTACTCACTTAAAGAATCTTGAAAAAACCCTTCCAAAATCTCTCAAAGTCGGGGTCTAATCTCCAAATATATGAATGAATTGTTTGAGATCATTTTTGGGCACTTAAAAATCACTAAACAGAACACTCTTCACGATCGTAGGCCCCAACCTCGCAATCTCGAAGCTTTTCCCCCACACGACCCAAGACTAGCTTCATGATCAAGGCCACGATCCATACGATCGCGGGACTTGACTGTAAAAAACATCTCAATCACAACATGTGTCCTCGCGGTCGTGATAGAGTAAACCAGAACTAGACACCATATTTTTCTGGTGTCCTCCGAATTTGGAATTAATACCCCAAACTCATCCGAGACCCCCCGAACAGAAAACCAAATATGCAAACTAGCCCTAAAATATGCAACGAACCTGCTCACCCACTCGAAACAATCATACAAGATTGTCTTGACCCGATGTTGATTGAGGTCAACTATAATTCTCTTAAAAGTTAGATTTCCAACCAAAAGTCCAAAGTACCCCAAGTCCCTTGGGAACCGAATCAATGACTCGACTAAGTCATAAACGACATTCTAAACCTAATAAAACAAATTAAATTTTGAAATAAAACTTGTTTACCCTCAATGTTGACATTAGTCAACCCAAATTCTTCTTTTAACTTAAAACCTCCAAAATCTACTTCCTTGTCCGAAACTCACCCAAATCTACCTAAGTCAAAAATCACATTTCAGATCTAATGGACCCATCAGAATATGATTCCGGGTATATTTACATAAAAGCTAACTCTTAGTCAACTTCCCAAACTTAGAACTTCCAAATTTCAAAACTTGGATTATCTTCTGTTATTTCCATCTGATTGCCTCAGGAACTATGCCACCCATTGTCGTAAGTAAAATACATCAGAAGAAAACTAGGAAAAAGTTCATTTAGGGGAAAATATATAAAATAACAACCTAATGGGCCGTTACACTATTTATGTGGAAATCCTCTCATTTTTCTATACCCATAATGATGTATTTATACATTATAGGTAGGGTTTAGGAGGAGAACAAGCTAATAAACTAATTAGCACCCCTTATGGGTTGACCCGACCCAATAGTTATTTCCAACAAATATCCTATTGAATAATATTGAGAAATATTTTTATTATTCGCATGCTAAAATACGCTTTGTAAAACCTTGAATATTTAAAAGCAAACATATTTATGGTGTCAAACTTTCCATTTATATATTAAACTAGATGGCATGTGCCCGTGCTCAGCACAAATTATTTTGTAATATTTGTAAGATTGTATTAATCTCCCTTGAAGAGTCTTTCTCATTAATACAAATATATAGTGTGTACAATGTTGAGTCCTAATTGAATGAGGATCTATATATACTATAATTACACACAAATATTAATTACAGAATATACAGCGAATATATGGTAATATTCGCTATCACACCCCCTCAGTCGGAGCGGGAGGAGGCCCGACGCTGAGACTAGATCTAAAGTCTAGGAAAAACTATCGAGGAAATCCCTTAGTAAAAAAATTTGCATACTGATACGAAGAAGGCACATACAACACCTTAACATGACATATAGCAACCTTCTCATGAATGAAATATATATCCATATCAATATGCTTGGTTTTATGATATTGAACCGGGTTATGAGATAAGTAGATCGCAAATATGTTATCATAGTAAACCATAGATGTCTTACGTAAGGGACATTGCATCTCTAAGAAGAGGTTTAAGAGCCAGCATATCTCAGCTACAACGTTTGCAATGCCTCTATATTCTGCTTCTGCACTCGATAAGGAGAGTGTGGCTTACCGCTTGGAAAACCACGAGATAAGATTGTCTTCTAAGAACACATAGTAGCCTGACGTAGAGCGCCACGTATCCGGACAGCCTGCCCAATGGTCGTTCGTATATGATATCATCCTGGTCGGTGCAGAGGGGTAGAGATGTAATCCATAATCAAAAGCGCCCTTAACGTATCGAATGATACGTTTAAGAGATGTAAAGTGAGGCTCCCTGGGGGCATGCATAAATAAACACACTTGCTGAACATCATATGCAATATCATGCCTGATGAATATAAGATACTAAAGTACACTTGTAAGACTCCTATAGAGAGTGAGATTGGACATCGAATCAATGTCAACAGCATTGAGTTTCGACTTTGAGTCTACCGGAGTAGCCATGATTTTGCAATTTGTCATTTAGCCATGTACACAATTTCTTCTGCATACTTATGTTAGCATAGGAACATAGTAACTGCAGATGTAGTCACACATATCCCCAAGAAGTAACTCGACTTCCCTAAGTTTATCATAGCAAATTCAGATTTAAGCAGCATAATGATCTCATTTTTCAACACATCAGAAGAGGCAGTCAGAACAATATCATCCACATATAATAACAAGTATGCAATGTCACGACATCGATGAAAAATAAACACTGAATGGTCACATTTGTTCCACACGAACCCAATCTGCATAATGTAAGTAGTAAAATGCTCATACCAAGCCTTGGGGGCTTGTTTCAATCCATACAGTGAGTTACGGAGACGACAGACATAATGAGGAGCCTCTGGATGTACAAAGCTTGGCAGTTGGTGTATGTAAATAGTTTCTTTCAGATCCCCATGTAAGAATACATTTTTCACATCAAGCTGATGAATCGGCCAATTCTTACCCATAGCTATGCTCATAACAATGCGAATGGTAGTCAGTTTAACTATCAGACTAAAGGTCTCACCATAATCAATACCCTCTTGCTGCCATGTGTCATTTGCCACAAGTCTGGCCTTATGATGTTCAAGATCACCATTGTCTCTGAACTTGTGCCGAAAGAGCCACATGCAATGAATCACATTCACCCCCTATGGCCTCAGAATAAGATCCCATGTGCGATGAGTAGTAAGCGCATCAAACTCCTCACATATGGCCGCATTCTAATTCGGGTCAAGTTTGGCTAGTTTTGGGTTTCTAGGTATCGATGATATGGATTGTGTGGATAGGTTGAAGTGAACTTTTGGTTTAAAAATCTTGTGTTTGGCATGGGTTTCCATTTGGTGTGTGGGTACGGTGGCTGGGTTACAAATTGCGGGTGGTGTGACAGGGGCAGTGTGGGGGTGGGGTCTATTGAGATGTGGAAGTGTGGTGTGGCACTAAGCAGTACGTAGCGGGAGGGTGCGGGTCCAGTAGCTATGTTACGAGAGAGTGCTGAGTGGGTGGTTGCGCCCGGGAGGGGGAGACAGGTAGTGGCTGGGTTGGGTTATGCAGTGGCGGGAGGGCTGCCAAAGGTTGGGACGGGGTGGGGTAGTGTGATGTGGTAGCGGAAAAGCTGGGTGAGAAGTGAGTGTTTTTGGGTAGATGTGGGACCGGATTTTAGGATGCGGGAGTTTTTAGGATGTATAGGTGTACCGGGGGGAGACAGGTGGTGGCGGGTGATAAAGGGATGTCGGAGGTGGTGGTCGTGGAGCAGAATTGGGAGTTCCACGTAACATGTATTGGACGAGAAGGAAGTTGTCTGAATTATCAAGAAATCCATAGTTGGAGATGGTAAACTAACAGATATTGGAAAAGGGGAAGATAGATTCCTCAAACGTGACGTGACGTGACGTGAGACAATGACTTTGTTTGTGGATGGATTAAAACATAGATATCCCCAATGGTTGGGAGGGAAGCCTAAAAATACGCAAGGAATGGACCTAGGTGCTAACTTGTAAGGCATCGTGGAGGCAAGATTAGGATAGCAAAGACATCCAAACGTGCGTATATGACCATATATGGGGATACGACGAAATAGAATTTCAGTCGGGGTTCGATTTTGGAGAGTGGTAGTAGGCAATATGTTAAGTATGTACTCTACCAATTTTAATGCATATACCCAAAAGGATGGTTGGAGAGAAGCATGAAGGATCAAGGTACGAATCATATTGTTAATGGTATGTAGAATTCTTTCAGCTTTACCGTTTTGAGAAGAGTTTTGAGGACATGAGAATTGAAATACCATCTCATGACACGAATAGAATTTATGGAATAGGGAATTATTAAACTCACGATCATTATCACATTGGAAAATTTTTATGTCCTTTTCAAACTGAGTTTTAATATATATGCGGAATTCAAGAAACGTGTGGTAGACATGTGACTTAAATTTGAGCGGATAGACCCATAGAAAATGCGAAAAATCATCTAACAAAACCAAGTAATATTTTATGACCAAGTTTGCTAGTAATAGGAGAAGCCCACAAATCCGCATGAATAATGTCAAACGGGGAAAAAGTAACACTTAAAGAAGACATAAACGGAAGTCTAACATGTTTACCTAAAGGACAAGAAAAACAACTTGGGGCAAGGTTCCCCTTATTACATGAAATAAAATTGCGACTTCTAAGAAAATTATAAACGGGTGCTCCGGTGTGTCCAAGTCTGTTGTGCCACGTGGATGGGGAGATCGCGGCAAGGGATGTGTGAGTGTTGATTCTGGCAGCAGAAGTGGATGAGAAATGATAGAGATCCCCCACACTATTGCATCTCATAAGAGGTGTCCCCGTGTATAGGTCCTTTACAGAAAAACCAAAGGGGTCAAACTCAAGAGATACCCAATTATCAATAGAAATTTCCTAACAGAGATTAAAGTTTTGATGATATTGGGGACATAAAGGACGTTACGGACGGAGAATAGAGGGTGAGGTTTTGGTAAATGTGTGATTCCATACCCATGAATTGGAATGTGATTGTCATTGACAACCAAAATAGATTGAGGAGTGCGCAAATTAAAAATGCGTGGAAGCTTACCAGAGTTGCGCATGATGTGGGATGTGGCACCCGTGTCCATGTACCAATCATCGTCAGGCTGCTGTATGTTCATCATGTTGTAGACTTGGGTCAATTCTGTCGGGGTGAGAAAACCAGACCGAGACTGCCCCAGTTGGGCCTCCGTGAGAGGGCCTGTTGTGCGGGACCAGAGATCTGAGGAGATGGACCCGGGCCTAAAAGACCAGGCTGCTTCCAGTTGGTCCCGACAGTTGGGTATGGGCAGGGTGGTACCGCCCATCCGCTGGGAATCTGCCATGGCATTGGGCTGGCCCATTGGACTAGGTATCATGCCGGTTGTGGCTGACCACCACCCAAGCTGTCTTTTCCATTGTCGCATTTGCCTCTGCCACCACGTCCACCACTGCGACCTCGACCTCTACTGCCGCCCCGCTGCTGCTGGTTGTCGGTGGGGCCGGTGGATGCGGTGGTATTTTCGGGTGTGTCAACCACCAACGCCTTTTGGTTGTGTTCATCCTATTTAGCACGTCTGGTTTCTTCCAACAGTAATTATGACCGGGCCTTGTTGAAACTAGGCAGTGGGTCGGCCTGTTGTATCATTATTGCTAGGGTGTCATATTCGCCCTTCGTTAATCCATTAATTAGTTGCAACACCATCTTAGTTTCTAAGATCGGATTGCCCACATTGGATAGCTGGTCGACAACCAATTTCAATTGTTTACAGTAGTCGTACATGTTTGCAAAGTTTTCAAGACACATGTTATTGAATTTTTCCTCAAGGTACACAACATGTGCGTGTTTGTTGTCTTGAAATATCTCCTCCAACCGGACCCATAAATCATGATCCGAGGCTCCGGTCTTCATAATTGTATGAAGCAAGTCCTTAGAGATTGTACCATAAATCCACAGCTTGACGATAGCATCAAGGCGATGCCATGTCGTGTCGTCGACCTTGGTAGGGCGAGGGAATGAGTTGTCAATATGGTCAAGCACGTTAGAAGCACATGCATGAATATGAAAAAGTTCAACCCGTGAAGAATATTGACCATCCTCTTGATCAAGAACTAAGGGAATGAAGTTCTTGATATTGGTGACGGCAAATACTAGATGGAACGAATAAGTGGTCAAAGGAGGGGGTTGTGGATGACGACTGGGAGGAGGAGGAAGGTGTGGGAGAGGTGGGATGAGCCATAGAAGCCATTAGAAGGGCTAAGAGTGGTTGAGAAAGAGAATAAAATTAGGGTTTGTGGGGGGAAGCCGCAGGCCGAGAGGTAGAGAGGGGGGGGTCGAAAATTTTAGGGTTAGGTGTTTTATGGTTTGGCTCTTGATATCATATAAGATTGTATTAATCTCCCTTGATGAGTCTTTTTCATTAATACAAATATATATAGTGTGTACAATGTTGAGTCCTAATTGAATGAGGATCTATATTTACTATAATTACACACAAATATTAATTACAGAATATACGGCGAATATATGGTAATATTCGCTATTAATATTATTGTGCAAAAGAGATCCGACTTTGAGGAAGGTAATTTTATATTTGTTTTAATTCTTAGGAGTCAAAAATAAAGAAGCAATATCATCGAGTTACATATCAACATAACCTGCTTCTTATTATGTATTCAGTTGTTGAATCTGCTAGCAAGACAAAAGCTGTCAAATTGTTCATGTTGATGGTTCAACTAATAAAAGAAGTGACTCTTCAAGTGGATAATATGTAAGATTCTATATCTATAGTTGGCAACACGCATTTCATCTGGATATTCCATGAAAAAAAAAGAAAGGCCAAGTATACGAAGTTAAAATAAAATGTCCTAATCACAGTGACTTGAACATACACTGAAGTTCATATTACTAATCATTCACAAAATATTTAGATCGTCTAAATTTTCTAAGGTAGTAGTTATCCTGAGAAGTACATCATGCTGATATCATTGGACGTTTTAAATAGAGAAAATCGAAGAGACGTGCGGCGATTTTGAACATTTGGTCAAAGCTAGAGGAAACAAGAACAATTTTAATTTGTTTTAGGAAGTACTACTAACTCTCCGTCCTCAGATATATCTTGGTTAACGATTTTCTTATTTCACTTATTGAAATTCTTAAAGAAATGCATTTAGGTAATCATCTAGTTTCCGAAATCCAACAAGAATCAATTTAGTAGCTCTGCATTTTTCCCTTAAAGGAAATTGTCAATTCATCATTAGTGCAACAAAGAGAAAAAAAGACAAAATAAGTATATAGTTAATTAAGGTTCAACATTGATTTCAAAGCTTCTTTTAGTTTCAAAGTTTGAAGGTCAATTTAGCAGAGTTAAATTCATTTGAATGTGTTATACCTGCTGCAATGCACGCTTGAGATTGTAAAAGTGGATAGTTGATTAATTAAATGTAGCAACTCCAACCAATATTTGAGGACCATTATGCAACAATAAGTTTTCAATGTCAAAGACAACTTATAAACTCTCAAGAATTCATATTGTGCCAATAGTATCTACTTCTAATCCACGCCTTCTAGTGAACACGACATTCTAACCACTTAAATGATTCATCTCTCTCGAGTTCCATCATATCATAGATACCTTTCATTGCCACATCAACCATGGTCCATTCTGTTAGAATTTACGTCTCAAATCCTACCTAATTAGAAAAATAGTAAATAAGCGAAGAACAAATAAGACACAAAAATTTATAGTGGTTCACCTTCAATGCGAGAGCTACGTCCACTTTGCCGCTGCAGATTTTACTATAATAGAGTTTTGAGTTTACAATTCTCTCTTTCTCTCTTTTTCTACCACTCTTCAAAAGAAAAACGGCGCCCTAGTTTATATATAGTGAAAACTAGGGCGAACATAATACAAGCCTAAAATTCCCAAAATACCCTCCACTAAATAACATTATATTATAAAATTTTCCACACTCTGCGTAGTATCTTCATAGTGTCGACTGTGAATTAGGCTCCACAACTCAATAATTTCAATCATCTGTCTCCATCTACAACGGTGTTTCCAATCCTTATCCAAGAAGACCGACTGAAGTTGCACACAACTTTAGTTTATTATTCGGCACGACCTTCGTCAGCATGTTTGCTGGATTCTGACTCCCTGGGATCTTCTCAAGAACTAATACTCCATCTTCCAAAGTTGATCTGATGAAATGGTACCAGAGTTGTATGTGCTTAATTCGAGCATAGTAGACCGGGTTCTTTGCTAAATGAATGACACTTTGGCTATCACAGTATAACACACTCCCCTCGTGATCCTGATCCAATTCCAGTAGAAAATATTGTAGCCATATTATCTCCTTCGTGACCTCCGTCACGACAACGTACTCAGCCTCACAACTAGAGAGAGTTACTATATTCTGCAACTTTGAAACCCAGAAAATCGCAGTACCTCCGAAGGTGTAAACATACTCGAATGTGCTCTTTCTATTATCAACATCACCATCATTGTCAGTATCAACATATCCCTGCAATCCTGTCTCGGACTTTCGAAAACACAAAGATGAACTCGAGCTGCCATTCAGATATCTGAAAATCCACTTCACAACCTCCAGTGTTGCTTTCCCAGAGTGCTCATAAACCTGCTAACAACTCCAACTGTATGTGCAATGTCTGGCCTCGTACATACCATCACATACATAAGACTGCCAATAGTAGAGGCATAAGGTACCTTGTCCATATGCTTCATCTCGTCCTCGTCACCGAAGACTGATCTTTTGACAAATGAAAGTGTCTAGCCAAGGGAGTACTGACTGGCTTGGAGTCATCCATGTTGAACCTCTTGAGAACCTTCTTCACATATTCTTCTTGTGAGAGCTTGAGGCCCTCCTTACTTCTGATGATTCTCATCCCAAGGATTTGCTTTGCAGCTCTCAGATCCTTCATTGCAAATTCTTCTGTCAACTTCTTTTTCAGCCT
The DNA here is from genome assembly GCA_029783415.1 of Anisodus acutangulus. Taxonomy (NCBI): domain Eukaryota; kingdom Viridiplantae; phylum Streptophyta; class Magnoliopsida; order Solanales; family Solanaceae; genus Anisodus; species Anisodus acutangulus. The sequence goes on from CM056508.1 coordinate 29,212,576, forward strand.
ATCAATCTCATATAGGTCTGCTCCTACGAACAGCATGTCATCAACATAAATAAACAGTATCATATAGGAGTCTTCAAATCTCTTGAAGTAACATCAGTGATCTGCTTCGCACCTTACGAATTCAGCTTTCTTCATAAAGATGTCAAACTTCTTATACCACTTTCTTGGAGCCTGTTTCAGTCTGTACATGCTCTTTTGAAGCTTGCACACCAGATTCTCTTTCCATTTGACCTTAAATTCCTCAGGTTGTTTCATGTAGATTTCCTCATCTAAATCACCGTGAAGAAAAAATAGTTTTCACATCCATCTGTTGAAGATGCAGATTTTCCTTTGCTACCAGCCCAAGAACAGTTCTGATTGTCACCAACTTGACTACGGGAGAGAAGATATCCTTGTAGTCAATGCCTTCTTTCTGTTGAAATTCCTTCATAACCAGCCTTGCTTTATAGCGCTTACTTCCATCGTATTCTTCCTTTATCCGGTAGACCCATTTGTTCTGCAATGACTTCTTCTTCTCTAGTAACTCAGCTAACTCCCGTGTATGATTTGACAACAGTGAGTCCATCTCATCTTTTATTACCAACTCTCACTTGATCGATTCATCAACTTGCATTGCTTCTTCGTAACATTCCGGCTCCCCTCTGTCAGCATCATTTTGCTATTTTCTACTTCAATCCTAAATATTTATGCTTATACCTTCACAATTACAAGAAGCCACTGATTTTTTTTATATATTTATTGCGAACATTAAAGTGAATTTTTATACTCATGAGCTGCATTGCTGTGATAAATTCTCGATCCAAAGGACAATGAAAAGGTGAGTACAATTTCATATATGAAATCATTCACAAAACACAGCATAAACAGTTAGGAGTAGAACCTCAACATTGTCATTCCGAAATTTCGCAACGGCCTTTTCATAAACTCACAAAAGGAAGAATTTTGAAGTTCCTTTGCCAATTTCTCATAGTCCTTTGCCTCTGATTTATCTGCTACATATTATCAGAAGAAAACATAACTCAAAAGGCATGTTCATTTTAAGGGACATATCCATTCATTCTTCTCAAGTCACCATTCAATGGCTTTACTTCCGCACATCTCTGTGAATTGAAAGTCGTTGACACGATTTGAGGTATGCGGTTAAAATTTTTGAGTTACTTTTTAAGATTTTGCTTTCTAAAACATGAGTATTTGAAATTGAAGTGAAACATATGCATTTGAATTGTAAAATAAAAACAGAGTATCATGTTTTAACGAACAAAACAACAACCCAAAAATCTGAAGCAAGAAAACTTGACCCTAAATGCAAGAAATATATCATGAACCAAGCAATATCTCAAAATACATTACCTTAACCAAAAAACAAGTGAAAATTTTAATGCTAACGGGGATCCAAAATTAGCAAACTCCGAGAGAGAACTGAAGCAAAAAGGAAGAGAATGATGAAAGAGCAGAAGAAGTATCGAAGAAACTTCCATTAAGAAACTTCCAGAATAAAATGATATAGACGTGTACTTTATAGAAATGAACACAGTGAACTTATCAATTTATTGATAACCCAATTAGTATTTATGAAAAATATCCTTCGTCGTTCCTCAAAACCTTCCCTTATTAATAATTTTAAAAAGAAGCACATACGTACATATATATATATATATATATATATATATAGTTATAGTTATACCTTACAAATTCAAATCTATTCTGTAAGAACATCTCAATAAAATTAGTGGTTTAAAATTAAATTTTAACATGAGGCTTTAAGTATGAACACATACATAAAACATTTAGTGTTGCTTTTTTTCTTTTCATACTAAGGTTGTCCAGTGGGCCGGGATGACCCAATTTCAGCCCGGTACCCGCCCCGACCCGCTTTTAAAAGACGGGATAAAAAATGTCTGTTGCGGGGTTCGAAAAGAGTATCCGCCAGTCCCCATCCCGCCCCTGACCCTCCCCGTCCCGGCCCTCCCCGTCCTACTTTGTCCCGCCTCTTTGTAGAAACTAACCGTTGCACAAACGACCACTTTCAATTTTAGCCGTTGGCAACGGCTAGTAACGACCATTGGCCCCCACACACTATAAATCCCCTACCCCTTAATATTTATTTTAACCCTTAAGTTAGTATATTTACACATTAACCCTATTTCTCAACTATAAATGCATCATTCTCCTCTTCATTTTTCTCACAAATCTTCATATCATCTCTCTAATCTCTCTCTACAAGTCTAAATTGCACACTAAATATTATATTTCATTTTCTAATTTCTATCAAAGTTCAAAAATTGGGAGTGAAGTTGACAACTAGCTTGAGGATCATCGAGCAAAGTTTCTATTTTCAACCTCGATTACACGTCGACGTTTGGTACCTTCGTTCCTTCTTTTATTTAAATTATTATTGTTATTTAATTTTAATTATCGTACTTTATTTCATTAACTTTAATTATTTATTTATATAATTATAATGGAACGAGGTGGATATTTTTCTGGTAGAGGTATTAGGGGTAACAGAGGTAAGGGTGTATCTTCTAGTAATCATAATTACGATGATTTCACTCATTTAGATGAAACTGATCTTTTTAATGTTAATATTAATATACCATTAGATTTAGCATCATTTAGGAAGCATAAAAATTTATATGAAAATCTTTTTAATGTAATCCTAGTAATCTAATATTCATTTAGGAAGCATAAAAATTTAATTTAGCATCATTAACCTCTAAGAAAAAAAAATTGTGTAGTAAATGCAATTGTTTTTAACAGGGACCTAAAATATTAGCGGCGCATTCATTAGAAGCTTATCCATGAAAATTAGATTAGATTTACACAAGATTACCATTCTTCTTATTATTATTAAGTACTAGCGGTGAGCGGATCCGGGTAACCTAACTTTTTTGAACTACCCGGATCCTACCCAGTAGAATATCGATTCCTAAATTTACAACCCGGAACCTACCCGTAGCAATCAGTACCCGGAACCTACCCGGACGGTTCCGGTTACCCTGTAAAGTTTTTCTCCAATGTGTAGAAAAACTCAACAGTTACACCTTACGAAGAAGTTTATAGTAAAAAGAAAAATATCATACATGTTCAAACTTTCAAATACAGTTTTTCAACTTCAATTAATTACTATTTTTTCTCAAACATCACTCAATTCATGTCTGAACAACTACTAAAAGAAATGAACTCACTGAAAGGAAAAAGATGAACTTACATGTTAAAGCAATCCTGACACTTCACATCCTACAGAATAAAAAAATCAAATTAATCGCACATCAATTTCAATAATGCAAAACACAAATTCATGATTTCAAAGTACATAAATACATTGAAGATTCATTTTTACCATGAAGAAAGAGTTAGGAGATTAAACCAAATGCTTGAGTTTGTGCTTTCTCTTCTCATGCTCGACTGAAGGGTTCAACAAGTCGACATCATTTGGAAGAACCTTCAAAATCCAATCATAACAGATAATGTTAAAGCAAAATCTGATATTAATTTGAATAGCAAAGAATGAAAATTCAACTTGAATATACATTAGAATGAAAATTTTGGTTAATTTTTTGGAGTGAGGAACAGTGACAACAAGAGAGGAGAGCGTAAAGGAAAATGGCGAATGGAAAATGGCTAGGGCTTCTGGAGGTGGAGCGGTAGCAGTGCAAACAGCAAAATGGCGTAATGGATGAAAAAAATGCCCAAATGGCTTGCCCTTTTACTTTGTTTAAAGCTTAGTGGGCTGGGCTGGGTGACTGGGTTGACAGGACTCGGTAAAAAAAAAAAAAAAGAAATGCCCCAAAGCCCAAACTTAATAATTTAAAAGGGGTGTGAGTTCATAGGTTCCGGATACCCTGTCGCTATTTACCGGAATCGGAACCGGACCCGACATTGATCGGTTCCTAATATATCTACCCGAAACCTACCCGTTATTATAATATATCTACCCGAAATCTATCCGTTAGTGTCGGTTCCGATCGGGTCCCGTGCCAACCGCAAGCCCGGCTTCAACAGTCATAAATAACAGTAATCACAATTATAAACCGGTCCGGTTTAATACATACATCCGGTTCAATCACTGCCTATATAATCAAACACATTTCTCTCTCTTATCGTATTTTCTCTTTCATCAATCTAACAATCTTCCCAGTTACATTTCGACGGAAAAATTGCACCCAAAAGGGACCGTCACCGTCTCCGGCCGCCGATGATTAGTTGCCGATGAATCTCCGATGGACATTGAATCAGTGAGCACCTCCATTTTTTTTCTTTTCATTTTCTTCCTTCACCATTTTTGTAATAAATAAATTCTTTTTTTTTATTCTTTTCGTGTGCTAAGGTTTCGGAGCTGAGATAAAACACCTTTTTTGAAACCCTAACCCGTTTGTTTTCCACTTCATTAGGTGCAATCGAAAATTCGCCCTGTTAGGGTTTTTGAAGAATTGAAGAACTTGTATTTTGCAATCGAAAAAATATTGGGGGAAAAAGGGGAAAATTGAAGAGCTAGGGGTTTTCATTGGATTATTGTTGTTGTTGTTACAGAAGGGAATATTGAGAGTTTCTTTGATTTTAATATTTTCGCGATATTTTTGATTTGCTAGTGTGGGTAGAAAGGATAATGTGTATACTGTGTTCGATCCAGAAGTGGTCGAGGGGAGTAGCAACCATGTTACCGTGGTTAGTGATTCCGTTGATTGGGTTATGGGCTTTATCACAGTTATTTCCACCTGCATTTAGGTTTGAAATTACGTCGCCGAGGCTGGCATGTGTGGTTGTGCTTGTGGTTACTCTTGGTTGGTATGAGGTTTTGATGCCTAAGTTGTCGGCTTGGCGGGTGAGAAGAAATGCTAGGCTTAGGGAAAGGAAGAGGCTTGAGGCTATTGAAATGCAGAAATTGAGGAAAACAGCAACAAGGAGGTGTAGAAATTGTTTGACTCCATATAGGGATCAGAATCCTGGTGGTGGTAAGTTCATGTGTTCATATTGTGGGCATGTTTCTAAGAGACCCATTTTAGACTTGCCTGTGCCGCCAGGGTTGGGGCTTTCAAATTCAGGGATTTTGAGAGATTTGGTTGGGAAAGGTGGGAAGATTTGGTCGGATAACAGGTGGATGTGTGGTCAGGATTGGTTAGAGAATGGGAATTGGGTTGGGGGGTCTTTTGTTAGTAAGTCAGATTCTTGGAGCAAGCCTGGCAGTGGATTCCTTGGGATGGAGCACTGTTTAGCAGAGAAGTCGTATTCTCGTGTTTATGCTTTTACCTGCAAGGCACTGACTGCTATTTTCTTAAGTATAATGTGGCTATGTAGAAAGCTTTTTAGGATAAGTTCCTCTAGAAGTGATGCGTCAATGGATGCAGAACGGAGAGAAATGATGGATTCGAGAGGTGAGAATGGAGGAAATTGTCAGGAGAGTAAAGGGGAGAAAGCTAGGAGAAAAGCTGAGGAAAAGAGGCTGGCTAGGTTGGAGAAAGAGCTGGCAGAGGAGGAGGAGCGGAAGCAAAGAGAGGAGGTTGCTAGACTGGTGGAAGAACGCAGGAGATTGCGTGATGAAAAGATGGAGGCGGAGATAGAGCGGGGGAAGGGGTCTCCCTCTGCTAAAGTACGGGATAGTAAAAGGGAAGCAGAAAAGAAGCGGCAGGAGAAGAAGAAAGAAAGGGACAGGGGATCTAGCAAAAGTAATTCAGATGCGGAAGAGCTGGATAAAAGACCAGGCAAGGAGAATGCGCGAAATAGGCAGAGTGATGGTGATAGAAGGCACCAACACAAAAATGGGCCTGAAAGTATTAAGACACATAATGCAGAAGTTATACATGGTTTTAAGGGTGCTTCTTCTAGCGGTCATAACCATGGAAATGTCGGTACTCGGTACTTGGATCGTATGAGGGGTACTTTTTTATCATCTTCTAGAGCATTTACTGGAGGTGGTTTTTTTGGCAAGAGTAATGCTACTTATATTCCAAGAGAGCAGAAATCTAATACTACGATAGATCCTGTTCATAATGCCTCTAGGAGGGAACTATCTCAACCAGATCGCTTACCTGGAAAGCTGAATCCAAATGGAGATGACCGGAGTATGAATCAGCCTGTAAGTTTCTTGTCGTCTTCTATTTCAATCGCTTATATCTAAGTGCAGCCCTTCATCAAGTGTCTTGTTTGGTACTTCTGGAGTATTAAATTGTCAGTAACTCTGAATTTAACTTAATCTTGTAGCTGATAGCTTCATTTACATTTATGTTTTTCAATTTTTGGCGTGTTCATCTTGTTGATTTAACCTGAACTTACAGATAGGTTCATATTATATCGTGAGAAATGTAGGCTTTAGTAGATGATTTTGGCTGTTGAATGAGATACTGGGCTCTTGTTAAGCTGTCAGGTTAAATCTGTTCTTTACAGGTGCTTATTGAACCTCAACCATTTACAGCTCCTAAAAAGTCTTGGCAACAACTATTCACTCGATCATCTCCCCCATCTTCAAATGTAATCAGCAGACCAAGTGTTAAGCCCCAAGCAGAAATTCTGAGTCCTTCCTGTCAGACTCCAGCTGTACAATCTTTCGACAACCCCATTAGTTTTGGGCTCCCATCGCCTTTCACTTTAACTTCTTTTCCTTGTGGACCCACAAGTTGTAGTACAACTATTCCGTCATCTCCGAGAGCAATGCATCCTCGAATTGGAGATGGGACAAGTCAGTTATTCGCAGAAGAGTTGGAGAATTTTGAAGATCCTTGTTATGTTCCAGACCCTGTGTCATTGCTTGGACCAGTTTGTGAGTCCCTTGATGACTTTCAACTGGAGGTGGACCTTGGCTTTGTGTCAGATACAGGACTCAATAAACCATATGTGGTAAAAAATGTGAATGCATCTTCCGAAGTGACTAGGCCTTCACCAATTGAGTCTCCAATATCACGAATGCGTGTTCCAGAGGAAAGGCATGCTGGGTCTTTTCTTTTCCCCAACACTCCTAATGCTCAGGACATGCCAATGAATGTTTCAAATAATGCAAATGAAGTAGGAACATGGCAGATGTGGAACAGCTCTCCACTTGGTCAAGCTGGTCTAAGTTTGATAGGTTCTCCAACCAACTGGCGTTTGAGTACAGATCTCAACACATCAAACGTGCCTCCTACACCTCCAAAGACAATGGCTTCACTGTTCAAGAATGATGAACAACTCCACTCTGTCGGTCATTCTCCCCACACAGTTTATACGGGAAGTTGCCAGAATGGTGGGACACTGAGTACTGTTTTGCCTGGTAGTACTGAAAGTAGGTATTCAAAAGCTCCTTTTGGTACATATGCACGAGGTGAAAGTCAATTTTCTCTCAAGTCTGAGAATGCTGCTCAAAGTGAAATGACGTGCAGGAGTCCTAACGCTACTGCTACTGCTACTAATCATCCATTTGCGTCGTCTCCACCTGATTGGGCCAAGTAAGCAAAAGAAAACCACTAATTTCTCTTGCCAAGTGGGGCAAAAGTAAAGTAGAATTTTTTTGCCTCTGTTTGAAAGTTCAAAGCACTTTGATGTACCTAATCTGCTGTACATTTTGCGTCAATATTATCTGAATCTTCTCTGTGTTTACCTTATAAATAATTATCATGTGAATCTTCTCTTTCTCGTAGTCATTGCTTAGAGTGTCTTCTGTGTTTTCATAATTGTTGGCCATTTGTTGTGAATTTCACTGATTGCTCAAAAAAGTGCTGGTATGTACTTGAAAAAGACTCCTAATTCCCTCAAGTATGTAGAGATTCCAGAATCTCAACAAAAGTATTACTGCATGGTTGGCTACTCGAAACTCATGTTAAGTATTTACGCCAAGTATATAGATGCTTGCTTACATGTGTCTTGGCCATTCATATGCATGTGACTAGCCATATGTACATGTTGGCTTTCTTCTGACGGTAGATAGTGCCATCAATTTTACCCAGACAGGACATCTTAACATGCTTGTAACTATGGACAAGCGTTAAGATCCAAAATGTTCGACTATTTATGTCTTCAAGTGCAAAAGAAATAGCTTGCGTAAGAGCTACAATTTTTTCAGCGGGAGCTGTGGTATAAGTTTACTCGTGTACTTCTGGGAAAGTTGCAATTCAATTTGAAGTTAGATAGAACTGAACCAGATACATTTGGGGCGGTTTTGTCTTGAACAGAAACAACTCAGCGTCTACAAAGATCAATTATGGTCCAGCCTATGAATCCTTAATATCCATGCTGCACCATTTTTGCCTTGTTTACACATAAATAGCATCACAAGGCTTTCATTGCTGTTGCATGCTCCCTTTAGAAAAATCTGATGTTGGGGCTACCTTTCAATTGGGTTCTTATGAAGTTCCTTTTTCTGATTTACTAAATATAAAAGGTTAATTTTTCTCTTCTTTCAAGTTTTAGCAGTGAAGTCCTGCTGCAAACTAAAATATACTTTGCATTCTATTCGTCCGTCTTTCTTTTCCTTAAAAATCCATGGGCAACCAGGAAAAGTTTTGATGTTCCCTTTTGCTATCCCCGGGTCCTTTCGGTCTATGGTAAGCTCATCAGTGAATTTCTTCATAATTCAAGACAGTTTTAAATTTTGAAAGATGGCATTTTTTATATCAATTACTTCAAGCATACTCTCACATTAGGCTAAAACTTGAACTTGCTTTATACATTCCTGATCATATAGTAGAGGCAGCTTATTGGTTTTCAGATACAATGCTTTTGGCATACAAGTGTCAGTTATCTTGAATGTCTCCGCCTTCCAGTCATCTTCTATGTAAAACTCCTGCAAGCAACACTCCCTGGGGCTTCAGATAATTAAAATCAGTATGGAACCAGACAAGCTTGGGGCCACCTTTACCAGACCTAGATGTTGACCAAACCTATTAAGTTGGAGATCAAGCTTTTGGGATGTTGCAATACATGTGAATCTGGCCCATGTCAGAGATGTGCTTAAAGCCTAATCTCCAATTTAACAAAAAAAAATGAGTCTCTAGGGCTAGGGCTAGGGCTAGGGCTAGGGCTTTGGTGTAGGAGCGCAACACATGATATGTGGGTGATGCGCATGTCACAAGTTCAAACCCTGTCGCTGAGGAAAGCCTATGTTAGCCTGGTATTTAAGTGGAGAAGGGCATATGAGTGGGCCTTTATACACCGAGTTTTAAACCGTCTGCCACTATCCCTGGGGATTTCTGGGTTATCCAAAAAAAGTATAGAAGATGCGGGGGGCCTCCTAATACAACACTAGATTAGGGCTAAACAACTTTTATTTATAGAAGTCTTACTTATAAAAGAATGTAGGTTTTGATGTCAATTTGGTTATAAAATACATGTCAATTTGGTTATAAAATACATGATGTCAATTTGGGCAACCAGGTGCTTTGACTTGTATATCCCATCGATGGAGGTTTTAATGTCAATTTGGTTATAAAATACATGCTGAAGACACATGATAGCTTAAAAGTTTTTAAAAACTAATGATATATGTTGAATTTATGTGCACTTTTTGCTCCATCCAACAATAATGCTTTCTATAGATTGAGAATTTTATCACATGTTACGTAACCTAAATAGTTTATGTGGGCCTTGCTTTTACACTTTCCTGATGCAACTTCTTTTCTCATCTACTCAAACTGAAAAACCCTCCAAAAATGTGATAGGTGAGCCTTAAACTTACAGCATTTAATTCTAAGCATTACACATTTTCATCCCTTTCTTAATATTCACGCCATGTGAGTGACGGACATTCACTTTGAGCAGAAAGAGAACATCTTTGATGGTGGAAGTACTATTGATATCTAATACGATTGCGAATGAGAAAATTATTCTTTTGATGAGCAAATGTAGGAAGGCTGTACATGCATCTGCTATGTTTTTTTTTTTTTTGACTTTTCAAGTATATTAATTGGGCATGTGGATATTGGTGCATTTGAAGACTTCGCTGGAAATCACTTCCTTATCTACTGGCCTGCTAAAGAATAGAAAACAATAAATAAAGTAGAGGGGGCAAGTATTGACCTTTTGAGAATCATTAACTTAGGATTTAACTATGAAATGCTTCACACATGTGCCATCTACAGTCGGTTGATTAATCAATTCGGAGAAGTGATGTGTCATTTGGGTGAAAGTCTAATGGGGTCAAGTTAAAAAAAAGAGCTGATTAGAAGTTCAAGGGGACTTGGTGCTCTAAGATGAAGACATTTTTATGTCAATACTTTTACCATAAATTTTATTTGTTTCAGCTACATTGTGCATTATGTTGAGCAAAAATGGATTAAAGAGTGACTAATTTCAATTAGAAGACTTAAAGGTATCACTGAATAAAAATATATTTGTTGGTGTCATATTTGAGTTGGTCAAAAGTTTGTGCAGATATGTGGGAGAAAAAAACATTTTATTCTGATCTGAATTTTGTGAGATGTTGAAGATCCATTTTTCTTAAGGTGTTAAACTTTGAATAACGCATTAATAAAGAAAACAAAAACAACCATGCAAGTTGGGGTTGGCTATATGAATCCCCATTGCTCATGTTGCTCCATTTAAGCTGATCTCCGCCAACATTAGACGTATTAGTAAATGAAGTGGGTCAAATTGTTTTTATCCCCAGAGATTTTTCAAAATGCTTTCACCAACACAAATTGATCAACGCCATTTATCCATTTATTTCTTCACCCCAGCCTTCTAAATATGCACCTCTTTTGGCATACCTTGTAAGTATGCACATTTATGTAGAAGTCCTTGCCTGATGTGGTGAAATGCTGGATTAAGTTGCTTGTTGCCTCCTCTTCAAGTAACTAAAGAGGTCAATCAATTTTGAACTACTCCCTCCGTCCCAATTCATATGATGTAGTTTGACTGGTCACGAAGTTTAAGAAATAAAGGAAGACTTTTGAATCTTGTGGTCTAAAACAAGACAGAGATATTTGTGTGGTTATAAATCATCTCGTTAAGCGTAAAAGGTAAAGTTTAAAGTTAAATTATTGTCAAATAAGCAAATGTGTCATTCTTTTTGGGACTGACTAAAAAGGAAAGTGTGTCATATAAATTGGGACAGAGGGAGTATTAATTATCCTTTAGAAACTGAGGGATGGAGTTGTTCAGTGGCTGTTTCTTTACATCTTATGAATGTGACTGGCAAACAGCTGGTACTTCATATGTTTCAATTTTGACCTGCTTGGCCCCCACCCCCTCCCCCAACCCAAAAATAGAAAATCCCAACAAGGCCTTGAAGTCATGAATTTAGGAAAAGTCAACTGTCATTGACAACTCTAGGAACAAAGATCAAGTTAGTTACCTACTGATCATGAACTCCATAGAGATCTCCCGCTTCATGCTTGTCTCAAGTACATGCCCACCATTTATTGATTTGCTGGAGCAAAGAGAAGGATTAATTTGGTCTTTTCATAGGGCCGCACCAAATAAGCTATGTGATTCCAAGAGTTGAAGAAGAATAAATATCACTTACCACAGAGAAGAGTTTCCATTTGCACATAATGATTTAGATAACTTCAAAGTATTGAAATTATGCCGGGACGATCTGTACTAATAAGATACAGTACATGCTTCAATAATGACATATACATAGGATGTATGCATTGGTGCACTTAGACATGCCTTTCTCCGCCTTTGTGGAGGCCTAAACTAGATTCTTGAGATAGTTTACACTATTAGGTTGCTTTGATTCCTATATATATATATATATATATATATATATATATATATTGATGTCCGAGAAATCCGTCTGGAGCCAACACTATGGGCTAACTGCAGCTTTCGAAACTCGGGAATGATGGACCCGCTGATTTAAGACAACTCCCTCAACCTTTGCCAATTGAGCTAATCCATGGGAGCAATTGTTTTGATTCCTATATTTATATGTACTTATGAATATCTTAGAGCAATATTCTAATGGTCTTTTTATTTTCAGTTTTTTTTTTATTTTAAATTTTTTTTTTTGTTTTACCATCAGAATGTCAAATTTGAGCTTAACCAGTAGGTTCACAACAGGCTGTTAGGCTTGCTTAAGTAGAACTTTAGTTCAGGCACCAAGATAGTGTGCATCTCATTACCAGAGGCTTTATCTTGAAGATAGCTGTACCAAAAAAGGAAAACTATTTCACTAATTATAATTTTTTTTTATTAATTTATACATAAATCTGTTTCTTATATCTCTGACATTCTCCCTGATCCAAAAACCTTAAGAAGTTATTGTATCGATTTCATTTGTGTCTATGGAAGCTCTAACACTGAAGGGGTCGCAACACATTCAGCTGTCTAAATATGCAAGATCACGTCCTTTTGGCTGAATTACTACCATAAACCAGATGTATAACTTTACCTTCTTTTCCTAATATGATAGGACATCATTTTTAGAAGGAATATATAGGACATCATTTTTTAGAAGGAATATGATGGACATCATATGTTACCATAAATTATGGTTGAATATTATTAACGTCGTATGTGGAATTAGAGAAAAAGGCGGGGATAAAAAGTTGTATAGACTAGCCAAGGTGAGGGAGAGGAGGGCTCGGGACTTGGATCACGTGAGGTGCATCAAGGACGAGGACGGCAAAGTACTGGTGGAGGACGCGCATATTTAGGCAGGGGTGGCAATTTTACTTCCATAAACTCTTGAACGAAAAAAAAGATAGAGACATTGTGTTGGGAGATCTGGAGCAATCTAGTAGGTACCGGGATTTTTGGTATTGTGGAAGCATTAAGGTTGAGGAGGTTCATGGTGTTGTTCGCAAGATGCGCAGGGGATAAGCGACCGAGCCTGATGTGATCCCAATTGAATTTTGGAAGAGCGCAGGCAGGGCAGGTTTGGAGTGGCTGACGGAGTTTAACGTCATTTTTAAGGCGGCGAGAATGTCCGAAGAATGGAGATAGAGTACAATGATTCCTTTGTACAAGAACAAAGGTGATATCCAGAGTTGCAATAACTATAGGGTATCAAACTGCTAAGCCACACTATGAAAGTTTGGGAAAGAGTCGTGGAGATGAGGGTGAGAAGATGCGTGTCTATCTTCGAGAACCAGTTTAGATTCATGCCGGGGCGTTCGACAACATAAGTCATTCATCTTATTAGGAGGTTGGTGGAGCAATATAGGGAGAGAAAGATAGACTTGCATATGGTTTTCATTGACCTCGAGAAGGCATACGACAAAGTCCCTAGGGAGGTTCTATGGAGATATTTGGAGGTTAGAGGTGTACATGTGGCGTACATTAGGGCAATCAATGATATGTATGATGGAGCTAAGATCAGGATACAGACAGTAGGAGACTCAGAGCACTTCCCAGTGATGATGGGGTTGCACCAGAGATCAACTCTTAGTCCATTCCTATTTGCCTTGGTGATGGATGGACTGACGCAACAAATTCAAGGGGAGGTGCCATGGTGTATGTTATTCGCAGACGACATAGTCCTGATTGATGAGACTCGCAGCAGAGTGAACGCTAAGCTAGAGGTTTGGAGACAGACTCTGGAGTTTAAAGGGTTCATGCTGAGTAGGACCAAGACAGAATACTTGGAGTGCAAGTTCAGTAACGGTAGCGACCTTGAGACAGGCGTGGATGTGAGGCTTGGTACTCAGTTTATTCCAAAGAAAGGAACCTTCAAGTACCTCGAGTCTATTATCCAAGGAAATTGAGAGATTGATGACGATGTCACACATTGTATTGGGGCAGGGTGGATGAAATGGAGGCTCGCATCTAGAGTCTTATGCGATAAAAAGGTGTCACCAAAACTTAAAGGCAAGTTCTATAGGGTGGTGGTTAGATCGACTATGTTGTATGGGGCAAAGTGTTGATCGGTCAAAACTTCGCACACCCAAAAAAAGAAAGTTGCGGAGATGAGGATGCTAAGATGGATGTGTGGACATACAAGGAGGGATATAATTAGAAATGATGATATTCGGGATAGAGTGGAGTGACCTCGGTGGAGGATAAGATGCGGGAAGCGAGGTTGAGATGGTTCGGGCACGTGCAGAGGAGAGACAAATGCCCCAGTGCAGAGGTGTGAGATGTTAGCTATGGACGGGTACATGAGGGTACGCCGAAGAAGTATTGGGGAGAGATGATTAGACGGGATATGGTGCAGGTGCAACTCACTGAGGACATGACCTTAGATAGGGGTTATGGAGGACAAAGATTATGGTAGAAGGGTAGTAGGTAGTACATCGTAGTCCTACCTACGATTGGTAGTTGTAGTGTTATTATTGTAGGCCCGCTTAGCCTATCATACTAGTAGACACAGTATTCTTTTATAGTCTCATGTCGTTTGATTTATGCTGCTATGTGTATTCTGTTTATCTTATTTACCTGCATTAGTTATTGCTTCTTTTTCAGAATTCGCTATCATGGCTTAGTTGTTTTGTTTGTTTTACTTTGCTTGTGCTTATGCTTTGTCTTGAGACGATGGTTTCTCGGAAACAACTGCTCTATCTACCAAGGTAGAGGTAAGGTCTGCGTACACTCTACCCTTTCCAGACCCCACGTTATGAGATTTCACGGGGTATGTTGTTTATTATTTCTTAAAATTCTGTCGGGCATCATTGTCAAGTACATAACCAAGTGTTAATGAGTTAGGGGTCCCCTTCTTGGTGTTGTTCCTTCCATATGCTTTTTAGAGCAAAATTGTCTTGATTTAGTTAGTCAGTTTCAAGTAGTATGCAACTTAAATGTTTGTCTTAAGTTTGCTAATGACACCACTATTAGGTGCATGCACAATTCTGTGCTGTATTGTTGTACTTGTAGACAGTGGAACCAGCAGCTTGCATGAGCTGCAGACTGCGACATTATATCTGGCTTAATAGCTCTTCTCCCCTCGGCTTAAACTTATAAACTAAAGTACTACATTTGATTGGGGTGAGAAGAGGAGGAATTGCAAGAGCGCTAGTAAACAAAGTGGTGTAAGGGAATTTTCCTAGTTTGCTAAAGAATTAAAAGTTAGAACACAACTATTACTACATCTCAGCCCCAAACAAGTTGGAAAAGAATTAACACTGGCAAGTAAAATAGTGAAGTCAAATTTTCCGTTTAGATGGTGACCTGGAGTGCTAATAATGGCTGATAATTTAGTGAGGCATCGTTGCATCCACATTAATTGGAAGATATGAGCAACTAAATGGGGGAGGATGTACCTTTCATTACATTGCGAACTTTTGAAAGAACTATGCAATACAATGCTGAAGATTTTTTGGGGTGAGCTGGTAATACCAAATGTGGTTAAGGCATTATTGGAAGCAGGGGAATTATGATTTTTTTTTTTGTGTGTTTTGGTGAAGGGGGGAAATACTCGTCAGTCACTCATGTTGACTACATGGCTGGAAAGAGATCATAGAGCTTTTGATACAGTCCTTGTTTCAGGTGCAGATGGTACCATTGATGGTTTCACTTGTATAGTTTCTGCACACATGCCACTCGAACCTGAATAGATGAGCGGGTTTGTTGAAGGGAATTCCTGTATGTAGGTTTGCGTGATGTATTTTTCTTGAATATGGGGCTGCCTCTTTATTTTTTCTAGAATATTTATTTACTTGTTCGCCCCCATCCCTCAGAAAAAAAGAACATGTAATAAACACTAGTTTTTCTAATCCCAGCAAAGTTGGACGGAGAAAGTAGATGCCAATTTACATTCTTGCAGCTATAGTAGACAGTAAAGGACAACAACAAATTCTGCTCATTATGGATGTAAATCAACATTCATCTTCCTGCTCCCTTCTCTCTCCCCTTAAACAAAGCGTTGTGTTAAGTTTCCGGTCTTACAAATTATTGGAACCTCCACTTATGCCTATTTAATATTTACTACTAGCTCAAAGCAACTTATTGGTAAGTCTGGTGAAACTCATGAGTGGCTTATACAAATTGTTTGCAACCTATGGCTCATTAGCTTAATCGAGTGCCTGTAAGCAGATAGTAAGTTGTGCCTACAAGTTGTGCATATTGGCAAAAGTTCTTGCCAATTCTATGTTGTGTTTTCCTCACAATACGTTGGAATGTGCTCACCTAAGCACGTGTTACACTGGTTGAGATGAGTCCAAGTTGAGCGGATTCGATTTTGAGGATTCATATAGCCGACCCCAGCTAGCTTGGGACTGAGGCATAGTTGTAGTAGTTCAATGTAAACAAACATCATGTTTATGTTTTTTCATAAAATGATGTTGACTTGGATTGCAAAAGTAGGCCATGGATATACTTGGTCTGGTCCTTTCTATTCCTATGGTTATGGCATTTTCCTTTTTATGTTTTTTGACGTGTATTTAAACTTTGGTTGTGGATTTGTAACTTGGTGATGCTGGTTTTCCTGTTCTGAGGTGATAAGTTTGACATCTTTCTCCTATTTTGCATATATTATGTGTCTTAGAAATAGATTGTTGAACTCTTCGTTCTGGTGATCTTGGCGACTCCTTTTTATTTTCTAAAAGATATTCTTTTTCCCTCTCCTCTTTTGTTCATCACCATCTTACTCTTGTAATTTGCTTATTTTCTCTTTTAGGAAGGAGGTCTGGACTTCGCAGCGTCCGGGTGAAGCTTTTGGCAACTCACCGATAGCTAGTGCCTCAGTTGGTGGTTTATATTCCACGCCGAATGTACAGTCTTTTTGGTCTTTTGAATAAAAAAAGAAAAAGCAAAAAAATGGGGATAGAGTACAAGGACTTGAACACACCCTCCTGTTAGTGAAGAGGAAAGTAGCCTCTTTTGGCGAGGAGAGTTTAGAATGCTGCACTCGTTGCATCTTCCTTCTTTTCTTTAAAAAGGAAGAGTTACATTAGCATGATAGGGATACATGTTTCCATGCATGGCTTTTGATCAGGTAACAATTAATATGTTACGTCTAAGTACTTGTCTTTTCGTCTTTTTGACATAGGACAATCACTGACATAGATGACCAGAGCTGTCTCCACTATATGTTTCCTCATTTTGGATACCAACTTAGATAGATATTAAAACATAGACAATACTTCAATTTATACTGCAGTTCTCTGTAAGGTTCAGCAAAGTTTTTGAAGGACCAAGTAGGGAAGGAAGCTTTTCATTTTTCATTTTTGGTTTTTGGTTGAGGGTCATGGATTTGTGCTGATGCAATGTTCAAGTGAGAAAGAGGATATATGAGGGCTTGCTGCAGCTATGCAGGTTTTGATCTGTTGTCGTTACAGTAAGAAGGGAACTACTTAATGTATATAGTTCTTACCCAGCTGTTTGACATCTAACTTACCTTCTCCTCCTCTATCTATTACTCTTTCCCTCTTTTTTTTTCCTGGTGCTTCTTTATCATGTACTTTCGCGACTGACTTCTAACAAAAGGCAGTATGTGCCATGTCGCATGGTGCATTTTTGGGTCAAGTTCCATTGCAATAATGGTTCAATATCTATAAATTAGAATCTAGTGGGAGAACTTGTAAATTAGAAGTTGGAATTGTAGGTTCTTAACATTATAGCAGGAAAGACTTTTGGAAAGACCCTCAGTTATGAGGGGAAAAGAACGCTGAATGTGATTGTTTTTTCCAAAATTTAGCTTATGGTATCTGCATAATGGAGTATATGGGAAGTCTATAAGTTGTTTCTGGGTGGATGCACATTTTCGCTGCTTATTGTCCAGGTGCTCCTTTTTGTAGATCTGATGCTGTTGGTTGCTATAAACGCCGCCTTTACAAAATATTGTTGGTAACAAGTTCGAACCATATCCAGAAGTTCACAATTAGCTGTGGTACATTTATTTTTCTCTTGCTTTCAGCTCGAGCTGTTAATAGTTTAGCAAAATCGAGTAGTGATGGTCGATTAATTTTCAATGCAGCTGATTGACAATTCAATATACTGATAATGGTTCACCAGTAAAATGTTCCAGTTATGGTGAATGGAGGGGGAGGTAAATGGAGAGATTCATGACTCTTCGAGTAATACACTCAAACGGAAGCACTATGATTGGTTATCATCAAAGAAGTATAATATATATCAACAATAAATAGTGCTAAAAAGTATTATCTATTTGCATATCTTGACGTGCACCATAAAGGCTAAATATAAAGCTGACGTCGTCACTCGATAAAAGCTTACCTGCATGGAGTGTTTATATTGGGTCATACTAATTTATCATGATTAAGTCATAAATTAATGTGAGAATAAGTGTTAATTAATTATGATTTAGTGCTAACCATATATGTGAAGATACGTATCATATACTCATTGAATTGATATAACAATGGTGCGGGTACGATCAAATCTTTCAATTTAGAATATCAAATTCCTCTCTTTCAAAGCAGGACTTCTATGATGTCTTCCAAACCTGAAAGGACAGAATTTTAAAAAGTGAAAAAGGGTAAACAAAAGCGATAAGCACCGGTGGGACTTGATGGGCTTGAATCAGGCACTTCTTTGAAATATATTATACACAACATACCCAGTGAAATTCACATCGTGGGGTCTGAGAAGGGTAAAGTGTACACATGCCTTACCTCCACCTTGGTAGGTAGAGCGGCTGTTTTCGGGAGACTCTTGGCTCAAGACAAAGCATAATCACAAGCAAGACAATCAAAACAAAGCACGAGTAAAACAAGAGTAAAGAGTAAAGCAAGAGAAGCGGTCAGACTCGGATAAGGAATTGAAGCAGTATAAAGTGCATTCGAACAAAAAGGGAGCAGTAGCTAACACAGCTAAACAAAATACACTGAAGAACACATAGCAGCAGAAATCAAACTACAGTGGATTATAAAGCAATAATGTGCCTATAAGTGGGATAGGTTAATCGGGCCTACAGTAATAGCACTACAACTATCAATTTATAAGCATAAGTAGGACTATGCTCGAGTACCTACTACTCCTCTACCCTAATCTGTGTCCTCCACAACCCACTATCTAAGGTCATGTCCTCAGTAAGTTGCACTTGCGTCATATCCCGTCTAATCACCTTTCCCCTATACTTCTTCGACCTACCTCTACCCCTTCTGAACACGTCCATACACAACCTCTTACACCTCCGCACTGGGGCATCTGTGTCTCTCCTCTGCATATGCCCGAACCATCTCAACCTCGCTTCCCACATCTTATCATCCACCGAGGCCACTCCTACTTTCTCCCGAATATCATCATTTTTAATCCTATCTCTCCTTGTATGCCCACACATCCATCCCAACATCCTCAACTCCACAACTTTTATTTGTATGTGAGAAGTCTTGACTGGCCAACACTTCGCCCCATACAACATAGTCGGTCTAACTACTACCCTATAGAACTTGCCTTTAAGTTTTGGTGGCACCTTTTTGTCGCACAAGACTCCAAATGCGAGCCTCCATTTCATTCACCCTGCCCCAATACGATGTGTGACATCGTCATCAATCTCTCCATTTCCTTGGACAATAGACTCTAGGTACTTGAAGCTTCCTTTCTTTGAAATGACCTGAGTACCAAGTCTTACCTCCACGCCTGTCTCAAGGTCGCTCCCGTTGCTGAAATTGCACTCCAAATATTCTGTCTTGGTGCTACTCAACCTGAACCCTTTAGACTCCAAAGTTTGTCTCCAAACCTCCAGCTTGACGTTTACCCCGCTACGAGTCTCATCAATCAGGACTATGTCGTCTGCGAATAACATACACCATGATACCTCCCCTTGGATGTGTCGCGTCAGACCGTCCATCACCAAGGCAAATAGGAATGTGCTAAGAGCTGATCCCCGGTGCAGCCCATCATCACTGGAAATTGTTCTTATGAAAATTTAAAATATATCAAATGTAAACAACTAAATATGAGGATGGAAAACGCCAATATTATTCCAACACCTCAAACATGATATCCAAAAAACTGTTATCTTCCTGTATTTCACCAAATTCAATAAACCATAAAATGTATAATACTTAAACAGAAATATAACAGTAACGTTAACACAAAATTTAATTCCGAGTCAAAAGATTACATCGTGTGTTCTCAAGGAATTTATTCCCTCACTGTTGCCCTAGGTTTCAAATTAATTCCTCCCATGGTAGAACATAACAAATAATTCAGTAATAGTGGTACTTCAAATCACAAAATTACGGTCAACTCAAAGAACGAAGAAAATCATACTGGATACTTACTTTTATTTTTCAAAAACAGTGCAGAAGAAGAGGGGAAGAGGATTTTGAATTTATGTATTTTTAGTATGTAAAATTTGATGCAAGACCTCTGAAATTAAAGCCAATGAATTTGGTCTATGGTGTCCGTTTTTGAAAAAACTATTGGTGTCTTTATTTGAAGGCATCTTACTTTTCAGAAAATAATTATTGTTACGAAAACAGATTCAACAACAACAACAACAACATACTCAATGAAATCCCACAATGTGGGGTCTGGGAAGGGTAGAGTGTACACAGACCTTACCTCTACCTTGGTAGGTAGAGCGGTTGTTTCTGAGAGACCATCGGCTCAAGACAAAGCCCAAGCCCAAGCCCAAGCAAAGTAATACAAACAAAGTGGGTAAGTTCGAATTCTGAAAAAGAAAAGGAAGCAAAAAGAAGCAATAACTAATGCAAGTAAATAAGACAAATAAAATACACATAGCAGCATAAATCAAACGACAAGGGACTATACAACAATATTGTGCCTACTAGTATGATAGGCTAAGCGAGCCTACAATAATAATACTACGACTACCAGTTTGTAAGTGTAGGTATGACTACGATGGACTACCTACTACCCTTTTACCCTAATACGTGTCCTCCATAACCCCCTATTTAAGGTTATGTCCTCCGTGAGTTGCACATGCGCCATATCCTGTCTAATCACTTCTCCCCAATACTTCATTGGCCTACCTCTACCCCTTATGTACCCATCCATAGCCAACCTCTCACACCTCCGCATTGGGGCATTTGTGTCTCTCATCTGCACGTGCCTGAACCATCTCAACCTCGCTTCCTGCATCTTATCCTCCACTGAGGCCACTCCCACTCTGTCGCGGATATCATCATTTCAAAATCTATCCCTCCTTGTATGCCCACACATCTATCTTAGCATCCTCATCTCCGCAACTTTTATCTTTCGGGTGTGTGAGGTCTTGACCGGCCAACACTCCGCCCCATACAACATAGTCGGTCTAACCACGATCCTATCGAACTTGCCTTTAAGTTTTGGTGGCACCTTTTTATCGCACAAGACTCCAGATGCGAGCCTCAATTTCATCCACCCTGCCCAAATACGATGTGTGACATCGTCACCAATCTCTCAATTCCCTTGGATAATAGACCTGAGGTACTTGAAGCTCTCTTTCTTTGGAATGACTTGAGTATAAAGCCTCACCTCCATAGAACCTCCCTAGGGACTTTATCGTATGCCTTCTCGAGGTTAAAATCTCTCTTTCTATCCCTATACGGCTCTACCAACCTCTTAATAAGATGGATGGCTTCTGTAGTCGAACACCTCGACATGAATCCAAACTGATTATCGGAGATAGACACGCATCTTCTCACCCTCATCTTCACGACTCTTTCCCAAACTTACATAGTATGGCTTAGCAGCTTGATACCCCTATAGTTGTTGCAACTCTAGATATCACCTTTGTTCTTGTATAAGGAATCATTGTACTCCACCTCCATTATTCGGGCATCCTCGCCTTCTTAAAAATGACGTTAAACAATTCTGTCAGCCACTCCAAACCTGCCCTATCTGCGCTCTTCCAAAATTCAACTGGGATCTCATCAAGCCCGGTCGCTCGTCCCCTACACATCCTGCAAACAACACCCTGAACCTCCTCAACCTTAATGTATTTACAATACCCAAAATCCCGGTACCTACCAGAGTGCTCCGGATCCCCCAACACAATGTCTCTATCTTCTTTTTCGTTCAAGAGTTTACGAAAATAGATGCGAAGAATATAAATGAGAAAATATTGTTGCCTTTATTTAAAATAAATTACGAAAACTACAAGAAAAAGGAATAGAAATTTTGGCCAAAAAAATATCAATTAATCAAAATCATTTGATCAAAACCTAAGCCAAAGCTAAGCTGAACGGCGATGCAAGGGCATGCCATCTTCCCTAACTCCTTGAAGTTAGAGTAGAAGTGCTTTTTTTTTTTATGCACATCAAATTTCTTTCCTTCTTCCTATGTAAGACAAAGTCCCTTCATTAGCTAACCTAAGGTCATGAGATCAACTCCATTTACACCAAAATCCCAACAAGAACTGATCGCTTCTTGCAACATTTTTTGAAGAGCACTTTAGCAGACAATTTCACCCATAAAGGGATAACCCCTTGTTTCACATCATGTCATTGGACTGAGGTTCGTTTCCCCGGCTTCGCTTGCGCGATTTGTGCTCCTGATTGGTTCCAGCTATCCCCAACCAACATGAATGGACTATGAAGAGGTCCGTCAAGCGGTTCTCCGGGGTCGGAGGCGAGAACTTGAAAGTGAATCATTCCGTGGTAATAAAACAGAAGATCACTTTAAGTGATAAAGGGATGTCTTTTACTAACACTGGAGAGGATTTTGCTTACTTCTGTTTGGCTCAGAGAACAAACTGATATAAAAAGTTGATGCAAGCTTGGATCCAGAAAATAAAAGTAAATACAGAATGGACGTAATCTTCTAGCTTTCAAATATAAGTACATCATTAACATCACAGATAATGGAAAAGGGTCAAGTTACAGCAGAATTTTAGTTCTCAATTATGCATTCTGAGGTGAACTAGTGTCAAATGAGTCCCCCTTGTTAAGTCTGCAAAATTTCTTCTTCTGCTAGCTGCTGAGGTCGTGGCTCGTCACCTTGCCAAGTCCACACAATCTTTCAATGCTGGTCTTATGTCCTTATTCATCATCTTCTTGTACTCTATTCGTATCTCCATTCGATTTCTTCACCTCAACGAAGTGAAAATTTGGAGTTACCTCAAAGATTTCTGCATCAATCGACAACACCCCTTTTCTTCCTTCTTTACATCCTTCCAACTTCAATAGCCCTCCATCCTTTTTCATCACCTTCAACTTTAAACGCTTAGCTACATCCTCTAGCTTTGAGCTGATTGTTTTCGCCGGTTGCTTTGATGTAAATATAACTTCCCTCTTTTTGTTTTTTTCTTCAAACAAGCCAGATAAGTCAAAGCCAGTTGAGAAAGAGATGATATCAAATGCATTCAAGTGCGCTGGCTTGACCAGTTCTGACTTTGGCTCGTCTGTATTCTCACAAACACCAAAAACTGCATCATCAATTGCTGCCTCTTCTTTAGGCTTCAAGTCAGCGTCAGCTTTTATAGGTTTGATCAGCTGCAGGCCTTTCCTGAACCAAGAATTCTCCATTATCTTGGAAATGGAAATTCTTGTGTTGGGATTTGGATCTAATATTTTCGATATCAGCCTGCGAGCATCAGGAGGGAACCAGTTAGGACATTTGAACTCAGCCTTACCGATCTTTTTGTACATCTCCATTAAGTTTGAATCAAGGAAAGGGAAATATCCAGCCAAAAGGACATATAATATCACCCCGCATGACCAAATATCAGCTTTAGCACCGTCATCGCCCCTCCTGTTTATCACTTCTGGTGCAACATATGCTGGCGTCCCACACGTAGTATGAAGTAAACCATCTTGGCGTTTAGAGTCTGTGAGGGCACTCAATCCAAAATCTGAAATTTTTAGATTCCCGTTTTCGTCGAGCAATAGATTCTCTGGTTTTAGGTCTCTGTGATAAACACCTCTACGATGGCAGAAATCAATAGCACTAATCAATTGCTGAAAACACTTCCTCGCAACATCTTCCTTTAACTTCCCTTTAGCAACCTCGTTAAATAGCTCTCCTCCTTTGACATATTCCATTACACAATAAAGCTTCTTTTGGTGGCCATCACCTCATAGAGCTGCACGTTATTAGAATGCCTAACCAACCTCATGACTGAAATCTCGCGTTTGATTTGATCAATCATCCCAACTTTTACAATCTTCTCCTTATCGATCATCTTGATGGCCACATTCATGGTAGTCTTGAGGTCTCTTGCATGATGGACCTTAGCAAAAGTGCCTTGTCCTAACAGTTTCCCTAACTCATACCTTTCCATTAGTATACTCCCCTTACTCTCCATCTCAACTCAACAAACTTGAGTAATTAAACTAGCTATTTTCCTCCAATGAATCTCAATACAAGATTTATCAAGAATTGAATGACTCAACCATCTTCACTAAGATCGGGATAAGATACGATTTGTCCCTGAAAGAATCTAGTCGGATTTGGCATTTGATGACTGAATCTTGAAGAAGTTCGAACTATCGGTACAATCTCATTGATTTTAGAGGATAGCTCCAATAGAGCTTCAATCTCAGAGAAAGACTTCCTAGCTTTTAAGCACATCTTTCAGCATTCCCTGCTCTTTTTAATGAACTAGAGAATACTGAAGAGAATGAACCCAAAGTTTCCACACCAAGTAAAGAAGTTTACTTGCATCAAATCAAAAGGGTATTAAGAGTAGAGGTTACCTTATATACACTGCAATGACATGACAGTGGAATTTTTTGGCTTTTCGATTTTAACAAATATACATTGACAGTATAGAATCTTGTACTCTCTTCGTCTCAAAATACATGTCACGTTTCGGTTCTGGAGAGTCAAACTATATAAACTTTGATCAATATTTTAAGATTTAATTCACGTATGATACGAAAAGAATGGAGTATAACTTATACCTTTTGTATAGCTTTTGAATCTAAATGTTAATTTTGAAATATTGATTTAATCTAATTCAATTTAGCTTTGAGGATTAATTAAATTAACTCTCAAAAAACGAAATGTGAGGGAGTTCTCTACAGAACCATACATAAGATTTTCATCTCATACGGCTCCTCGTTCAATTCTTTTGAAGTCATTGGATCTTTTTCCTCGTTCGAGAACATCTTCCCTTTTTCCACTACCCTATCAGATCACTTAAAAGGCAATTTAAGTGCTAAATATATTGTCATGATTAAAAATAGATTGCTCATAGCTGCAAAACAAGTCCACTGGTCCCAGGGATCAGAGGCTGTCAAGATCAAGTAATTTAAAAAAACAGAAATGCATTAAACATCAATTCTTCGATTTAGAAAAACAAATACGTAAGTTCTATTAGCATAAGTTTTGAACAATAATCAGAATCTTGAGACTGCAAAGCAGCAGAAGAGCAAATTTCATAAAAAAATAAACCAACTAGTTTATGTAGGGTTTTGTTGGGTACAAAGCACATAAGTAAGACACAACGGAAGTTTAAAAGTTTTGTTTCTTACTTACCCAACAACATTTCTGGTATGTTTATACAACAATTAAACTTGTAAACATAAGGCATACACTTACAAGTTAGAATTATCTGAAATCTTTATCAACTGTGAGGTGCACACGCGATTGTCCTTCCGATTGCAAGCTCTAAGCTTCAATGTATTTCTCCTTCGGGGCAGAGGTTCGAGAGAGTATTTGATTCTAAGTCTCTAAGGCTTAGAATGATTTTCAGAAATTGGTGTGTAAATGATGAGGTGAATGCCTCTATTTATAGTTGAAAAATAGGTCAAAACCGGATTAGGGTTTGACCTTGGGCCTGACCCAAAATTCAAGGCAGAGGCGCCGCGGCCCTACGGGTATGCGCGCCGCGGCGCTGGCTTTATATTAGTTGACGACTAGATCATATTCTAAATATGTCTATTGCATTGGCCAACGACTTAGTGAACCTAATATCACTGAGAATCCGAGTGTTCTCTCGAATGTACATTCGAGGAATGAAACCTAATCTTGGTTCAACTACCACCTTCAATCCACATCGTAATGTACCCAATACAAGCCGTATTTCAACCTATAAGGCATTTGAGCTTAGGACGAGATCAAAGTACATTACTTTGTAGACAAGGCGCGTATTGACCTCAAGTCTAAGGACTTCTATCTCCGACACGCTGATCATACTTTAGACAAGTATAACAAACAGTATATCAGCAGGGTATACCAATACTTCCAAAGTATCCATGTATCCATCACGAGTAGCCACTACTCGTAGCAGGTGAGACATACTACATCCTTTAAGGATGTGATGCAGACCACATGTCGACTTATCACATACCATCGATATCTCATTCTCGATGATCATTAGTCGAGGCTACTTTAAGAGTTACGCTCTATCATGAATATCTCACTCTATTAATGACAACGTAAGCTCAAGGGATGCACATGAATGAAATCACAAACAATCAAATAATAATTCAATAATTGCAAATGCCAAAATATTAATCTCCATTAATAATAATACGAATGTGTATAAAGTACATTTGTCATAATACAGATTGTCTCTAGGACATATAAATACTTTCAGTTTATAGTTAAGGTTGTCATTAATGGGGTTGCTCCATACGACTCCATCAAGCTTTTTTTTTCACTCTTATTTACCTCTTGAGATTTCGAAAAAGAAATGGAATTTGGAAAACCAATATCGGAAAACAAAACTTTGTCCAAAATGAATAAGGCATACAATCCACAAAACACAAGCGCAGAAACATACAGAAAACCAAATAGATTTTATTTTTCTTTTAAAAAAAAGTAATTTGGTGAAACTGCTTAACTTGAAACTGAAGAAATACTCAACCTCCTACCACGAATGTACTGAAAGAATGATGAATTTATGTGCAAGTATTTTTGAAAATATTGAGCACATAGAATATGGGAATAGGCATGGGCTTTTTATACCACCTCTTTCTCTACTGGCTAGCTGTTGCCAAATCAATTATCACTAGTATCTTTAAAATATTAGTACTAATATATTTATTGATTCTGTTAAAAAATTGTAATTCATGTGTTTCAATTTATTTGTTTTACTTTTTTTGTTTGTTTTAAAAAATATGTCTCCTTTTTAATTTAATAATTCTTTAATAACATCCACATGAGATGTTTAACACCCACGAGAGTAAATGACATTTAGGTACATGTATTTAGTTTAAAGTCAAAGTCTTATTTGTTTTATTAAAATTCATGTCAAGTTAAATTAAGATAAATAAATTAAAATGGTTGGGGTAAAAGATAACTCTCTTATTTTTCCCAAGTTATGAATTTTACTTTTATGTATGATAATTTGTAATTTTTTTTGTAAAATAGTGTAATTCTCCTTGGCTGGAGGCTTCTCATTATTGCAATATTTATATGTGTTTACAATTTACAAACCTAATTGGAGAAGGATCTCTACTTTACATGATTACATTAGAATAATAATTATAGAATATATGGAGAATATTAATATATTCTCTATCACACCTCCTCAGTCGGAGCGGGAGGAGGCCGGACGCTGAGATTGGATCAGAAGTTAAGGAACAACTGCTGAGGAAGTCCCTTAGTAAATATATATGCGTACTGATAGGAAGAAGGAACATGTAACACTCGAACATGGCCCATGACAACCTTCTCACAAATAAAATGAATATCCATCTCAATATGTTTGGTTCGTTGATGCTGAACCGGGTTATGAGACAAGTAAACAGCAGATATGTTATCACAGTGGACAAGAGATGCCTTACGTAAGGGACAATGAAGCTCTAGAAGGAGGTTTCTAAGCCAATAAATTTTGGCAACAACGTTCGCAACGCCTGTATATTCTGCTTTTGCACTCGAACGGGAAAGCATGGCTTGCCGTTTTGCAGATCATGAGATGAAGTTATCACAAAAAAAATACATAATAGCCGAAAGTAGATCGACGTGTGTTTGGACAGCCGCCCCATTCGGCGTCCGTATAAGATATCAACCTGGTCTGTGCAGATGGATAAAGATGTAATCTGTAATGAAAAGTACCCTTGACGTACCGAATGATACATTTAAGAGTGGTAAAGTGAGGCTCCTTAAGAGCATGCATGAACAAACACACCTGCTTAACGACATTGGAAATATTGGACCTAGTGAAGGTAAGATACTGAAGTGCACCAGCTAGACTCATATAAAGAGAAGGATCAAGCACCAGATCCCCATCATCGACGCTAAGCTTCGACTTTGAGTCGACTAGAGTGGGCATGATCTTGCAGTTTGCCATTTTAGCCCTGTAAAAAATCTTTTCGACATACTTATGTTGACATAAGAACATTTCATTCTTGGATCTAGTCACGGAAATCCCCAAGAAATAGCTCAACTTACCCAAGAAAGTCATGGAAAATTATGATTTGAGCATGGTGATAATCTCATTTTTTAACAAATCTGAGGAGGCAGTAAAGACAATGTCATTCACATAGAGCAGTAGGTATGCAATGTCATTACCTCGATGAAAAATAAAAAGTGAGTTATCACATTTGCTCCACATGAACCCAATTTGCAAGATGTAAGTGGCAAAGCGGTCATACCAAGACCTGAGGGATTGTTTCAAGCCATAAAGTGACTTTTAAAGCCGACAGACATCCTGAGGAGCCGAAGGATGCACAAAGCCGGGTGGTTGATTCATGTATACGGTTTCTTTCGAATCCCCATGTATGAACTCATTTTTCACATCAAGCTGATGAATCGACCAAATATTTCCCATAGCAATGCTCAAAATAGTGCGGATGGTGGCTGGTTTAACCACTCGACTGAATGTCTCACCACAATCAATTCCCTTTTGTTGCCTCGTGCCATTTTCCACAAGTCTTGCCTTATAGCGTTCAAGCTCACCGTTGTCCCTAAATTTGTGACGATATAGCCACATACAATGAATCACATTGACCCCCTATGGTTTTGGGATAAGATCCCAAGTTTGTTGTGTAGTGAGCGCATCAAACTCCTCATGCATGACTGCATTCCAATTAGGATCAAGCTTGGCTAATTTTGAGTTCTTGGGTATAGGTTAGATGGCTTGAGTGGATAGGTTAAAGTGGACTTTCAGTTTGAAAATCCCGTGTTAGGAACATGTTTCCATGTAGTGCGTTGGAATGGGGACTGTTTGGGTGTTTTATGGAGGGTGATGACTTGGGCAATAGAGCGATGATGGGATGATGGGGCTTGGGAAGTGGGTTGTGAGAAAGCGATGGGACTTCCGAGCAGATAGTTGATCGACGGGGGCTGGGGGGTCGGTGACGGTATCAGGTGGTAGTGGGGTTGTCACGGGACCAATGGGTAGGCCGAGGGTGATTACGGGTGGTAGTATGGAAGTGGGGTTGTCACGGGTGGCAGTGGGGCAGTGGGAGGTTACGGGAGCAGTGGGTGCCGGGGAAGATGATCGGGGCAGTGGGTTTTGAGTTGAACTACTAGCTCCATAAATCATATTATTAAACAGGGGGGAAGTGCCCGATCATCAAGAAAGTCATAATCAGTGACTTAAAATTTCCGGATGTTTACAAAAGAGAAGATGTGCTCCTCAAACATAACATGCCGATAGACAAAGACTTTATTTGTGGACAAATCATATGTACCCCCTATGGTTCGATGGAAAACCCAAGAAGATGCAAGGAGTAGTTCTATGTGCTAATTTGTGAGGAGCCGTGGAAACAAGATTTGGGTAGCATAGACAGCCAAACATTCGGAGGTGACCATAGGAAGGGACCCGACGGAATAGAATTTGTGGGAGTTTTATTTTGAAGGGTGCGGGTCGGTAATATATTAAGAAGGTATGCTACCATTTGTAACGTGTAGACCCGAAATAGAGAGGGGAGAGAAGCATGAAATAACACGGTACATATCATATTATTAATGGTGCGAATGATTCTTTCATCTTTACCATTTTGAGGTGAGATATGGGGGAAAGAGAATCAGAATACCATGCCATTATCCATACAAAATTTATGAAAGGGTGAATTGTTAAACTCACAACTATTATCACATTGAAATGATTTAATGTTCTTTTCAAATTGCGTTTTAACGTAGGATCGAAATTCAAGAAAGGTGGAGTAGACTTGAGACTTATATTTGAGCGGATAGACCCAAAAATAAGAGAAGTCATCTAATAGTACCAAATAATATTTATGACCCAGTTTGCTAGTAATGGGAGATGTCCATAAATCTGTATGAATGATATCAAATGGAGAGAAAGTAACACTCAAAGATGATTTAAAAGGATGTCTAACACGTTTTCCTAGTAGACAAGAATAGCAGTTGTGGGTAAATTTCCCTTTATTACATTAAATCAAATTGTGACTTCTAAGAAAGTTAAAAACTGGTACTCCTGGGTGCCCAAGTCGATTGTGCCAGGTTGAAGGAGAGATTGCAGCTAGAGATGTATATGGATTGACACTTGCAGCGGAATTGGGAGAGAAAGGATATAGGTCCCCCACACTATTGCATCTCGTAAGAGTTGTCTCCGTACGTATGTCCTTCACAGAAAAACCAAAAGGGTCAAACTCAATAGATACGAAATTGTCACTAGCAAATTTCCTAACAAAGATTAAGTTTTTAATAATGTTAGGAGCATATAGGATATTTTAGGGAAAAGTGAGGGTGAGGTGGTGGAGTTTGAGTGGTATTATAGCTTTGAATTGGAATGCGATTGCCATTTTCGACCAAAATAAATTGAGGATTGTTCAAATTAAATAGTTGAGGAAGATTAACGGAGTTATGAGTGATGTAGGATGTGGCGCCTATATCCATATACCAGGCATCTTCGGGCTGCTATAAATTTATGTTGTTGTAGACCTGGCCTAGTTCGGTAGGGGTAAGGAGGTCGTACGGTTGGTATTGCTGTTGGGCCGCAGAGAAGTGGGCCTGTTGTGGATGGGCCATCGGATGTTGACCTGCAGGAGGGCCCAGAACACTAGGCTGCTACCACTGGGCAGTGCCTTGGGCTGAGACATTCGGATAGGAATATGGGGGCGAGGCCCAATTTTTAGAAATAGGCCAAGGTATGAGTATTGGGCCTACTGTGGTTGGCCGCCAAAACTGGACCGTCCCCCGCGTCAACGGTGCATCAACTACCAAGGCCTTTTGATTATGTTTGTCCTATTTGGAACGCCTAGTTTCATCCAAGAGCAATTATGATCGGGCATTGTTGAAACTATGAAGGGGATCGATTTGTTGAATCATTATCGCAAGTGTATCGTACTCACCCTTTGGCAAACCATTTATTAGTTGCAAAACCATCTTCGTTTCTGAAACCATTGTGCCCACATTAGTTAATTGATCTGCAACTAATTTCAATTGTTTGCAATAGTCGGACATATTCGCAAAGTTTTCAAGACGGGTGTTATTGAATTGTTTCTCTAAATAGATGGTATGAGTATGTTTGTTGTTTTGAAAGGTTTCCTCTAGTCTTGTCCATAGTTCGTGAGCCGAAGCACCTGCCTTCATAATAGTATGAAGTAGATCCTTGGATACGGTTCCATATATGCATTGTTTGACGATAGCATCAAATCGTTTCCACGTTGTGTTCTCAACGTCAGACGGATGGGGTATGGTGGTGTCGATGTGATCAAGAACGTTGAAGGCACAAGCATGAATTTGAAATAATTCTATCCATGAAGAGTATTGTCCATCCTTTTGATCAAGAACCAAAAGGATAAAGTTTTTGATAATTGTGACAGCGAAGGCCGAATGAAAGGGGTTAGTAGAGGAGGGGGAAGGAGAAATATGTGTGACGTCTTGTGTGGAGGAGAAGGAATCATGAGAACCCATATTTCCGCCAGAATTTTTGAAAGAGAAGGGAGGGGCGGCGAAAATTCTTTACGGTTTGGGAGGGTTGCCGCCGGAAAGAGAGTAGAGGGGGGGGGGGGTGGCGGCCGGAAAAAAGGAGTTTTAGGGTGTTAGGGTTTTGGCTCTTGATACCATGTAGAATAGTGTAATTCTCCTTGGTTGGAGGCTTCTCATTAATGCAATATTTATAGGTATTTACAATTTACAAATCTAATTGGAGAAGAATCTCTACTTTACATAATTACATGGTGTTATAAAATAGATATATACTTATATAAGTGCAATACAAGACCTCAAGAACCAATAGGAACAAGACGGGGCAACACAAGGTCGTTAACCCTCCGTCATTCGTTATGGAACTCATTTACAGCCAATGTTACAATTCATCATAAACTCAAGATCAATAACATAGCAACGACTATCAAAAGATGTGATACACAATCCCGAAAAGGAAAACAAAGCAATTGACTTCAACAGAATATAAAGAACATCTTCAGCCATGGATATATGAAGATCATGGAACCAAATTTTATGAATAATGAATAAATATAATATCAATGATCAAGGGTGACTGTATTTGTATCTTCTAGGAATATGAGTTTCTTACGGAATATTTTATTGGCTAATGTCTACCTTTGGATCATGCCGACAAATGAAGAAGGAAGATAAGTCTTACATACCTTATCATTGACCAACATTGCACCTACGCCATCTCATTCTCTCTATAATCGTCAACCTAAGAAATAGAGATAGGTTGGATCAAAATCAAGTCGACGATTAGTTTATTATGGCATTCTGTCGAACACCTAGTGTGCACAACTTCTATATGTTGATTTCATGGAGATTCAAGATACCCTTATGCCTTCTTCAATAACCACAACAATCCCATTATTACAACTTCCATTCGCTACAAGATCTAGCCTTACTATTTGAAGAATTTCAATCAAATTAACCCAATACTTAACATATCTCCATCTTGGAACATTAACCAATTTTTCATGTGTTATCCTTACTAATTGATCCATCTATCCTAGGATAAGATTAAAAGGACTTAGGAGTAGTAAAACTTACCTTTAATCAGCTAAGGATCCCTCCACACCAAGCCTTCTTCTAACTTCAAGAAATTTAAAACTCAATTTACCCAACTAGGTGTTGTTTTCAAGGTGATTTAGCTTTCTTAAGGGGGAATTGGCTTCATAAGCTTTAGGAATGACTCTTAGATGATACATATGCTCTTGGAGAGTATTACTAGGAGGATGAATGGTAAAAAATGAAATAAAATAAATGAAGCTTCGAGACAAACATATATATAGCCATCCCACCGCCGCCACTCTGCGGGAGAATCTTCCCAACAGATCACCATATGCGGTCACATTTCCCACCGCAAATAGTGGAAGGAAGGTGGCAAAGAAGTGTCTCTGATCTGTGGCCTGATCCGCGAAGTGGATTTGGTTCTGCGATGCGAAACACTTACCTTATCATCCTATTTTTGCTAATTTATGGTTCCTTCAATCTGAATGACTCCTAATCTTTTGTAAACCTTCTTAACACCCTTGTAAGTCATACGAGACTATTAGAAAGGACCTCAAGTCCTCGGGGTTCAAGTCGGCTAACTATAATCTCACTCACGCACGCAACTGCAAGGTGTAACATCCTTCCTCGAATATTGGGGAGCCATAGCCTTAAAACTTTAATTCTCAAATTCTTTGAAAATTTTGGCAGAGTTTCCTTTATAGGTTGGACCATCTCAGCTTGTCACGCAACCTGAAATCGCAACTATCGCCTCACATGGCTACACAATATAACATATAATACAATATTGGACCCACACAACCATACACATATTCATAACCTCATAAGGTATTCCATAACTCACCTTATCTACCAGATCCTGATGTCCGAGTCGTACTTTGATTATAAATGCCACATTCATATTTTTTTTTCTGGTTTCCATATCGTGCCTAGTATATGGTGTATCATCTTATTGGGCTTCTGACATTGATATTATCTAGTCTGCATCTGCAATATCACGTAACGCGTTTTACGATCTTTCCTTTCATATTTTCTTCCTAATATACTTTCTTAACACCGTAATATATTTTTGCTGCTTCGAAATAAAAAGGACAGAATGGATAATATATCCCTGTCATATCTTGTCTTCTCGCTCTTACTACTCTTGGTACATGCCCTTGTCCTTGCTATCCCAGACCTCTCTTTTATCAGTCTTAGAGGTATAGTTCCTTCCTTACATCAATCCCCAAGTTTGACCTTCCATGTCAACTTTTGTCATTTTCATGCTAACGAAATACCATATTAATTCTTCCATCATCACCACCATCTTGGCTATCCCTCAAGGCTTCCACTTTATAATGATAACACTATAGAAATTTCCTCCAGATCTATCTTAAGGTCAACTTGTAGTCGTACTTAGATCTTGATCAAATTCCCCTTGCTCGCTCGACCGTTCTTTATTTATATTTTATCTTTAGCCATAATCATTTTGATGGCGGACTCTAACTTTAACTCCTCTTTTGGATTAATATACTCATATATGAAGCATCCACTATATTAGCCCTTCCGATTATAGATTATTATTATCCCTTCTCCATAATAATTACTTTCGCAACCTATTTTGAAACTGTTCCACTTCTGACTACCATTATCCTTCTACTACTTTCGTTGGTTAAGAAATGACGCATTCCTTGCTTGGTACTTTACCCCCATCTTCCACCTTAGGGAACTAACTCAGTTCTTTATGGTTAAACTTTATCCCTCTGTCCTTCCATCTTTTCTGGGCCATATCTTAACAATTTATGGTTGGTCCTAGAATAGTCTTACCTCATCCGAGAGGATTTTAGGAAACTTATCTTCATAGATCCTCGTACACTCTTACTATCGTATCTCCTCTCAGCCAACTTCACCTTGGTTCACTCAGCTCGTTAAGAAGTTTTCCATCACCTACTTTCATCAACCCTTCTCTTCTTCACCCTCACTCATTTGTTATAACACTACTAACATAATAATCGTGTGGTCCTCCAATCAATGTCTTGACTTAGGTCCATTCTAGTGTATCTCCCATTGTTCTCCTTCTCAATTACATAGATAAATTGGATTCTCAACAGTGCTCATTCACTGCTATTAATTTACTTTTGAAGAAATATGTCCCTACCATTTGCAGAACCTTTACAACTCACTCTCCCCCCCCTTGTGAGGAATGGGCCTCCATATGCCAACTTATATCTTCCAGAGACTTCTCCATTTTATACTCATAGTCGTACTGAATTGTATATCAACCCCTAACTATCCTTCGCCCCTTGCCTTGCTCAGAGTGTCTCGGTAGAACACTTTCTAGCTTCCAAACTTCCTTTACTATAGTTGGTCTTAGTCCTCAAACATTCGAGATTCCTCTGCTCACCAATCCCATAATCGTAACCCTCTATTGATGATATTTTCCTAATTTTGATCTCATTACTTACCTTTCATACATGAGAATACATTATAACCTACTTACAAGAATCAGGGGACTGTCCATTTAAACCCTCTTCGCACCTTCGACTAATACTTTATTGGTTACTGTAAGCATCATAGTGTAGAAAACTAGGCCCTTACACCCGTTACAACATTAGTACAAATCTATATCGCATCGATCCAACAAAACAATAGTGCAACCTTGATCATATTCCGGATATACGAGCTTCACCTTGATTTCTTACTTTATACTTATATCCCAATTCCATCAAAATGCTTTAAATTCTCATAAATACGACCCAAATTTCAAATTTTGGGACCACGAGATCATTGTTTAGAAGAAAGTTTACATTATACTAGGGCTCGACACTTCATCCCCTTTACTATATCAGTCTCTTTATGTATAAGTATCAGACACGCACGTATCTTGGGGACCTTCTCGTCATACCAATTACAAATTCCCATAACGCCTAATCGCATTGATGGCACCATGCTCGGGGTAGCTTCACTTTTCCATGCTAGCACTACTCTGACATACTCACATCTGCGGTTTATCTTGGGTCTTACTTGGAAAGTTCTGATCACGTTCGAGTTACTGCACCATCCTAGTCTGTCATATCCTACTACTACCCAGCAGTCTTTTGGAATCCTTAACTTTTTTAAGCTTCTTAGTCCCTCTCATAACTTTACCTACATCATTCCCACCCACGTAAATAATTGTAGTCCCTTAGACTCCTTAAGCTTTAAATTCTTTAATCCTCCAAGAATGTTACCACTTATCTAGAGCCTTTGATAATACCAAGCTTTTAAAGCAACTAACTGCATCTATACTTTTGCCATTTTCTAATATCCCAAATCAGATGAAACTGATGGGTCTGGTGATTTTGATGATGCCGTAGCTTTTCTCAGTTCTTCTAGTACTGATTGCGACTTGTAGAGGTAACTAATTGCGACCTTAGATGGGTCAATCTTTGATAAAAAGGTACACATTCTACAACCTCCTCTTTACCCTTTCTTAACATTTCGACTAGCTACAATCCTTCTGTGTGAATACATTTCCACACGACCTATGTTAACGCATATGTTAGACTTGTTTTCCTATGGCTCTGCTCTATCACATGATATAGATTATGAAAAGGACATAACTATCCTAAATGTCCCGTAGCCTCATGTTTATAAGTGTGGTGCACACACACCTATAAGCAAGACTCTACAAGACACATCTTGTAGACATCCCTAGGACTGACCTGCTATGATACCAAGTTTATCACACCCCAACCTTAGGGGGTGTAGCCGGCACTCAGTGCCCTAAGGCCCGAACATACCAGTCGTGATGTAGCATACTTAACAATACATGGGCCGACAAGGCCTCTAACTGAATTATACGATCACCTCTAAGGAGTCCAGTAATATCATCAAATTGGGACAGGGCCCCACCATACCCAAAATATATACATATATACAATAACCATTACCTACCGACTCACTAGATAGCTCCGGAAGAAAGAAGCATGACGATCAATAGTTGGAATATGGCACCTACAGTGAGGGGTCGTCCAAACATTTCCTGTACTTGCGGGCATAAAATGTAGAGCCCCAGCAAGAGACGTAAGTATGAAAGAATGTACTTAATATGAAAGGAATGTAAACATAAGTAAGAACAATGACAAGAGTGTTGAGAAGTAAAGAGACAACCTGGACCTCGGGAAGCCACTGTGGGCATATGTAATGAATGCTATCATTGAACACCAATTATATATATAGTCCCACTTTGGGGAAATACTTGTATCATAACGCACCCGATCTTAATAGGACTCAGTGTTATCATACCCGGCTTTAATAAGACTCAGTGTTATCATACCCGGCCTTAATGGGACTCGGTATTATCATACCCGTCCTTAATATGACTCGATAGTATAAAATAGATACATACTTATATAAGTGCAATGCAAGACCTCAAGAACAAATAGGAACAAGATGGGGTCACACAAGGTCGTTAACCCTTCGTCATTCGTTATGGAACTCATTTACAACTAATGTTACAATTCATCATGAACTCAAGATCAATATCATATCAACGACTATCAAGAGATTTGATACACAATCCTGATAAGGGAAACAAAGAAATGAACTTCAATAGAATACAAAGAACGTCTTCAGCCATGGACTTATAAAGATTACGAAATCAGATTTCATGAATAACGAATAAACATAATATCAACGATCAAGGGTGACCATACTTGTATCTTCTAGGAATATTTGACTGGCTAACGTCTACCTTAAGATCATGCCGACAAATAAAGAAGGAAGATAAGTCTTACATAACTTATCATTGACCAACCTTACTCCTATGATTTCTCGTTCGCTTTACAATCGTCAACCTAAGAAATAGAGATAAGTCGGATCAAAATCAAGTTGATGGTTTCACAATTACTTCATTACGACATTCTGTCGAACACCTAGTGTGCACAACTTCCATATGTTATTTTATGGAGATTCAAGATACCCTCATGCCTTCTTCAATAACCACAATAAACCCAAGATGACAACTTTCATTCTCTACAAGATCTAGCCTTACTATTTCAATAATTTCAATCAAATTAACCCAATACTTAACATATCTCCATATTGGAATTTTAACCGAATTCTCATATGATATCCTTAAAAATTGATCTATCTAGCCTAGGAGAAGATTAAAAGCAATTCAACATAGTAAAACTTACCTTTAATCAGCCACGGATCCCTCCACACAAAGCCTTATTCCAACTCCAAGAAATTCCAAACTCAATTTACCCAACTAGGTGTTGTTTTAGGTGATGTAGCTTTCCTAAGGGGGCATTGGCTTAATAAGATTTAGGAATGACTCTTATATGAAACACAAGATATTGGAGAGTGTTTGGGGTCACCTAAGATGAAGGAGGGTCGAAAATGAAATAAAATAAATGAAGCTTCGAGACCAACATATATATAGCCAGCCCACCACCTCCACTCTGTGGGAGGATCTGTGCTGCAGATCGCTATCTGCAGCCAAATTTACTACTACAGATGGTGGCAGGAAGGTGGAAAAGGAGTATCCATGATCAGCGCCTGATCCGCGATTCAAAACACTTAGCTTATCGTCCTATATTCGTCAATATATGATTCCTTCAATATGATTGACTCCTAACCTTTTGTAAACCTTCTTAACACCCTTGTAAGTCATACGAGACTCTCGGAAAGGACCATGAGTCTTCGGGGTTCAAGTCGGCTAACTACGCTCTCACTCACGCACGAAACTGTGAGGTGGAACAATATTGGGGGATGGGGTTTGTGGTTTGGATTTTTTTTGGTATACTAGTGCAAATTTAGCATGCTTCTGACTCTAGCAGTTGTCTTTATACCTCTGGTTTACCATCGATCTTTGTGGTCTATAAATTTCCTAAGCAGTGGTTTATTATCGAGTGAGGTGGTTTATTATCGATTTGATTTATAATTGATCCAATACACTTGGCTTTATTCAACTTTGGCATCATTGTAGTAAATACAAAGCAACAACACATTCAAAAGTGAAAACTACTTGTAAAAATATTTATATTTTAACACTTCTAAAATAATATAGTATGTCCAAATTTACAGGGCAACAACACACTTATAGAAAAATTGAATTAATTCAAAAAACATAAAAGTCAAATTAATTATTTGTTAAAACAGTCAAATTAAGCGTTACTACTGTCATCATAAACCACACACATCCCGCAAAATGTAATTATTTGTTACAGCCCAAATAACAAATTAATTGGTTAAAGAACCATTCAACTGGGCGACAACGCCCAACACAATTTTTTCAGGGTCAAACACAAGATTAGTTTGACTTGTCTCAACAACTTCTTCAGAGATAACTTGAGCAAGGACATCATTTTCCTTCACAATTTCAGCAGTTGGCACAGGGACATTTGCAACTGGTCTATGTATCTTAACCTTCAGAACATCAACAACTTGGCTAGGGAAATCAACCTACTTAACCTCAACAGCTGATCGAGGGACCTCAACCTTCTTAACCTTATCAGTTAGTCTAGGGACATCAGCAGTTGACTGAACTACATGTGCGTGCACTTCATTTTTTGGACAAAATTAACAAAATGTATATCAGATACAACATAATTACAGAAAAAAATTCAAAATATTCACCTTTGTGAGTCTCCAGCTTCTTCTCCTTCTCGCTCCTTCAGAATCTTTCCTCTTCCGCAAAGGCGACAAGAATATTCAAAGATTTCTCTATCTTCTCCATATGCTGCTACAGTCCCTCCTGCTCCACCTGCACTAATAGGCCCTTTGGTTCTGCATGAACCCTAGACATCCCAATGGAAAAACGTCCTCCATCACATTTTGTAAGTGAATTGCCTCCAAAATCTCCCGACTGAGTATCCACCTCATTGAAAAGCTCATTGGGCTCCTTTCCCCACATACTAGGAGCCTTTGAGCCATGATTTTGTGTAATCAACACAATCACGCCTTCCCTTCAAGACATCTATCATTAGATCGCTAGCCTCATCATCATATGACAAAAGGTTTTTCATGTAATCCTCATCCATCTCATGCACTGTAGGAATGATGTAAGGGTGCACAACCTACAAATAATCAATACATTAACATGTGATTCATATTATTGTAAGAACATAGATAATAGACTCCAAATTTATACCTCTAAAGCTCTCGGTCCAAATGGATCACCTTCAGTAAATCGCTTCATTTTTTGGTGTGCCACATAAGATCTTAGGAATAGGCAAAAAAGCCTCATCTGATTTTCCAGCATTCCTTCTAAGTGCGGGGAAAACTTCATATATCTATGCATGTAATGATACAAATAATTGCTGAGTGTAAAAATAAATAACACACAATCTATACTCTAATGTACAGTGGTTTATAATATTTAGCATGAATGTCCAAGGAAGTCGTAGAGAGCACATGATGTAATCTTCTTATCATCGTGTGTTTGTTGGAGCTTGGAAATGTCTACCTTTTGCTTTAAGTATTATAAAGTGAGTTCAAAAGATTCCTTTCCCCAAGGATAGCTCTCGAAGAATTCTAAATCGTCAACCATTTTAAGCATATCATGTTCCATACCCCTAGACACATCTTTCGCCAATAAAATTATATGCAAAAACCACACAAGACAACATTTAAGCTTCTCTTCTTTGTTTATCCTAGGCCCTCTTACCAATGACAATAGCTTTGCTGATGAAATCTTCTTGTTGTGAGTAACATGTGAGCAGAATGTTGACTCTTTCCTAAGTGCCATTTTCTCTCTAGATTATCTGGGATAGAATCCACAATCTAAATCAGTCATCAAAGCAAACTCATTCAAGATAAAACACACTGGATTGCCATTCATGAGGAACCACATCTTACACTTCTTTTTCTCATCCACATGATGAAGAAACAAATAATAGATCATCCATCCATTGCAATTGATGAAGTGTTCTGACAGTTTTCTAAAATGACCAAAACATGAATGCTTGAACATTTTCCTGAGTTTTTGATCTCTTAACACTTTTCTAAATTCAGCTAACTATGTCAACTTGCTCCTAACAGAATTTTTTACTAGGAAAGGTTCATAATCATTCAGCCAAGTAATCAAATAATACTTCTCCACATTAATTATCTTTGCAAAATATGGCAAGGACATGGGATCAATTTCTTCATCAAAACCAGATTGCTTTGAACCATCTTCAGAAATATAATTATCACCTCGATCATCTTGATCTTCATCTACACAATGATCATCCATGGAGTCTGAGTAGGCTTCACTATCAGATTCTAGAGTCCGTTTTCTTTTTCCATCTCGTCCAACAATTTCTTCAACACTTCTTTTTATCTTTACCAGTCGCATTAGAACGGGTTTGAACCATATCAACATAATAGGAAATTATGTTTCCTCTTCTACCTCTACATCTAGGCATTCTTTATGATCTATATACAAACAATAGAGACGTTGATCAACCATGATATACAAATAAGAATAATCAACCAAACGTCTGTTAATAGAGCATTACATATTTTCAAAAAACAAAAACAGAAAAAGGAAGATAAAAATAAGCAAAATAAGTATAAATGACCTCTACCTCTACATCTAGGTATTCTTTATGATCTATATATAAACAATAGAGACTTTGATCAACCAAGATATAAAAATAAGAAAAATCGACCAAAAGTCTATTAATAGACTATAATATATTTTCAAAAAAACAAAAACAGAAAAAGAAAGATCAAAACAAGCAAAATAAGTATAAATAACACATAAGCAAACATAGAAAAAGAAAGATCGAGACAAACAAAAAACAGGCTAAACTTTGATGGTAGTCTAAAAACACATATTTTTAGCTACAATTCACATTTTATTTGCTACACTTTAATCGTGTTTGACCTATTCTTGACTCGTTGGAGAGGGGCAAGCCAAAACTGACTCCTAAGAAATTGCTGGATTTTCATCTTCAAGCTGGGGAAGGCTAGTTCAATAACTAGAAAGATATCACTGATGTTTACTCAGACGCCTCTTTCTTATTGAAGACTCTGGCAACTGAAGTTTGTACAGACATACTTTTTTGGGTGCTAAGATCCAAAGTCAAGAGGGTAACAACCCAGATCGTACGCTAAAATGTTAGTATATTATACTCATTACGTTTGTTTTCTTGTGTAGGACTTGTTCCCGACAAACAACGAGCATTTTTGGAACTAAAACAGATGTCTTGGGACTTTGAAGTCTAAGTAAAAGTTCAATAAAATCAATTGGGATCGATTTCCAAATTCGAAAACCGAGAACAAAGCTATGCGAAGATGATCAATTTAGAGCAAAATGTGGAAAAATATTATTTTGAAGACAAAAAAATAGATGAATTAAATTAGATTGATGCAACTTAGCAGTGATTAAATACTGGAGAATGGAAATGAATGAATATTTGGTCTACATAGTTGTTAACTCTAAAAAGTGTTTAGCCGAATCAAGTGACAACCGAAGGTGGAAAAGGATTCTAAGTCGGTAACTGAGCGAAATCATAGCTGAATCCGTTAGTCCTTACCCTCGGCTACAAAAGCATCATCGGCAATTACAGTAGTCTGGCCGAGTCATAATTCCGAGGAATGGCTGAGATCTAAATATACTCAGATGCCTCGAAGACCAAGTCAAAGGACCTCTAGAAAAGGTAGCAACCAGCAACATCCATAAGGGAGTGCCGTCAATCGTGCTAGAGGTCCAGGAGAAAAAATCGACACCACCTCCTTATAGTTGGCTAGTGGATTTAGTGGGTAGTTCGGTGGCTAACATAGGGGGTCACGTTTGTTTTTCTTGTACTATAAATATAGGAATTATTTGTACAGAACAACACAACACAATCAATCAAAAAACTAATTTTTACTTATCTTCATTCTATCTTTATCACCTTTATTGCACTCTAGCTGTATTTATGTTTCTTACCACTTAGTTTACTCAATCAGCATCCTAACGCTTTCTGGAATAGTTGGAAAACTCATTGCTGGAAGTTAGAGTTTCGCTTCCGGGCTAAATTGCTTAGTTAAGGAATCAATTTGTCATCCAAGTTCGTCAGTCGATAAAACGGCAAACACTTCGGAGGGAAACAAATTTGGCATGCCTAGTGGGACCATAGGTGATCTCATAGCAAAGTTTAATTCTCCAACTTAGGATCACACTCGGCGTATGCGCCTAAGGTCTGGTAAGAAAATGAACCCAGAGTCCAGTCCATATCCTAACCAAAATCCTCCCAGAAGGAACAACGAGCCACCATCTTCTTCGGATATGCCT
Organism: Anisodus acutangulus; assembly: GCA_029783415.1. NCBI lineage: Eukaryota > Viridiplantae > Streptophyta > Magnoliopsida > Solanales > Solanaceae > Anisodus > Anisodus acutangulus. Next base: position 29,255,333 of record CM056508.1, read on the forward strand.
ACATCGGTTGATACCCCTACACTTCCTTCGTCAACCCAAGCTGTTGATGAACTTAGTCAACCTGAAGGCTAACTGTTATGACCACGTCTTTCATTAGATAACAGATTGGCTTAGTCATCCACGACATTATGTACCAGGTTTCCAAACAATTGGCTGACATTGTCAAGCGAATGGTGTATAATAAGGTTCAACAGGCGAAAGAATTGGAAGCTAATCGACTGCATCCAGGAGAAGGTTCGTCTAGTTTTGCCATCCCTTTGACAAATGGCATTGTGCAGCATGCAACTGTGACTCCAGGTGTTGTTCCTCAGCCAAATGTGTATCAGTCAGTTCCTACTCAGGTACAACCGATAACACACCTAGGAGCACAAGCCCAGTCACTTGGTAACTAGTCTACTATATGGTTGCCACCAAATGCCGGGGGGGGGGAAATTGTGCCACTCGACCAAGCGAATTTGCAGTATGGACAGATCAACATGGCTCGGAGACCAATTCAAGCATCCGAACACCTTGGTTTGCCGCCCGTTATGCCGTATGCTTATGAAAATGGCCCTACGATACAGACGACCAATGTTGGCCAGCCAAATTGGTAGCCGATGGCCCCTGGCTATGACCCTGCTAGGCTATCTGGTGACGATGTCTACAATGGGACACCATCCCAGTTGTCAAAGCTAGTACCCAATCCATACCATTCAGGAAACATAAACCTTTTAAGAACGGCTGATGTCCGATGAGAGCTGACATAGAACACTGTTCCACCTCATCCTCAAGTTCCGTCGGATGTTCCAGAAGCTCAGGTTATGGAATTTGGTGGCTATGACCAACAACATCAATCGGGATATACCCCACCTGTTGGTAATAGCCAGCAGAATATCTACAACTTTTAAAACACTGTTCAACAAGGGGCAGAATAGAGGCCTCCAGTTCAGAACGCCTACCAGCTGGTTCCAGTTGAGAATCGGCAGGGGACGTCACAGCTGATGAAACCTGAAACCATTGCGAATACCATGAGGAGATACTTTGGCATCCAACTAAAACCCTTGGACATGCCTGTCTCCAGGAAGCCCTACCCCGATTAGATAGATCGGGTAGCACCATTGCTAAGAGGATTAAAACGCCTGATTTCACTACCTTCTCAGGTGATGATGGCAAATCTACCATTGAGTACATCGGTAGATTTACCGCCCAACGGGGAGAAGTTGGCCATAACGAGTATCACAAGCTGCAGTTATTCCCCATTTCTCTAACTGAAATGACATTTGTCTGATATTCATCCTTAGCCCTGACTCCGTGCAGAGTTGGGCTGACATGGAACATTGTTTCCATGATAGATATTATGGCCCCAACCTCAAGTCACTGTAACTGACTTGACGAATCTCAAGCAACAGGTCGATGAGTCGGCTACCGATTATATCGAGAGATTCAGAAGAAAGGTTGGGAAATGCACTGTACACTTCCCTGAATTAGAATATTCCCACATGATAATCTGTAACATGCATCCTCATCTAAAGGAGAAACTATTGGGACAATCCTGCTTGACTTAAGCCAGTTAGCCGAGAAGGCTAGCCAAATAGAGCAGTATATCCAGGAGAAGGAGAAAAGAAGAGCTAACTGAAACTGAGGTTCCCATTTGGTATCTATTATTGAGGCAGATGAGTCTGACTCAGAGTCATCTGATTACATGGCAGACGCAATGGTAACCGAGATCGTTAGGGGCAAGGTTTACTCTTGCTAATCCCTGAAAGTTACAAAGGGAAAGGAGACGAGTTCGACTGATGATAGGGTCGGTTACTCGTTTGACATTACAAAGGCAGATCAGATCTTTTATCATCTACTTAAAGATAAATAGATTTAGCTGCTTGATGGCCATAGGATTCCGTCTGTCGGAGAACTCAAGGATAAAAAGTATTGTAAGTGGCACAATTTATATAGCCACGCTACTTCTAATTGTGTGGTCTTCAGGAAGGCAATTCAAATGGGCATCAAGGAGGGTAGGTTCAAGCTAGCCGATAAAAGCATAACTGAAATGTCTATTGATACCTACCCCTTTCCTGCAGTACCGATATCTATGGTATATTTTGTCAATCCAGATCAACCAAAGGACGTCAAGGGGAAACAACCGATGAAAACCATATGGGTCCTAAAGAAGCCCACTGGTAAGGAAGGGGTCACCAGGACCTCTGTGTTTGATCGGCTAGGTATTTTGCTTGACATATATGAGGACATGGACAGGCAACCAACTAGAAGAAGTTTTCATGGCCACCCTTATAAACCAGAGCACAAGGCTTGGGAACCTCACAAATAGTACCTAGTATTCAAAAGGGACCCAACAGACCTCAGGAGAAGGCTTGGGGGCAAGCATCACCGTCAGTCGATGAGAAACCAAGCGTGCCCTAGATAAGCGAAGAACCACTACCCATGGATAAATAGAGGGTGGCTGAGTTCAATGTAAAGGAAGGCATTTCTTCCTTGTGTATCACAGTGATGGATGAAGGTTAGCTGAGATCCCGGAGGATGATTAAGCCAACCGCCAATATAGAGGAAGGAAAGTGGTTCGTCAATCAGGTTTCTGGGAAGAAAGAGGCACCGCCGGGCGTTATATCCAGGATGCAGAAAAGAAGGATGCAGCGTGCCAAAACCTTGCGCAAGATGAAGCTAACCTTGCACATGATATCCAGCGCTAAGGCAACCAATAAGTAGGAAATTCTTGAGTCTGCCGTAGTTGAGGCTATCGAGCGGGCATTCGACTCAACCTCTTCAGAGACAGTCATGCATGAAGGAAAAGTTTTGGACCAACCAGAATTGAATATACAACCTGATGACAACCCAAAAAAGGAACCTCGACCGGAGACTAATATTCTGAAGGAATCCCCAGCCGAGATGGTCCTACAGGTCGCACAAAGGATCTAGGCATTAGAGCCCCAGCCAGTTCCTATATGCCTCTAGGAGATGGAAGATATTAACTTCTCCTCAGCCGAATTGGACGAGGTAGGAGACTCCATCCTTGATTTATTTAAGCAAGATTCAGTCGATGAGATTTAGGCAGCCATTGAAATGGTCAGCCTGATTTCGTGTGAGTTCTGGGCCGGCAGCTCTAAGTTGGATAGCCTAGAAGGCGATGTATGTGTGGAAGACACTGAATGGGCGACATTAGATGATACCACTACTAGGGACGCTTTGAGCACTGTATTTTGTACACCTACGGAGGAGATGGTTAAACATCTCAAACCCTTCTATGTTAAGGTTTACATTAACGACAAAGCTTTTAGCCCAGTGTTCGTCGATAATAGGGTTGTGCTGAATGTGGTGCCGCTGCTTACTTTGAAAAGCCTCAACAAAACCAGGGAGGATATCATCCCAACTAACATGAAAATGGCTAGCTTTATAGGAGAAGCCTCTGAAGCTTTAGGGATCTTAGTAGTAGAAATCACCGTAGGTCCTAAGACGGTCCTATCTACTTTCTTTGTGATAAACAGCAAGCCGTCCTACACCATCCTGTTGGGCAGAGACTGGATTCATACCAACTGATGCCTTCCTTCCACCATGCATCAAAAGCTCATTTTCTGGGAATGAGACAAGATAGAAATCATCCCAGCCAACGATAACACCCATTTCAAGCAGGGGTGAAAAACTTGGAGGATGTCTTTTATTCACCCTATGTGGCTCCCATAGCTATTGCGGAGTAGTATAAAGAAAGATCTTGGGAATACTACAATCTTACTTTACAAGGTTTTGAAATAGAACAATTAGCGAACCATGTGATCTGTGGCATCGGCAGACTGCTTTAAATTCTGAAGCAAGGATAGCTGAGGCATCACAGCTAGAGGACTACAAAAGAGAACCAACACTGGCGACCGATGATATTAAGTTGCCAATGGAACTTGAATCGCCCATAAGAGAAGGGCTATGCCTAGTTTTGAGTCTCAGCATCCCTTGGAAGATATCAACTTGGGTACTGAGGAAGTCCCTCGGCTAACACATATTAGTGGTTTGCTGAAGGAGGAAGATAAAACAAGCATAACGGCTCTTCTATAGCAGTATAAGGACTGCTTCGCATGGGATTATTATGAGATTCCTGGGCTGACGCATACTTTGGTAGAGCACAAATTTCCAATTAAGGAGGGGTTCACACCTCATAAACAGTCACCCAGAAGATATCACCCTCGATTGATACCTCAAATTAAAGCCGAGATTGAACAACTGTTGAAGGCCGGGTTCATCAGAATGGCTAGGTATGTGTAATGGTTGGCAAACATTATGCAACTCAAGAATAAGAATGGCAAGGTTCATGTATGTATTGATTACAGGAACCTAATTCTAGCCACTCCCAAAGATGAATATGTTATGCCTATAGCTGATATGCTAGTCGATTCGGCGGCCGCTAATGGGGTGCTGACATTCATGGATGGATATTCCAGCTATAATCAGATAGCAGTAGCCGAGGATGATATTCACAAGACCGCCTTTATGTGTCAATGAACCTTGGGCATTTACGAGTGGGTAGTTATGCCGTTCGGTCTAAAAAATACTGGTGCTACTTATCAAAAGGCAATGAACACCATCTTCCATGATCTGATCGGCAAGAATGTGGAGGTCTACATTGATGATGTGGTGGTGAGGTCTAAGGACTTCAAAGATCATTTAGCCGATCTGGAACAAGCACTAAAAAGAATGAGGATTCATAATCTTAAAATAAATCCAGCCAAGTGCATGTTCGGAGTATCAGCTGGCAACTTCCTTGGCTTCTTGGTACATAAGAAAGGTATTGAGATAGATCAGAACAAAGCCTGGGCAGTAATGGAGTCGGCACCACCCAGAATAAAGAAGGTGTTACAAAGCCTTCTAGGGAAGATCAACTTCCTAAGGCAATTCATATCTAATTCAGCTGGTAAAATGAAGACTTTCTCACCTTTTCTTAGGCTTAAAGGGTCAAAAGAGCTAGTATGGGGCCAGAACAACGAGAGGCATTTAACCAAATTAAAAAGGCCCTAGCAACTCATCCCGTGCTGGTACCTCTCATGTCAGGAAAGTCGTTGAAATTGTACATCTCAGTTGCAGATATGTCTATCGGATGCATGTTAGCACAAGATGCCGATGATGGAACCGAAAGGGCAGTTTACTATCTTAGTCGAATGCTCAATGAAGCTGAAACTAGATAAACTCCTATAGAGAAGCTTTGTTTGTCCTTATTCTATGCTTGTACAAAACTTGAACATTATTTAATGCCACATGTGGTTCACATTTTGTGCAAGATTGACATCGTCCGGTACTTATTGAATATACATAGTTTGCAAGGGCGACTAATGAAATGGGTAATCAAGCTCACTGCGTTTTCTCTTGAGTATAGGACACTCAAGGCTGTCAAAGGTTAGGCAGTAGCCAATTTCTTGGCAGACCACCCTTGTGTAGATGTGGATGACTTATGCGCCCCCTCTACTGCATGTATGAACGTTGTCCCTTGGATGCTGACTTTTGATGGGTCAAGAACCCAAAAAGGAGTCGGAGCCAGGATAACGATAACCGATACTAGAGATGAAACGTGGAGGTTCTCTTATCGGTTAGATTCTGACTTGAGAAATAACCAAGCTGAATACAATGCTCTCATCATAAGACTAAAACTCCTAGTCTCTATGAAAGCAAAGTACATCAAGATTCGCGGAGACTCTCAGTTGGTTATCAAGCAGCTGGCCGGGGAATATGACTGCAAGGATCTAAATTTGTTGGCCTGTTTCAAATGGCTAGCAAGTTACTTAGTAGGTTCGCATCATCTACATTAAGTCATGTTCCCAGGGGCATGAATATTGAGGCTAACGACTTAGCGCAAGAAGATTCTGGCTTTAGAAAGTCTCTACTCACTTTAGAGTATGATGAACTGCCAGCCGAAGTGTTAGCCATAGACCAGTTCAACTCGTGGAAGAAGGTGTTAATCGGTTACTTAAAAGATCCTTCCACGTGTAAGGACCTTAAGGTCAAGATGAGAGCCTTGAAGTATGTGCTCATTGATAATGATCTTTATAATAGGAACATAAATGGGGTGCTACTCAAGTGCATTGATAAGGCAGAATCCTTAAGAGTCATGGGAGAAGTTCATGAAGGAATCTGTGGATCGCATAGAGCGGGCCAACGATGAAGTGGTTGATTTATATCCATGGCTATTATTGGCGTACCATCACAGCCGATTGCTTTCAATATGCAAAAGGTTGTGAAGAGTGTCAGAGACATGGACTAATCCAATGGGTAGCAGCCGAGTTGTTGCACCCGATTGTGAAGCCCTGTCCTTTCAGATGATGGGCTATAGACCTGATCGGCAAGATTCACCCACAATCGGCTAAGGGATATAATTTCATTATTGTGGCTACCGATTACATCACTAAATGGGTAGAGGCACAACCAATGAAAAGAGTTCATCAGACAAATGTTATTCAATTTATCCAACACTAGATCATATATAGATATGGTATCCCTGAGGCGATTACAACTGATCAAGGGACGGTGGTCACTGGTTCTAAGGTGACAGCCTTTGCTAAGAAATTTAGGATCAAAATGATCACATCCTCGCCTTATTACGCACAGGCAAATGGGCAAGCCAAGGCAGCTAACAAGCTTATTGTTGACATAATCAGTAAAAACGTGGAGGATAAACCGGTAGTATGTCATCTCACTCTGGATGAAGCTATTTAGGCAATCAAGAACTCAAAGTCTACAACTATTGGGACAACACCTTATCGGCTCACCTATGGCCACGATACAGTGTTGCCCTTGGAGATTAATGTTAAGACATTACAGGTGGCCAAGCAGAATTCTTTAAGCTTAGAAGAATATCAGTAGGCCATGCTAATGGAGTTAGACCAGCTAGATGAAGATCGACTGATGGCCTTGGAAATAATCGAAGCCGACAAATGAAAAATGGCCAAAGCATACAACAATCATGTTAAGCCTAAGAGGTTCGCTGAAGGAGACCTGGTTTGGAAAACCGTGTTGCCACTTGGAATGAAAGATCGTAAATTTGGCAAATGGTCGCCAAACTGGGAAGGACCCTTCGTAGTAAGCCAACGGATTTCTGGTAATGCGTATCGACTTATAGACATGTATTATGAAGAGCTTGACAGAAATGTAAATGGAAAATACTTAAACAGATACTACCCCTCGATTTGGGGTATGCAAGAGTAAGCAACAGCCACAGACCGGCTGCCTAGTCACAAAAAATAGACCCTTCGATTTGGGGTCAAGAAATGGCCTTGTCACAGTCACATGAAAAGTACTTCCCTTCAATTTGGGGAAGATAATAGTAAACAACAGCCACAGACCGGCTGCTTAATCACTGAAATAGACCCTTCGATTTGGGGTCGATAAAGCTAGGGAGACGAGTTGGTCAGCATTCCACCAGCTAGAGGTTGCAATATATCACCAGTAATAGAAGTCTCAGGATTAGCCGAGTCCACGACTGCTTGGGCATCTTGTGTACCCGCAATCTCCCTTTCTCTCTCAGCTGCAACAACGGTTACTACCTCAGCCGCTCCCACTCCTGCTTGGACCTCCCTTTCAGCGCCAAGCAAAGGCTCAGCCACTACAGTAGATGGGGCCTCGGTAAAAGCCTGAGTATCGGTCGATACCTCTTGAACAACAGAAACAGCGATGATTCGGATTGCAAGTCCATAAGGGTATCGACTGACAACTCAGCAACAGGATCAGCTGGCAAGAGAGTAGTGATAGTCGACATTGCATGAAGTAGATGGCTTTTTCATGCAGTCCATTCATTCTCCAGTTTGGCCCGCTATTGGCTACCCGTTTTCTGATCCAATTCCCAAACCACCTGCTGGTTACCGAGTTCCCAAATTTTGTTATCCAATTAAAGGCTCTGCCGAAAAAAAGAAGAATAGGAGGAGTCGTGGGCACTAATAGCCGAGTTTAAGGCACATATGGCCAGAATAATAGCCCTTATATCCGCGTGGATCCGCTCTAACTCAACTCGCAGTTTGGACAACTACTCCTACAAGTCATTTCTTTAGCTGACATTTTGTTGGCTTTCTGCATTCACCTCATTGAAAGAAGACTGAATGTGGTTCTTCTCTTGCTGAAGAAACCCCAAGTGTTGCAGTGCAGCGACAGCCTCATCATGGCTATCTTTAGTCATTCTATGTAAATAAAATAAATCATTTAGAGCTAAAGCCATGTCATTGTAAGTGGTTGCCAGAATCGGGGAATCCGTTGTTTCTTTTGACAATCGGAGCAAAGAAGCCCTCAGAGCATGGAACTCTTCTTTGTTCGTTGGAACTCCCCTAGCAAAAGACTCCTTGACTCGCTCTCGATGGATGCCAACATGCAAAGCTGGTGGAGATGCAATATCGACTGAGCCAAAGTAGCGCAAAAGCACATCTTCCAGGATGATTTCAGCTGGTACCTCTGAGTCGTCAGTTGGGTGGACTTCAGCCGAAGGATTATCTCTAGCGGTCTCCTGTATAGAAAGGACAAGTTTAGTATAGAGGTAATAGCCAGGAGGCAGTGAAAGACCAATTATAAGAAAAAGGGTATACCTCTACGGCTGCCCCAGCATAGGAAGCCCCAACTTCCTTGGCAGGAGAAACAGTGGCTTTAAGGGCAGCCGATAATGGGTCCTGCGAATGCACGGGAGCATGAGCCAGAGAAGACGATCCGCCAATATGAATGGGAGCGTCAGACGCTTTGTGCAGCCATCTACGCCTTATCAGTTATGGTCCCTGGATGGCAAACAGAAAACATAAATATTATTAGCCGATGCGAAGGTGTTTTAGCCAGCCAAGTAGTATACCTCAATTTCCTCCTCTTTCTCAACAAGAACAGGAACTCTGGGTCTGTGGAGGCCTTCCTCTCTATAATCTCGAATGACAACCCCTCCACTTCGTTAGGGTTTCTTGGGCATTAGTTTCCAGGGTGATGGGGACTCGGTGTCAAAAGTGGTCTCCAGATCAACAAACACTAGAAAAGATGGGGTTACTGAAAGATACATAAGAGATGTTAGCCAAAAATTTACAAGAACAATCTGGCCGACATATATGTAGAATACGATTTACCTTTTCTTTTCGTCTGCCGCAACCAAACGGAAGACCTTGAGGCAACATGCCTAGCCGATTTAGAGGAAGCAGCTTTCAAATTGGCTTCTTTTGGCCATGATTTAGAGGATTCGGGGTTCTTCTTTTTTCTCAATAGAATCAGCCGATCACAATAGACATGTAAAGGAGATTGAAAAAACTTCTCCTTAGTCGTATCCCACCAATCACCAAAAGCGACGGTAATATTCGCTCTCAGGGGAAACAGTTGCTAGTCAAACAGGGCGAGCTTGTCAAGATTATGATCGGCCAACTTCTTTGCTTGTTCTGTATCAAGAATGCAATGTCGGGTTAAACTGACAATAATGCGGTGGGCCCACGACATGTGCTGAGTAAGGCCAATTTGCCTTGCTACAAAGTTTGGTCAATAAGTCTCCACGGTCAATTTATTATTCCTAGAAGTGGGCTTCAAACCACCCAACAAGTCCCTTGTCGTGAGAGTCTGCCCCCATATGAGAACCATAGTCCTCCGGGAGAAAGTAAGGTCCTCATCGGCTACTTGACGGACCCAATCAGGTGGCCCATCTCTCTAGGACCGGTTGCCAATTTGTATAATGGTCTCTAAACAGACCATGCAGGGTGGAGACTGCGGCAAAAGCATCCTGGGGATAAGGGGTGTTCTCTGAAGAGTATCAACTAACACTGGCGGGTTTAACGGAAAGCGGCGGTCATCAAATTTATCGGGGATAAACTCAGGAAAATAGAGGGTGATCCATAACTGAAGGAACCACAGGGGACTGTCTTTGGTATCCAAGTTTCTGGAATCCCTTAACCTCGCATGGGCATCACCCACAGCCATGTAAAGATAGGTCAATAAGAGAGATGCCCAGCTGACATCCCTCCCCGAAATGTCTAACGCCGCATAAATTTCCAAATCTTTCACAACTGCACAAGAGCCCGTACAAACAAAGTATCGGCTAAACAAAAAAATCAGAAAAGAATGATGCTCGGCATCATCGACTGGAAGAAGCGATATTGGCAATTGTTGGTTATATATTGGTCGTAGCCTGAAGAAGTCCTTGAGACTTTGATGCCTAAATTGGCAATATCTATATCGCTTAGGACAGGCGACTCGGCTCTCGGAATCGCAAGGCCAAGTATCGCCATCACATCAAGCAGTGTGGGGGTTATCATTCCCCAAGGGAAAACAAAGGCATTGGCAGCGGTCGACCAGTAAGCAAGAAAGGCATATATAAGACTGATGTTGTAGGAGGGGTCAAACTCTCCATTCGGCTTCTTTGGCCGACTTCACTCGGTCTAACCAAACATAATAGTTGGTAATCTTGGTCGGCCAGGTATGTAGACTAGCCGGACAATGATCACCGGTGAACCAGTCACAGGTAATCGGAAGGTCGTAGTTCATCGGGCTTAGATGCTCAGAAAGAAAGAGGTCACCTTATTCAGATGTACCAAAAAGGGCGAGAACTAGTTGCTCATCTATGAAGGCAAAAGTGGGGATTAGGTCATCAGCATCCAAACCGGTGTTATCCGATCCCTGATATAGAGAAGAAAATGAAGACATAGTTTTTCTTTTTCTAATGAAGAAATAGGGTTTTCTGAAGAAGGCGAGAAATTTGAGAATGACCGAGAAGATTGAATGAGAAACCTTTTGGTAGGGGGATGTCTCTCCTAAGTATTTCCTTTTTCTGGAGATATGATTGACACTCTGTTGGGAGTCTTTTTGTCCAAAATGTGCGGCTAAAAATCCGTCTGAAATTAATTGTGGAAGCCGAGACGTTTATGTGGAAGGAAAAAAGAACTTTTTAAAGACCATCATTGCATGCATTTAAGGCAAAAGTGATTGAAATGACACCTACGGCTTCCATACGAAATGACAGCCATTTTGGAATACATCAACTCGACAGCCGCACTCGAGTTAATGTAGGGGGAAATTGTTAACACTCAAAAGTATTTAGCCGAATCAAGTGACAGCCGAAGGTGGAAAAGGATTCTAATTCGGTAACTGAGCGAGATTATAGTTGAATCCGTTAGTACTTACCATTGGCTAGAAAAGCATCATCGACTATTAAAGTAGTCTGGCCGAGTCATAATTCCGAGGAATGGCTGAGACTCACACATACTCGGACGCCTCGAAGACCAAGTCAAAGGACCTTCTAGAAAAGGTAGAAACCAACAACAGCCAGAAGGGAGTGTCGTCGATCGTACTAGAGGTCCAGGCGAAAAAATCAACACCACCTCCTCATAGTTGGCTAGTGTATTTAGTGGGTAGTTCGGTGGCTAACATAGGGGGTCACGTTTATTTTTCTTGTACTATAAATATAGGAATCATTTGTACAGAACAACACAACACAATCAATCAAAAAACTAATTTTTACTTATCTTCATTCTATCTTTATCACCTTTATTGCACTCTAGCTGTATTTATGTTTCTTACCACTTAGTTTACTCAATCACCATCCTAACGCTTTCTGGAGTAGTTGGGGAACCCATTGCTGGAAGTTAGAGTTCCGCTTCCGGCCCAAATCGCTTAGTTAAGGAATCAAATTGTCATCCTATTTCGTCAGCCGAAAAAATGACAAACACTCCGGAGGGAAACAATAGCATAAGTAATCATTGGATATAAAGCAATTATTACATGAGTTGTAATTAAATTAGAAGCATTAATTGCACAAATTTGGGCAGCCACGATACAACTTTTGGAGCGCCGAATATTAGTTGTTGTATATGAAGTGCAACGCAGGAAAAAAATATACCGAAAGCCAATTGTTTTCTATTTTATTGGAACTTTTTCCACACCTATATATAGTCTCAAAATACATTTTTGAGGTGATTTTGACCTAGGGAGCATTGTAGGAAATAGCCGAATTCATTACTTTCCGTCATGATTCGATTCAATACGAAAGTTTGGATCAATCTTCGATTGTAATATTTTCTAATTCTATTTCTTCTAGGTTCTTTTATTATATTATGGAGTAGTTTTCTTATAGGGTTTTGACAGACATTGATTGACGTTTTTAGATTTGATTCTTGTCTTATTGCTTTAATTTGTTAATGGAGTTTGAATATTGCAGAATTATTTACTATTTTATTTAATTGAAAGAAGAATAGTTTGGTGAATATTTCTGCATACCATTTTCTGGGCGGATCTTTTCATCATCTAATAACCCCTAGAGGTTGGAATATAGATGGTAATCTGGTTAATTAAACATTTTTCAGAGTTAATCAGATAATAAGCATATAATAATTGGATGGATAGTCTTGATTTCAATTTCATTTTTTAAATAAAGAGTCTATAATCTTCTATCAATAGCCAAACATCATAATAACAAAGTAAGATACCTATCAAAATTATAATTAGAAACACATAGTTTGAACGCATATCTCTTATTCAGATTTTCAGATCACCTGAGTTGCTCAACCCACCTTGGCTCTTCCTCCCTACGTCAACTGACTTCACGGGGTAATGGCCTGGGTGCTTGGGAGTCCTCGTGGATATCCTCTGAAGATCGTCTGAAAGGTGTTGTATTCATACTAGTATGGTTCTAATCATAAGGTTTCAAGGTAATCTACTCTTATTCTCATAGTGTTCTTTATTGATATTCGATTATAGACTAAGTGTTGCTTAGCTGAGCATTGAGAGTTGAGAGAGTTTTTTAGTAAGGTAAAGAGTTATATATTTTCCGAATGCCTTTCCTTTGTACAAGAGGCTCCTTTTATAGACAACCTCGGCTATTCAACTATTCAACTTTAATCAAAAAGTCGTAAAAGTAAATAGTAATAGACAAAAAATCTTTTCGAAAAGTCTTAAAGGCTACAGTGCCTTGTCTGCTACTTTTCTAAAGTTCTTTTTCCTTTTTTCAAAGTTGCTATTCTTTATTCGGCTGCTTTCTCAGGTGTTTTCCAGCTGTCTTGTTGCTTTCTTCTTTTGGTTGCTTCTCCGTTTTAATGCTTTCCAGTTGTCCAGTTGTCTTGCTCTTGAAAATATCTCTTAGTAATCAGTTGTAATCTGTTAATATTTTTTGGGCTTTACCGCAGTTTGAAACTACGTTGGGCCATAATCTCTTTTGGGCTTTACCGCAGTTTTGAAACTACGTTGGGCCATAATCATTGGGTTTCCAAGAAATGAATTGCATGGTCCCTGTCATAGTAATCTTTTTGGGCCGTAAGGCTCCTAATCAATTTGGGTTACAAGTAGTTAAAACTACATGTTCCTTGCCATAGTATTCCTTTTGGGCCGTTTAGGCTCCTAATCAATTTTTGGGTTACAAGTAGTTAAGACTACATGCTCCCTGCCAAGGTAATCAATTAGGTCTCAAGTAGATGAATCTACATGATTCCAGCAAAAGTAATCAATTTTCCCTCCTTATTCAAAAGGATCATGACTTTGCTCTTTTTTTTATAGTGATATTAGATGATGATGATGTTGCTGTACTTATTATTGGTCTTTTCCTCTGTTCAACCATTGTTTTGTAATGGTTTATAGTCTCATCTGCATGTGTATGCTTTAGATTGGTAATCCTGTTTAACAGTAGAGTTAGTTCTGTAGTCTCTTTCACCTCTATGTCATTGTCAAAATATAGGGTGACTATTTCTTCCACTTCTCCACCTTTAGAACATCCAATTATGGATGCTTTCCTTGTTCTCAACATATCTTCTATTCTTGTTTTCAGGGTCAATAGTCCAAATACTCTTTTGGCGCTAAGCCAATCTTGAAATTTATCCATTGTACAGGGTAATTTCATATTCAAGTTCTTGTCATCTCCGCTGATCGTGCTATTCTTTCCAGTTTTAAATATTTGGCAAATGACAATGGGTTTACCTTTTAAATCAGTAGAGTCATCTAGTATCTGTATTCCATAGATTCCTTTTCCGAATGATTCCATCATGAGCACTGTTGATTTTGCTATAATGTTTGGCAATTTGGTTATATTATTCATTTTTTCATCTGTGATAATCTTGTCAATGAATCCGTAAGTAAATAATCTTTCCACGATGTTCGGGTTTGCTCTTTCACTGCAAATAAATCTGGGATATTTACTCAGCTTGGCACTGCGTACAATATCAGGGTTAGTCTTATAATCATAAAACTTATTAATCTTTTCATAGGCATTAACCAGTTCTGGTCTGTATTTCAGGGTGTCTGCCATTGATATTGTTGATGAGGTTGAAGGTATTGCCGATGGCATGGTTGCTAGTTTAGATAGAAATGGTGTAAAGGTTTTCTGTTGTATTGGTGGTATTGTAATCTGTGTTTTTCTTTGGGCTTCTTTTTGTATGATTTTCAGTTTAGAAAAGTCTTGCATGGCTTCTCCTAGCTTACTGATCATTTGGGTATTCTCTTGTAATTTGGTGATTATTGTTTCATTGGTTTGGATAATCTCTTGCATAGCCTTGACTATATATTCTTCAAAGTCTTCGCTGTTAATCGACATTGTTATATCTGCTAAGAAAATCAGCTAAAACATTCTTAGTTCCAGATATATTTTTAACAATGAAATCATAACAATAAAAGAATGAATGCCATTTTCTCCTTTTATTCAATTCTGGTAAAAGATCTATTCTGTTTGTGATGAACGCTTTTACTTGAGTGTTATCCGTTCTAACAATAAATTTTACTGGTAGTAAATGGTAATGAAATCTTTTTATTCCAAATTTTACTGCTAATAATTCCTTTTCATTTATATGGTAATTCTTTTCATTTGGTTTCCATGTTCCACCTCCATATCCGCAAATTAGCATTTTTTCTTTATCTATATATTCTTTATCATATGCTATTGGGACTGCTCCACATCCTATGTCGCTAGCATCTGTAAAGAGTTCAAGTTGATCTTTCTCTGTTGGTATTCTGTGTTTTGGTAATGTTTTTACCTTTCCTTTAATCTGGTTTATAGCCTTGGTATGCTCTTCTTTCCATTCAAAGGTCACATTTTTCTTTATTAAATCTTGTAGTGGTTTTCTTAGGTATGGTAAATCTTTTATATGATCTGAGGCATAATTTATTACTCCTAAGAACTGTTGTACTTCTCTTTTATTTTCTAGTTTATCTTTAAAATTTTTTATTTTTATTACAACATGTTCCTGTAATTGTATTCCTTCATTATCTATGATGTATCCTAAAAATTCGATATTATTCTTGAATATTTCACATTTCTTTTCAGATAAAAGTATTCCATGTTATTTTACAGTTTCTATGAATTGTTCTAAATGCTTTATATGATCTTTTAAATCGTTACTATATATCAATATGTCATCTACATATATTATGCAGAAGTCTGCCAGTTTTCTGAATACTTGATCCATTCTTCTTTGAAATATCTGTGGTGCATTTTTTAATCCAAAAGGTAGTATGTTCCATTCATAGTGTCCTTGAGGGGCACTGAATGCTGTTAAAGCTCTAGATTCATTAGTCAGTTTTATCTGCCAAAATCCGCTTTTACAATCGAACTTACTAAACCAATTTTTGTTTCCTAATCTGTTGATAAGGTTTCTTTTATGAGGTAAAAAGTATCCATCAAAAATAGTCTTTTTATTCAATTCTCTGTAGTCAATTACCATTCTGGCTTTTCCTCATTTTTGTTCACTATGTTTCCTTACTAAAAAGGCTGGGCTACTATGTGGGCTTTTACTTTCTCTTATCATTTTTAATTCTAGTAATTCTTTAATCTGAGTTTCATATTCTTTCTGATCAGTTGGACTATATCTTATTGGTTTTGTTCTAACTGTTTCGTTAGGATCTATTAGTTTTATTTCTCCTTATATTCTTTCTTTTTCCCATAGTTGTATTGGATTTTCTCCAAAATTCCTTTTTAGCATATTAAGGTATTTTTCTTTTAATAATTCTAGATTATTATTCCTATCAGTTTTTATAGTACATAATCTTAATGTATTTACTAATAATATTCTTTTTAATACTATCCATTTGTTACAGGGTGATTGTAAGCTAAATGTGTTTTTATTTATAACTTGTGTTTTAAAGTAGTCTAGGAAGTTATTTCCTAATAAAACTTGTTGTTTCATATTATCTAATTGATATACCATTGGTAGTCTGAAAATAGTTTTTCCTAGTATAATTCTCATATTTTCTGCTACTGTGTCTAATTCTTTTGACTGTTCATTGAATCCTGATACTCTTGCTCTATGTATTCTAGATCTTTTCCATTTATGTGATTCTAGTACATCTTTTCTGGCTAAGCATATATCTGCTCCACTATCAATGAATATTTTTTGTTTAAGCATTTTATTCGGTTTATATTCTATATGGGCTTCTATATGAATTGCTACCATTTAGTTGTTTTTATTTAATCTTGCTGAAGATTTTCGTCTTGTTCGTATTCTTCTACTTCTAGTCTAACACTTTCATTTCTCATGGCTTCTTCTATATGTCTTGCTATGTAAGTTTGTTGCCAATTTATTTCGTTTATTCTTTCTCTTATCTTTCCAAGTCTCTTGGTAATTTTGTTGTATCTATCACTGTAATACTTACTTCCTGTTTCATTAACTGTTGAAGTTATAATCAGTTTATGTCGAGTGTATTCTTCACATTGTATCTAGTAATCTCTTTCTCTTATTAATTCTCTTTTTTCTCTTTCTAGAGGGTTCATCTTATTCAGAACTAGTCTCACTATCTGAGTGTTGGTTGATATAGTTCATATTTTCTGGTTTAGATTCTTCATCTGTTTCACTGATATAAAAATCTTCGTAGTCTTACCATTTGTTATTATCTTCTTTAATTTATCGTACACTCATTATAAATTATTCTGTATTTATGTATTTTACTCCTTTTTTCTTTAACGTTGGGCACTTATTTGCATAGTGTCCTTTTTCATTGCAGTTCCAGCATTTACATTCTTTAACCTTTTCTTCTCTAGTTTTATCTGTTATAGGGTTTACATTTCTTCTTTTTCTGAATTTTCTTTTGTATCTAAATTTTCTTCTTGTTTCTGGATTATTTCTATATCTCTTAAATCTCTTCTTCTTGTAAGATTTATAATAAGGTTTTTTCTTGTATTTCTTATTTTTCCTATATTTGTGGATTTTTTCATATTTGTCCTCGTGTCTTCTTTGTCTTTTATGTCTTTTGTATTTCTTTTCTTTATCATCGCATCCAAATATTAATCTTCTTTCTGTGAATCCACATATTTCTCTTAATCCTATCTTCTTATCTTTTTTAATCTTTTATTGCATTCTATATTCTTCACATTTTCTCATTAGATATGCCCTTAGTACTCTTATTCTTTCTCCTAGAGTATTTTCTTTTGGTTCCAGTTGGATGTATTCTTTTGATATCTCAATATTATATGGTATAGGTAAATGATCATAGTATAATTGTTGGTAAATTATTTCTTCTTCTGGTAAGAATCTTGCCTCGTAAAAGAATTTACTAAAGCTAATCGTGTATTCTGGTAGTTTATTTATTTTACAACATCTCATGTTATTCAAATTCATTATTATTTCTGTTTTTCTTTCTGCTAATACATTTTCTCTAGCTACTAACAATTTTTCTCCTAAGAATTCTCTTTTCAGTAGTAAATCGAATATCATTAACATTGATTTCCAATCAGTTGCATGGCTTAATACTTCTCCTCTTAGTTGATATGCTATTGATTCTATCCAGTATGCTGCTTTTTCAATTAGTGTTTTAGATATTAGATCATACATGTAATCTAAATTTTCTGTTTGTGTACTATTCATTAATGCTATGTACATTCCTAAATTGCAGTCTGTTATTCTTCTTCCTACTTCTTGTTCATCGTAACGTTATCTAAATCTAGAAAGTATCCATTATAATTTACTCCTTGTGTCATTGATCCTACAAATTCTTTAAATTCGGCTTGTTGTCCTATAGGTATGTGGTTTGGTAATCTCGTTCTTCTTCTCGTTATTATCTCTAGATTAGGGTCTACTAATTCTTCTTCGGGGTAATCATTTGCATCTTCATTTATTATGTCTTCTGATTCTATTTCGGTTTCTATTTGTCCATTATAATCATCTTCTACATCACTGTCTGGTTCATCTTCTATTATTGCATTTACTCTTTTCATAATTTGCAAGGCTTCTATTATTTGATTATTTTCCTTTACTATTTCTGTGTTCTCAGAATTTTCTTCTTCTTCTATGAATTCTACTACTTGTAATTCTTGGTTAGTTGGTTTATCGTTGTTACTATCTTCTTCTGTATTGCTATCAGATCTTTCATTACTGATTGTAGTAGTCTCATCACTTAATCTTATTTTCTTTATTTTCTTTTTTCCTTTTAGCCTTCTTAATTGTTCTGTTAAGATTTTTACTTCTTCTTTAAGTTCTAATAATTCTTGTTTTACCTCTTTTAGTTCTACTTTAGTTTCTTTCAGTAGTTTCTTTGTATCTTTATGTTTTATCTTATATTTTTTATATTTGTCATATCATTCTCCATTATCATGTAATTTTAACTTTAAATTTTCTGCTTTTAATTCCCTTATCTGTTGATCTTGTTTATCTAGTCTTAAGTTTAGGTATTCGTAGGTTGTTTTTTCTACTTATTTTAAAGGTATTTTCTCTTCTTTTGGCGTTTCTTCTTTTAATGGTTTTGATCTTATTGGTTCGTATTTATATCTTTCTCTTTCTATAATCTGTTTTCCATGAGTTTTTAAGAATGTGATCGCACTAGGTTCCATTAGAATTTTCCTTCTTTATTTAGTATTACTAGTCTATCTAAAGTTTCTGTTACATCTTTTGATAATCTTGGTTTTATTTTACTTATGTCTATCATTATTGGTACTTTACTTCTTCTCCAAGCATCTATATGTACCA
Organism: Anisodus acutangulus; assembly: GCA_029783415.1. Classification (NCBI taxonomy): domain Eukaryota; kingdom Viridiplantae; phylum Streptophyta; class Magnoliopsida; order Solanales; family Solanaceae; genus Anisodus; species Anisodus acutangulus. The sequence goes on from CM056508.1 coordinate 29,274,169, forward strand.
ATTCTGGTTTGTGGTATTAGTTTTTGTTATCATATTCTCTTTGCTTGTACTCGCTTCACTGTTTGTTTCTACCTATTTACCTTTGCCTTTTTCTTCTAGTATCATGTTAAATTTTTCTAATATTAATTTGAACGTTGGTATTTCAGATACGTTCCATAAGTTAGTTAGTTCTTTTGATTTTCTTTTATTTCATCCATTAGTGATAGGACGTTTTTCATTCTTTCTTTTAATACTATTTCTTCCCATAACGCAGTTATCTTTTCGTTAGGATTAGTCAGGATTGTTTATTCATTTTTTCCATCCGTTTCTCATGTCTATCCATATTTTATTAAACTTATCACATTGTTTTTCTAGTTGCTTTATGTCATTTTCTAATTTCATTTCTTTTGCACTGTATTTTAAGTACTTTAGTGGGGAATATATTTCTCCTGATAAGGCCGTCTTTATAGTCTTTAATTTTTGTTTTTTCTTTATTATTTCTAGTTGTACATTCATATCTTTTCTATGAATCTAGTTTTTCCTTGATCATTTATTTCAATTCCATTGTTATTTATCTTATAATTTATCATAGTTAAAAAATCACTTCCTAATAATAATTCATTTGAACTGTCATATTCTATCACTCCTATGTTTATCTTATATTCTAAATCTTGGATTTTGAATCTTAAATTTATACTTTTAGTAATTATTATTTCTCTTTCATTTTCAGGATAATTATAAGTCTGTGGTTCTATTATATTACATTCATTTTCGTTTATCTTACTTATGTGTATGAAACTTTTAATTGCTCCTGTATTTATTTCTGCTATTTCGTCTATTGTTATCATATTTTTAAATATTATTACCTTGATTTTTAATCTACTACTTTCTATATTTATCAAGTCTATTGTTCTAGGTTGTATCCTTGGTAAACTGTTATGTTGTGTGACTAATGATTTTCTAGTTATACTTAATCTAGATCCTTCTATTTTTGGTATTAATCTCCTTGATGGTGTTAATGTTTTTATATTAAAATCCATGAATATTTCTTCTGGTATAGTTATCTTAGAGTTTTCTTTATGCTCTATTTGTTCAAGTATTTCTTTATACATTTTTGGTACTATAATATTCATTTCATGCTGTTACTTTACATGATGATTTCCTGTTAAGGCATATATCATTTTTTTTCTATACTTATTACTTTACTTCCTGGTGGCATGTTTGTTCCATCTAGTTTATAGTATAGTGTTAAGGCTAAATCTTTGTGTTCATCTTTTAATGATATACTAAATTCTGGCTGTACAGTAAATTTTAATTTTTGGTATATTAAATTTCCTTTTATTACAGATATTAATGCATCTTGTAAATTTCCTAACATTCTGTCATCTAATACGTAGATTTGTATTGGTGTGTCAATATTCTTTTGAAAGTATGCTTTTATTGTAAATTCTACTCCTCCAAAGTAAATATTTCTATATTTCTTTGCTTCTTTTGTTGATAGCTTTGCTAATTCTCTTTTTATTACTTCATCAGTTATTAGATTTATCTTTGTCCTTCCATTTGTACTTGTAGTATCAATTATATTTTTGTGTATTTGTGCTATGTATCTAATCTCTTTGTTTCTTTCAAACCATTTTGTTTTAAATATCTTTTTTACAGATAGTTCTTCTTTCTCATCTTCAATTTTTTGATATGTATATTGTTTAAAACTTAGTGTTTGAGTTGTTCCTCCTTCATAGGTATTCATTTGGTAATATGCTTCTTTTGAATCTGTTTCTAATTCTTTTCCTTTATCCATATTTTAATAAATCGATGTATTTATATTGTTCTTTTATAATTTCTTTTAAATCTCTTATTTCATCTTCGTTATTTATTAATTCTCCTAGTCTCTGTTCTCTTATTTTGTCGTTTTCTTCTTCTTTTTTCTTTAGTTTTTCTTTTCTAAGTGCTAACATATTTCTCAAAAGTATTATCTTTTCTTTTTGTTCACTAATCTTGATATAATTTTTCTGAACTTGTTTGTCTCTTTCTTCTATTAGTTCTATTCCTATTCTACAACTTATAATATGTTGATTTATATCTCTGTTATATGTAAGTGGTTTTTCAGCTATTCTGGCTAACTGTAACATCTTTTCTTGTTGTTGTATCAATCTATTTTCATCCATAATGTTCTATTTCCATTCTCAATTCAGATTCTATTTCTGATATCCATTGATTCTGTTCTACTATTTCAGTATTCAGTTCTACTAATCTTTCATATGATTGATCATTTTCATCCATAGCTGTTAATATTTCTTCTAGTTCTACACCTTTATATCCTTTTTCTGGTACATTTATTTCAAAGTCTCTCTTTTCTTCTATCCATTTGTTTGATACCATTTTCACCAGGGCGCATCAGCGTCTGGATCGTCTCAGTTCCATGGTTTAATTGGTGATTCTTCTAAGTAATCAAATGAGCTTCTTGAATTATTGGTTGAACCAAGAGAGGAAAATATTCGAGAGACGTTTTCCTTTAGACTAAACTCTTAATATTTTCTTGCATATGTTCACATGACTTTTGATTAGTCTTGAACTCATGGATAGTAGTTGTATGTGATGGTTGAAATATTCTTAGATATTTTAATCGCAAGAAGAAGTATTTTTTGAATTATCTTAATATAAATATAATTTTGCTCTTGATTGAATGATTCTATTGAGTAATCGGAAGAAACCCTTGAATAGGTTATCTTGGGTTATAAGTTTACGGTATTTGTGAGAAGTCGTCTGAAGATCTATTTCTCCATAGTTTTTGAGCATTTTCAAGGGATTGCATTTGTTTAATTTGTAGAATTTGAATAAATAATCAGAAGAAGTTTATTAGATTCTTGAGTAAACTAATTATCTATTGAATTCGAAAGACTCAATAAAGTTTAGAAGACAATGATAAAATGAATCGGAACTAATTAATAAATGTTGCATATGTCTTGTCTACTACCCTTACTTCTCATATTAATAGTAACCTTCGCTTTCGTTATCAATGGTCATTAGTTACGTTTATAGTCGATAATCGTGGTTTATAATCACAACAAACTCAAGTTTTGATCACTTGAATAATACTAAGCAAGTTTGTTTTTGAGTAATTATTTGTGTCAATCCCTTTGGAGATGTTCTAAATACTATACTATATTTGACTAGAGAAGTGCTTAAATTATATTGTGTTTTGCGCTCGTCAAACTTCCAAAATTTTATATAAAAATCAAAACTTTATGAAGACCATGAATTGAAAAAAAAAAGTTTCAGGGCAATATGGAGCTTAAAATACTCCGAAAGAGTTGCAAAATTAAAGAAAATATCCGGGAAAGATGACTTAACAATATAGAAGTTTGAAGGAGAGGAAGAGTCGGTTGGGAGTTTGAGAAAATTCAAATTTTAGAAAGTGATAGGGAGTGAAGAGAGAGGGACTTTGTATAAAATATAAGCTAAAGGGACTGAAGTGTATAAGTTAAAACCTCTAAACTTTTAATAATTATGAAATATACCTCATGTTTCATATTCTAAACCCTAATCCAGAAAAATAAATGAAAAAGAAATTAAGCGGCCTTCCACTAAATTAGAAACTTGAAGTGGCCTCATTACCAAATCTTTTATTGAAACTATGAAGATTCGGAAATTGTACTCTGTTCATCTAACTCTTTTTAGTCATAGTAGTATTTACTCCGATTCAATTTATGTGATAATTTATTTTTTAGTTTATTCCAAAAAAGATTATACTTCCTTAGTTAGAAAGAAGTTAACTTTAAAAATCTCATATTTGTACTCTTAGTGAGATGATCTATAAAAACACAAATATCTATAACTTATTTTAAACAACAAATTTTAAAAGTCTTTTTTTTTACTCTGTATTGCATCAAACATCATCACATAAATTGAACAAAGGAAATAATATTTTAACAAAGAAAACCAACAACAACATACTCAGTGTAATCCCACAAGTGAATCTGGGGAGGGTAGACTATACGCAGACCGTACCTCTATCTTGGTAGGTAGAGAGGCTGCTTACGATAGACCCTCGACTAAGAATAACGTAATACAACAATAACAATAAAGAAGTAGAACAATAACAAAGCAAGTCAGGTAAGAAAGGAATAGTAACTACAACAAAATAATATGCTACGTAGGAACGAGAGACAGTAAATAATAACAGAAATCGAAGGATAAGAAACTACAGCAAAAGAACTACGCGTACTAGTATGGAACTCTCTACTCTTACTACTCCACTACCCTAATTCGTGTCCTCCACAACATTCTATCTAAGGTCATATTCTCGGTAAGCTGCAACTGTGCCATGTCATGTCTAATCACCTTTCCCCAATACTTCTTCATCCTACCTCTACCTCTCCTGAAGTCATCTATAGCCAACTTCTCACACCTCCGCACTGAGGAATCCACACTTCTCATCTTCACATGCCCGAATCATCTCAGGCTCGCTTCCTGCATCTTGTCCTCCATTGAGGCCACTACTACCTTGTCCCGTATATCCTCATTTCTAATCCTATCACTCCTAGTATGCCTACACATCCACCGCAACATTGTGACACCACAACTTAGGAAAAGTGTCCCACATCGGCAAAACACATAAGATATACTGGTTATATAAGTAAGCATGTTTTACACTCTAGTGACACATTTTAAACCCGTGTGGGCCTAGGCCCAAAGTGGACAATATCACTAGTGGACTAGGTTGTTGTAGATGGTATTAGAGCCACTCATGTGACAACCTTATTGGTGTGGGCCAGAGTTCAACTGAGTTTAGGCAAATTCTGGATAAGCGGGGCAAATCTCAGTGCTGAGTCTAGGTAAATTTCATGCAGTGGGGGCAAACCTCAGTGAGGACGCTGAGCCCATAAGAGGGGAATATGTGACACCCCAATTTAGTAAAAGTGTCTGACATCGACAAAATAAGGAGAGATGTTGGTATATAAGTAAGCATGTATTACCCTCTAGTGACACGTTTTAAAACCGTGCAGGCTTAGGCCCAAAGCGGACAATATCATTAGTGGGTCGGGCTGTTACAAGCATATTCATTTCCACTACTCTCATCTTCTGAACACGGGATTTCTTGATTGGCCAATACTCCCCCTCATATAATAAAGCAGGTCTAACCACCACTCTGTATAACTTGCTTTTGAGTTTTGGTGGCACCTTCTTATCACACAAGACTCCGGATGTGAGCCTCCACTCCAACCACCCCACACTAATATGATATATGACATCATCATCAATCTCTCCATCCCCTTGGATAATAAAATCCAGATACTTGAAACTTTCTTTATTTGGAATCACATGAGTGTCAACCCTTACTTTCACGTCTGCCTCCCGCATCACGCCACTGAACTTACACTCCAAGTACTCTATCTTGGTCCTGGTCAACCTGAATCCTTTAGACTCCACGGTCTATCTCCAAACCTCCAACTTAGCGTTAACTCCCTCTCTAGCCTCGTCAATTAGTACTACGTCGTCTGCAAATAACATACACCATGGTACTTCTCCTTGAATATGTTTAGTCAAAACATACATCACTAAGGCAAAAAGAAAGGGGCTAAGAGTTGACCCCTGGTGTAATCTCATCATAACTGTGAAATGCTCTGAATCTCCTCCTAATCTACCTGAATTGCCATCACCAACTATATTAAATATTATCACAATGATGAATTCTTTTTTGCCAAGAATTGTCCGATATTCATGCATGTCATAATATTATCTTGCTATAATGGACAAAAGCAATATGATAAACAAATAATGAATATTTTAATTATCAATTAGTATATACCTATACCACTTGCCTATATCTGGCGGCAATTACAGTCCCATTCCACTCTATTTAACCATTCAGGTATTCCCATTTCTGTAAATATTTCTTTTTAAGATTGTCTCAAATTCTGTATCTTACATCTTATTTGATAAAGTATTATATAGTACTAGACGTGGAATTCACTATTGATGATGAATAACAAAGAGTTAAATTTCTATACATCGATTATATAAAATAAAAAAATTATACTATGAGGTCATCTAAAAAAGTGATAGAGAATATATTACCGTAATAGAGAATATTTAATATTCTCCATATATTCTATAATTATTATTCTAATGGGTGTGTATGATATGATAGTGGCATTGCCCGAAAGTGTGGATATATATATATATATATATATAAACCGGTGTTCTATGATAGCGTGCATTGCATATGCCCACAGTGGCTTCCCGAGGTCCAGGTTGTCTCTTTACTTCTTAGAACTCTTGTCGTTGTTCTTACTTGTGTTTACCTGCCTTACATATTTAGTACATTCTTTCGTATTGGCGTCCCATGCTAGGGAGCTACGTTTCATGTCCGCAGGTCCAGGTAGACGTTCGGGCGACCCCTCATTGTAGGTGCCCTGATCCAGCTGCTAATGGTCACGCTCCTTTCTTTCGGAGTTGTCTAATGAATTGGTATGTAATGGTTATTGTATATATGTACATATTTTGGGTATAGCGGGGTTTTGTCCTGACCTAATGAAGTTAATGTACTCCTTGGAGGATTGTAGACAGTTGTCTTGTGTATGGAAGTTATGTATGGCCTTGTCGGCCTTTCAGTTGGTCCATTGTACTTATGTCGATCTTGTTAGCCTTAATATATATATATATATATATATATATATAGGTCTGTCGGGCCTCTTCTGTATGTAGGTAGATGTGTCATCTGATCGTATAATTCAGTTAGTGGCCTTGTCCGCCCATGTATCGTTAAGTATGCAACAAGTATCACGATTGGTATGTTTGGGCCTTTGAGCACCGAGTGTTGGCCACAACCCACAAGGTTGGGATGTGACAAAAGAATTTTATGACAAGTAATGATTATCATAACACTACTATCCAATTAGTCTGACAACAAGTAATTGTTCTCAAAGCACAACCTTGTTCTGATACAACCATTACTTATCATAAAACTATTTTGATCATGTGTTCAATGGATAGTGACTCTCATATGATGTATTAAAGTGTTATTTGATTTAAAAATAGTGGTATGTCCATTTATTTATTTTATTTTATTTATTTCTGGAGTTTTTAGAAAAATATTAGCCTTTTAAGTACCATTACTTTTCCTAAAATACTTTTGATCATGTGTTCAATGGATGAGGACTCCCATATAATGTATTAAAGTGTTATATGATTTAAAAATAGTGGTATGTCTTTTTATTTTTTTATTAATGGATTCTTTAGTCAAATATTGGGGTTTGATCTATATATAACATGTGGAAAATTATTCACCATGCGTAAAGTCAAGCCTAAATGATAAATGTTAGCTATTGTCGACAGTCGGTTTATGGTATACCTATACACGGTCCCTTGATTTGTGCAATTTGAGGTTCAGAGTTTGGGGTTTGAGGTTTGGGATTTGGGGTTTCTTTTGTTTCGGTATACTAGTGCAAATTCAGCATGTTTCTCACATCAACAGTCGTCTTTATATCTTTGGTTTATCATCGACCTTTGTGGTTTATAAATTTCCTAAGCAGTGAGTTATTATCGCGTAAGGTGATTTATTAACGATTTGGTTTATAAGTAACCCAATACACTTGACTTTATTTCGACTGAAAAGAAAGACAAATGCGGAAATCAAAAGAGGACAGAAGTGTGAAACACAACAGAGGCAAAGTATAGCAACAAGAAAGATGTATAGCAAAATGATTCCAACGTATCATTTTATTTCATTTCATAAACTCATTCTTTTCTATAATAGAATAAGACAAAGTTCATTATTTTTTAACTAGAAAAAAAAGGCAAATATTCAAAATACAACAAAAATATATTGAAATGGAAAACAATCAAGTGGATGCTCTCTCAAATATTGGCATATGTTTTTCTTGTGGCCAGTTCCCTTGCAAATCGAGCACTTATTTCGCTTCCCTTTTCTAATTGCACTTGACTTCTAAGATTTCGTGATGCCAGAATACACTTAACTCGCTTTCTTTCAAGTTTGGGTTCTTAATGAGATGGATCAATGTACATGTTTGCATATTTCTTTGAGGCATCCCATTCTACCTCTGCATGGACTACATAAATAGTTTCAACAAATGTAAGAATGTAAGACTAAACTTTATATATATGAGAGGAATAATCGTAGATGCTTGAACCATAATCATCTCCATACTTCAATATCAAGGCTCATCGCGTGAGCGCACAGTAATTTCACCAAGTCATGCTCTCTACAAGAACATGTTTGGTTGAGTAGATTGACTTTGGCAGTTAGGCCACTGCCGACTACGGTGAACTCGTTGGTATTCCCATTTATATTCTTGTCATACAAGAAGTCGCCATCATTCATCCTTTTCTTTATCGTCTTTTCATCCGAAGGTATAAATAAATTAGTTAAACTGTTGATATATGCACGCATCTGCATGAAAATTTCAGCAAACCTCCTATAAATGGAAGTGAATAAGGCAGTCATAGAGTACTCTTTTTCATCCCATAACATTGAGTTTAGCGACTCAACAATGTTTGTGGTCAGCACATCGTACATGTTTGCTGGAAAATGTGTCCTGCTCCACTTGTCAAATCCAATATCAAATTCGAGGCAATTAGGTGCTTCAGGATATTTATCCTTTAATTGAACAAAATGTTCACTGAACTCCTGATAACAATATGTCTTTGTTGCATCATAGTATACATGAAGATGTTCTCCATATTGGAAACTTTTTCGGAGATTATCACCAAGATGCTTCATGCAAAATTTATGATGGGCATGCTCAAAAATTCTGGAAACACCATTGGTTATACTCTTGTGCCTATCAGAGATTTTGCACAAGTCTGGTTCATCGGGAATTATATGCTTCAGTTGCTCGAAAAAGTAGGTCTAAGATTTATCGCACTCCTTGTCCACCACGCAAAATGCAAATGGATAGATATGATTCTCAGTATCATGTGCGATGCAGACAACAATACTCCCTTGTACTTGTCGTATAAATGTGTGCCATCAATGGCAATAACCTTTCCCATGTGGGTATATACTCGAATGCAAGTTGCATGAGCTACAAAGTAGTATTTAAACATGTTCACATCACCAAGGCTAATGCAAATTATGAAACTTGGATTTAGAGTTTCAACCATGTAAGAATAAGCCGGTAAGCAGGCATACTCGTGCTCCGATGTCCCCGCTAACTATGTTCTTAGCCATTACACCAGCCTTCCAACATTTCTAGTAGTTTGGTTTATAATGAAACTCCCTGAAAACCATCCTCTGGATTTCCTTTGTAGTTGGCCCTATGTTGTCAATATAGTCATTCATCAAGACTGATGCAAGGATAACTGCCAAGGCATGCTTATGAGTGACCGTAACATGTTCAACCCCGCAAGTGTGATCAACAACATACTTGTAAATGCGAAACCTATCCGAGTTGTCGTGCTTATTGACTCGCAACATCCAACCACAATTAGGAGATGTGCATTCCACCTTAAAATACTTTCTATTACTCTTGTTCGGTTTAACACAAAATGGGCTTTTATTTCATCTTTCTTCAATAAAACTTTAAACACTCTTTGTTATCGAATGTTTGCCCATGGTAAAAATCAGTTTTATCATTGAAGATGTTGTTGCTTTGTGTACCACTTGGCTGCCCATCACCTACATCACACTCTTTGTCATCACTATCATTATCATCCATATTCATTGAATGATCACTCATGCCCTCATGTTGTATTGAAGCATCATCAGCTGGCGGCTGTGGCTGTGGTGGGTTTGTGGGTGAGGGTGGTGCTGCTGTTGTAGAACCAACTTGAGACCTCGCAATAATATTTATTTTTAAAATAGGCCTAGAACCATTAGCAGTAGCATCAAGCATGTACAATCCCACCTGTTTATCATTCGTTATGAAAGAATGATGGGTTTTTCCCTTAGTGGACAGATCATTAATCATATAACTGATGCACAAGTCGTTAGGCTCACAATTTAACTCCCCGCTTTCCATTACGTTCGTAACCAAGTCATTATACGTACCATTGCGACGCACGACAATCGGCACTGTCACCTTGCTTATAGAATTTCAATTCCAACATCTTGGTGTCTCCTCCCATTCACCCATGTAATCACCACCTACTATAATATATTTTGCAATCGACGCTATAATTAGTCTATAAGAGACTATGACTATGGTTTATGGCTAGTCGATGACTTGATGATGACTGTGGTCTATGGTTGTGGTCTATGAATAGCCGAGGAACTGTACCATATGCAGAACCAAAAAGAGTAGGTACAAAGAACTTACCAGTTACGAACTGAGGTACTTGAATGGAGAATTGACTCCAATGTCGGAATGATGCCAGAATTTTTACCGAAAAAGTGAGCTTTTACAACAATGGAAAAAGCTCATTCTCAACGATTTCTACCAGATTTTACTTACAATGGCTTAACTATAGAAGTTTTCCGTCGTTGGGGAATAATTTTCCGGTGAAAATCCGGAATTTTCTCCAGTAACGGAGCCTGAAAAGTGCAAAAATCGGGAGCTTTTTGGAGCGAAGCAATTTGATTTTTATTTTGGGTAATTAAAATGTTGGGAGTGTGGGACCAAAGTATATTTTTTTAAAACTTTGGGACAAGGATTGACAACAAAACGAGTTTGACATGATGATGTCATAAATGGTGGCCTATTCTCAAATTCCCGAAGATTATGGCATTTTTGCAATAAAAGTTTTGATACTGGTCTTCCAGCAAAAAGCCCCTAGTTTCAAGGGTCAAAATAGTGCGTGCTAGAATTTTTCTTGTAATTAAAAATAGCCAGTGTTACTCAAGTAGTTGAAGAATAATTATTTTTAATGAAGAAATAAAATCACGGAAATACAAAAGCACGGTATGATGTGTTGGAATAGAAACTTTTACAAGTGAATTTCAATCAATATGCAAGAGTTCAAAATTTTCTACCCGTGAATATACACCGTACTAAAGTCATGGGCGGAGCCACCTTAGAGGGGTGATCCGACACACACCCTTCATCGTAAAATTACGCGGTGTACATAGGTTAAATGTATAACTATTATGAGTATATATTTAATTTTACGCATTTTTAATATAAGTGAGAAGAAAATTTGCACCCCGCTAAATTCTTTACTCCATCACTGACTAAAGTTGAAAGCTTTTACGAGTGAAAGAATTGGAGGGGTCCTAGAAGGAAATGCAAAACCTTTCCATCGAAAGCTCAACTGTGCATGCGGTTAAATTATGTGTGTGTATTTTTTGCATCATTTTCTGGAGTGCCATGCCTTTCTGTTTTAAAATAGAATTAATTAAGTATTACTACTTGATGTTTACAATAATACATTGAGCTGGTTAGCAATGCAAGTGACTTTTTTTTATTACTCATGGATTACTAGTGTTCATCCTGAGGTGCTTGATTGAGTTTAACTTGTTAAAGCTTGAATTTCAATATTTTTTGCTGGAGTTCGAAAAAAATGAAATAGTGCTGTAGTTTAATTTATAGAAGTTTGAACTTTAACAAACTATTTTGAAGTTCAAAGAAACGGAAAAACCCAATAAGCAGATCTTTATTATTTCTTAAAGTTGGAAACATTTTTATCCATATATTATTTCCACATGAAAAAATAGTTAAATTTCGAATAGTTATAAAACGACAGACTTAATTATTTTCAAATAGCAATCGTAAAAGTCACTGTTTGTGAATTTTACCCGTTTCAAGTACTCCGTTAGAATTCAAAGAAAAATAGAAGGAACACAACTTTATGTCTTCACTGTGACAGACCTACAAAATTTTCCCTAAGACTGATCAAACGGTTGATCAGTTTGGTTATCTGACTTTTTTTTTTGTTAGTTTTAAGTAAAACTTATCTGAAAGTAAAGTAATTTTCACTTATTTTGAGTCCAAAAAAATGGGAAAACAATTAATTTGACTTTATACTAACTTCATATTTCAAATAGACTTGTCACATACTGTATTTCAATGTTGGCTTGCGTAGCTAACTATTCAGTGACATATTCAGAATTTTCACTTCAGATGTTAAAAAAAATAACAAAAGCTAAAGATAAAATAATGATGTCTTTGAGAATCAAACCTTGGACACCGAAGAGATTTTTAAACATCCTAGACCGGTTGAGTCAACATTTTTCATTTGTTTAGGATATTCAAAACTTATATATGTACATAAATATAGAAAATCTACAATGTATACAGAGTAATTTTTTGCCGAGAGTATTCGGGTGAAGACCCTCCCGCCCACCTAAATCTGCCCCTGTAACTATTGTAATGCGATTTGCTTTTCAATTATCATGAGAACCTAACATTCGATGGCCCCATCAGCTAATCAAATACTTTCGATTTAGAAACAAATTAAGGAAAGATTGAGTAATTTAAATACTTATATAGTATATGAAAGTATATTTATGTCCTAGAGACAATCTGTATTAGGACAAATGTATTTTATACACATTCATATTATTATTAATGGAGATTAATATTTTGGCATTTGCAATTAATAAATTATTAATTGATTGTTTGTAATATTCTATAATATGCATCCCTGGAGGTTACACTGTTATTAATAGTGTGAGATATTAATATTATAACGTAACTCTTAAAATAGCCTCGACTAATGATCATCGAGAATGAGATATCGATGTTATGTGATAAGTGTCGACATGTGGTCTGCATCACATCCTTAGAGGATGTAGTATGTCTCACCTGCTACTAGTAATGGCTACTAGTGATGGACACATGGATACTTTGGAAGTATTGGTATACCCTACTGATATATTGTTTGTTATACTTGTATAAAGTATGATCAGCGTGTGGGAGATAGAAGTCCTTAGACTTGAGGTCAATACGCGTCTTGTCAACAAAGTAATGTACTTTGATCCTGTCCTAAGCTCAAATGCCTTATAGGTTGAGATACAGCTTGTATTAGGTACATTACGATGTGGATTAAAGGTGGTAGTTGAGCCAAGATTAGGATTCATTCCTCGAATGTATATTCAAGATAACACTCGGATTCTCAGTGATATTAGGTTGACTAAGTCATTGGCCAATGCAATAGACATATTTAGAATGTGGTCTAGTTGTCAACTAATATAGATGAGATACAATGATTAAGCCATTTGGATAGACACTTGACAAATCCTAAGCTTGATCAGGTGTGTCATGAATGAAAGGATTTTATCTTACCACATAGAAGTTAAGTTGACTGGATTCGCGTAAACGTACTTCACATATTGAGTTCGTCTTGCGGCGCCGTCTAGGAGTTCCGCGTAGACCTTAATTTGATTAATGTCGATATGTGAAGTGTCACGACCCGAAGGGCCGCGATTAACCGCCCTAATGACGTCATTATCTTGACATGTCACACATAATCCAGCTAACACCTAATGAGTCTGAAATCCGGCAGCATAACGCTGCAATAACAATATATGCCAGGGTAGGCAAGCCGACAAGGCTGCCTTTATCCCCGAATGTACCTGCCTCCTGAGGAGTCACAACTAGCCAACACAATACAACAGGCGAGCCGACAAGGCTGCCACTAGATAATATCATATATACACGGGGACATAGTACAATAGCATGACTGACCAAAACAGAGTTATAACCCTTACATAAGTACAACCCACAACTGTCTACAGACCTCTACAAGAAGGATAACGACATATGACGGGACAGGGCCCCGTCGTGCCCCTAAATATACAAAAGTCAAAATAATAGGGTTCTGTACCCAAAATGACAAAGCTCTGAATCAAAGGAGCTTCCCAACCTGCTGAGTAGGAACCTAGGCCTAAGGTTCACCAAACTGAAACCTGTACCTGCGGGCATGAAACGCAGCCCCCCGAGGAAAGGGGGTCAGTACAAAATAATGTACTGAGTATGTAAAACATGAAGCTGTAAAAGATATCATAAGTAGCCAACAGAAAATAGGAGATCAGTGTAAAAATCAGGATCCAAATCCAACTGTGTCATAAACAATAAAAGTCAGTTGCCTTATAAAAATGAGAGTCAAGTCAAGAAAACATGAGTGCATGTCCATATACATATATATATATATATATATATATATATATATATATATATATATCTGTAACGTAACCCGACCCACTAATGCGGGACTCGATGGAATCATATCATAACCCGGCCCATACTGGGACTCGGTGAAGTCATATAGTAACCCGGCCCATGCTGGGACTCGGTAAAGTCATATCTCATCTATGGATCCATCCTACGTAACCCGACCCTCTAGTGAGGGACTCGGTGAAAAATCCAAGGTTGTGCACGAACATAACCCGGCCCAGGACTCGGTGAGGTGAAGTAGTAACACTTAGCACGAGTAGATATCATGAGTAACCATATGCAAGTAAAAATTATCATTTGACTCTCAGTAAAATCATTATAATAATGTCATAATAAACTCTTTGCTGAAAAATCATAGGCACTTCTCATAACAATCCTCTTTAGGAATTAAATTGTATAAGAATCAAGTACGTCCGCTGTACTTTCATTAAATCATGCCAAAAGAAAGAAGTAAGGGTTTCACATACCTTTTAGACGAACTAATCTACCCAATATTAGAATACACCTCGTTTTAGAACTTCAACCTATAATAATGGTAATACGTTCGTCAATTCTATGATTACTAGCATATTTTATATCGAATAACGACTTCTTATTCTATAAAAATCCGGGCAGCACTTCCCCTTTTTATACATGTTTCCACAACTTCCAAACGAGGCTAATAACATCAATAACCAAGCACCAATTAAGGGCACAACCAAAACAACAATAAAGGAAATTTACACACCCACTTCTCATGTAAATTTAGCATCTTAATCCACCTTAAAAACAGCCCACAAAACAGTCCATGTTCCAACAACAACGAGGGTAGAATGTGAAGCCTTTCTACACCTTTTTACACCCTTAATCCTTTAGGACTTACATTAGCAATTACCATGCTTAAACATGCATAATGGTAACTAAATTTTCAGCATTATAACACTACAAAATAGTCCGTAAAATAGTCCATATACATCACAACATGTCCAACAATTTCATGCAAGTTCTTGGCCACAACATGTCATAATTCCATAACTCTTATCTTAACTCCTAAAATCCAATTTCGTATTTCAATACTTCCATTTAACTAATTCAAACTAAATATCAATGTTTCTTTTCAATTTCATCATGTAATTAGTGACAATAATAACAACAATAACCAACGAATCCAATAACACCAAAACCTGTCCCAAATTGGCAACTAGCCCAAAATTGTCACATGCAACGCTTAAATTCCAATTTCTCCTTAACACAAATTCATTACCTTAATTCTAACAACATGCATTCCAATTATATCATAGAAAGAAGAATTTTATACCTCAAATTCGTCCCAAAACAGTCCGCAATTTTCTGCCCACTGTTTGTCCGAAAATCCCCACTGTTTTCGTATTTCTTTTCCTTTTTTGTTCACTTCTTCAACTCCAATTGACATGCAAGTGTTCTACAATGTTAAGCCATCATCCCTACACGTTTTTCTTCCAAAATTTCATCCCAAAAATTCGAAATTTCTGGGCTACAGTTTCGGCCAGCAGTGGTTGTTTTTGCCACTGTTTTTGGTGTTGTTTTGCTTCTAATTTTTGGTGAAAAATGTAGTCTAGGAAGAGAAGATAAAAATCTTAAATTGGGTATGGGGTTGGGGTGATTTTCGGCTGAGCTTTGGAGGAGAGAATGAGAGTTTTTTTTGGTTAAGTTTAGAAAGAAGATGAAGAGGTGAATGTAGGTATATAAAAAAATCTAATTTTTTATTTTTACACTTTGGCTCCCAAGTTCTTCAATTAATAAATCTTAAACCCACCTCTTTTGATTCCCGAGAATTTCATAAGTCTCGTATCCTCAATGTCATAATTTTATAATACAATACTATTCCATAACTCCATTGGAATAAATTCAACTACTAGGATTAATTCTCGTCGTCACGTGTATAGCACTAAAGAAAAACTATTTCGGAATAACATCCGTTTATACACTAATTTCCCGTATTAACATATGTAAGCGTTCCTTATATTCAATATCTGAATCTTACTTCCTTAATGACGTTCTTAATTATCGTATTAATCTTACGAGGTGTAACATACTTACCCCCTCAGAAACATTCATCCTCGAATGTTCATAATAAGTCTAATGCTAGAAAAATTTCGGCAGAGTCTCTTTTATAACTATGCCTATCCGCCTATATTCAGCAAACCAACAGATGCCACACATGGCCACAATATATCACACATATGCAATTCACCAATTACAATAATTAAATGGGGAGTTGAATTGAATTACCTAGAGGCACAGGGAACAAATGAGGATACTTCTTCTTCATCTCATCCTCTGCCTCCCAAGTCATTTCCTCCCTATTGTGGTTCCTCCCCAATACCTTGACGGAAGCCACATCCTTTGTCCGTAATCTCCTGACCTGGCAATCAAGTATGGCTACGGGGCTTTCCTCGTAGGACAGCTCCTCTGTCACCTGGATGTCATCTACTGGGAAGACTCTGGAAGGATCACCAATACACTTACGCAGCATAGATACATGGAAGACTGGATGTACTGCTTCCAAATCAAGCGGTAGATCTAACTCATAGGCAACCTTGCCTATCCTACGAATGATCTGGTAAGGCCCGATGTACCTTGGGCTAAGCTTCCCTTTCTTGCCAAACCTCATCACACCCTTCATGGGTGACACCTTTAGGAACACCCAATCATCCACCTGAAACTCTAAGTGTCGATGTCGATTATCAACATATGACTTACATGGGCTCTGTCTTTGCTAATAACCTCTCTGAATGAGTTTCACCTTATCAACGACTTATTTGAACCATGTCTGGGCCGATCAACTTAGTCTCACCTACATCAAACCAACCAATAGGTGACCTGCACTTCCTCTCATATAAAGCCTCATACGGTGCCATCTGGATGCTAGAATGGTAGCTGTTGTTATAAGCAAACTCAATGAGTGGTAAATGGTCATCCCAGCTACCTCTGAAGTCAATAATACAGGCCCTCAACATATCCTCTAATGTCTGGATAGTACGCTCTGCCTGCCCGTCCGTCTGAGGGTGAAATGCTGTGCTGAGACTCACTTGTGTCCCCAATCCCTTCTGGAATGATCTCCAGAAGTTAGCTATAAAATGAGCTCCTCGGTCTGATATAATAGATGTGGGAACCCCGTGCAGTCTCACTATCTCCCTGATGTACAACCTAGCATAGTCCTCAGCTGAGTAAATAGTCCTCACTGGAAGAAAATGGGCTGATTTCGTCAGCCTATCCACGATAACCCATATGGAATCACACTTCCGCTGAGTGCGAGGTAAGCCTGTAATGAAGTCCATATTGATCACTTCTCACTTCCAAGTCGGGATCTCAATCTCCCTGTAATAATCTACCAGGTTTCTGATGTTCAACTTTAACCTGCTGACAATTCGGGCACTGGGCAACAAATTCTGCTATGTCTCTTTTCATGCCATCCCACCAATACAAGCAACTAAGGTCATGGTACATCTTCGTCGATCCTGGATGAATGGAATAACGGGCATTGTGTGCCTCTCCCATAACCTGCTGTCATAGCCCTGCAACATCAGGTACACATAATCTGCCCTCATACCTCAGCACATCATCAGGTGTAACCTCACATAAAGTCTTTCCCTTTCGGAGAGCTGCATCTCTATACAGGGCCAGAATAGGATCCTCATACTGATGTTTCTTTAACTCTTCCACGATAGAGGACTCAGCAACATCCCGAATAAGAACCCCGCTATCTCCCGAATCCGCCAACCGGACTCCAAGACTCGCTAGCCTATGTATCTCACGAACCATTTTTCTTCTGTCTGGCTGCACATCCGTCAAGCTACCCATGGATCTACGGCTAAGAGCATCTGCCACAACATTGGCTTTTCCCGGGTGGTACAAGATATCAACATCATAGTCCTTTAGCAACTCTAACCACCGCCTCTACCGTAGGTTCAACTCCTTCTTCTTAAAGATATATTGGAGACTCTTGTGATCCGTATAAATATCAACATGAATCCCATACAAATAATGTCTCCAAATCTTCAGGGCATGAATCACCGCTACTAGCTCCAAATCATGAGTGGGATAATTCTTTTCATGCTTTCTGAGCTGTCGGGAGGCATCAGTTATAACTTTGCCATGCTGCATCAACACACAACCTAGCCCAATACCTGAAGCATCACAATAGATGACATAACCATCCGGTCTCTCGGGAAGAGTCAGAACTGGAGTCGTAGTCAACTTATCCTTCAACAACTAGAAACTATGCTCACAAGCATCCGTCCACTGAAACTTAGCTGCCTTCTGGGTTAGCCTAGTCAAAGGCACTGAGATCGAGGAAAACTTCTCCATAAACCTTCTGTAATACCCTGCTAGCCCCAGGAAACTGCATACCTCAGTAGGTGTCGTAGGTCTGGGCCAAGTCTTCACCGCCTCAATCTTCTGTGTATCCACCCGAATACCATCAGCCCCGATAATATGCCCCAAGAATGCCACCGAAGTCAACCAGAACTCACACTTGGAAAACTTGGCATACAACTGCTGGTGCTGGAGGACCCTAAGTACCGTCCTCAAATGGTCTGCATGCTCCTGCTCTGAACGGGAATAAACCAGGATATCATCAATGAATACAATGACGAACATGTCTAAGAACGGCCTGAATACCCGGTTTATCAAATCCATAAACACTGCTGGAGCATTGGTCAGTCCAAAAGACATCACCCTAAACTCATAATGTCTATATCGGGTTCTGAATGCTGTCTTTGGAATATCTGCCTCCTTTACCCACACCTGATGATAACCTGATCGCAAGTCTATCTTCGAGAAGCACTTAGCACCTTGCAACTGGTCAAATAAATTATCAATCCTGGGATGGGGGTACATGTTCTTGATGGTTACCTTGTTCAGCTGCCTATAATCCATACACATCCACAGCGATCCATCTTTCTTCCTCACAAATAACACTGGTGCTCTCCATGGAGAGGTACTTGGCCTAATAAAGTCTTTCTCCAACAAGTCTCTTAGCTGCTCCTTCAACTCCTTCAACTCTGCAGGTGCCATTTTATAAGGAGGAATGGATATAGGTTGGGTACCTGGCAATACATCTACACTGAAATCTATCTCCCGCTGTGGAGGGAGACCTGGAAGATCATCTGGGAATACATCCGGAAACTCACTAACTACCGAGACTGACTGAAGAGCCGGTACCTCCGCTTTTGTATCATGCACCCGAACCAAATGATAGATATAACCTTTTCTGACCATTTTCCTTGCCTTGAGGTATGAAATAAACTTACCCCTCGGCGATGCTGCATTCCCTTTCCATTCTATAACTGGCTCATCTGGAAACTGAAATCGAACCGACTTCTCCCTACAATCAACGTTGGCAAAATAAGAAGCCAACCAATCCATGCCCATAATGACATCAAAGTCAGCCATATCCAACTCTATCAAATCTACTAAGGTATGACGGCTATATATCACCACCGAACAATTTTTATAGACACGCTCACCTATAACCGAATCTCCTACCGGTGTAGCTACCTCAAATGGTTCTATCGGCTCAGGTTCTATCCCTATTCTATTAGCAACAAGAGGGGATATGTAGGACAAGGTGGAACGTGGATCTATCATAGCATATACAAAGGACCGATAGTATACCTGTAATAACATCTGGTGACGCCTCCTGATCACGTCTACTGGCCAAAGCATATATGCGGTTCGAAGGACCGTCGGAACTAAAAACTCTGCCACGACCTCTACCACGGCCTACTGGCGTCTGAATACCCCGCCCGGTGGGGCGCATCGCCATAGATGACGATGAACCAGCACCCGACCCCGTAGGCCGAGCCATCCCACCTGAACCACCCATGTTGGGACACTCTTTCATCATATGGCCCTGACGACCGCAAAAGAAGCAAACACCTGTAGTCGAACGACATTCCCCAATATGAAGCTTACCACACTGAGAGCACCGAGGATAAGATGGCCTCAACTGACTAGAGCCCCTGTTCCTCTGAGAACCCGAAGCCATGGAGCTCTGTCCGGCTCCTGAATACCCGGGGCGATCGAACCTCCTGCCCGTAGACTGCAGAGGAGCACTCTGTGCTGGCTGAGATGAATATCTGACCTGCTACTAGAACGGTCTGCCTCGAGACTCACCGGAATAAGCTGCCGACCTAGCCCTCTTATGCTGGTCCCTGTCATGACCTCTGTCTGGCTGTCGCCCTCTATGTCGGTCCTCAACACCCTGTGCGTATGCCTGGATACGAGTAATATCCATACCCGGCTGAAGAGCCACCACCATACAACCATCGATCAGATAATGGTCCAGCCCCATCACAAAGCCATGCACCCTGTCTGCCATATCTGCTACAATAATGGGTGTGTATCTGGCCATTGAATCAAACTCCAGGCTATACTCACGAATGGTCCTGCCACTCTGCCTCAACTGTAAGAATCTGTCCACTCTAGCTCTCCTCATCTCTGGAGGCAAGAAGTGACCAAGGAAGGCCTCTGTAAACTCATCCCATGTAGCTGGAGGAACATCCTCTCCCCTGGATAACTCCCAAGACTCATACCAGTTTGTAGCTATATCCCGCATCCTATACGAAGCCATCTCCACCGACTCAGTCTCCGAAGCCTTGATTACCCTCAAGGTATGCTGCATCTGTCGGATAAACTCCTGCGGGTCATCCTCGGGCTGAGACCCGAAAAACTCTAAAGGGTTACAACTCAAGAAATCACGAACCCTCAAACTGTCAGACCTAGGGTCGACTCCTGGTCCCTGTCTGCTGTTCTGCCCTGCCACCAATCTAGTCAGCAGCTGTACTGCATCTCTCATGGCCCTATCCTCTGCCCCTGACTTAAGAACTGGAGGCTCAGGTGTTGGGGCCTCGGATACTGGTGATGTTGCCCCCTGTCTCCGGCATAGACTGAGTACGGGACCTGGTAACTCTCTGAATCCGACTATTATCTCCCGATGTAGGCTTGCCCTTCTGGGTTGCTATCGCCTTCTTCGGAAGCATAGCTGTAAACATAGTAAGTCGTCAGAAAGGGGTTATCCTAATAACATAGCTCTATTGCACGATCTAAGAGATAAAAGAATAGAAACCAATCCTAAATGCCCTGCAGCCTCCTGCGTATAAGTATGGTGCACAACATACCCATACGCAAGACTCTACTAGACACGGTCTGTAGACATTCCGAGGACCAACTGCTCTGATACCACTTTTGTCATGACCCGACCCGACGGGCCGCGATTAACCGCCCTAATGACGTCATTATCCTGACATGTCACACATAATCCAGCTAACACCTAATGAGTCTGAAATCCGGCAACATAACGTTGCAATAACAACATATGCCAGGGTAGGCAAGCCGACAAGGCTGCCTTTACCCCCGAATGTACCTGCCTCTTGAGGAGTCACAAAGCCAACACAATACAACAGGCGAGCCGACAAGGCTGCCACTAGATAATATCATATATACACGGGAACACCCCAACACAGAGTACAATAGCATGACTGACCAAAACAGAGTTATAACCCTTATATAAGTACAACCCACAACTGTCTACAGACCTCTACAAGAAGGATAACGACATATGACGGGACAGGGCCCCGTCGTGCCCCTAAATATACAAAAGTCAAAATAATAGGGTTCTGTACCCAAAATGACAAAGCTCTGAATCAAAGAAGCTTCCCAACCTGTTGAGTAGGAACCTAGGCCTGAGGTTCACCAAAATTGAAAACCTGTACGTGCGGGCATGAAACGCAGCCCCCCGAGGAAAGGGGGTCAGTACGAAATAATGTACTGAGTATGTAAAACATGAAGCTGTAAAAGAGATCATAAGTAGCCAACAGAAAACAGAAGATCAGTATAAAAATCAGGATCCAAATCCAACTGTGTCATAAACAATAAAAGTTAGTTGCCTTATAAAAATGAGAGTCAAGTCAAGAAAACATGAGTGCCTGTCCATATACATATATATATATCTGTAACGTAACCCGGACCCATAAGTGCGGGACTCGGTGGAATCATATCATAACCCGGCCCATACTAGAACTCGGTGAAGTCATATAGTAACCCGGCCCATGCTGGGACTCGGTAAAGTCATATCTCATCTATGGATCTATCCTACGTAACCCGACCCTCTAGTGAGGGACTCGGTGAAAAATGCAAGGCTGTGCACGAACATAACCCGACCCAGGACTCGGTGAGGTGAAGTAGTAACACTTAGCACGAGTAGATATCATGAGTAACCATATGCAAGTAAAAATTATCATTTGACTCTTAATAAAATCATTATAATAATGTCATAATAAACTCTTTGCTGAAAAATCATAGGCACTTCTCATAACAATCCTCTTTAGGAATTAAACTGTATAAGAATCAAGTATGTCCGTTGTACCTTCATTAAATCATGCCAAAAGAAAGAAGTAAGGGTTTCAAATATCTTTTAGACGAACTAATCCACCCAATATTAGAATACGCCTCGTTTTAGAACTTCAACCTATAATAATGGTAATACGTTCGTCAATTCTATGATTACTAGCATACTTTATATCGAATAACGACTTCTTATTCTATAAAAATCCGGGCAGCACTTCCCCTGTTTATACTTGTTTCCACAACTTCCAAACGAGGCTAATAACATCAATAACCAAGCACCAATTAAGGGCACAACCAAAACAACAATAAAGGGAATTTACACACCCACTTCTCATGTAAATTTAGCCTCTTAATCCACCTTAAAAACAGCCCACAAAACAGTCCATGTTCCAACAACAACGAGGGTAGAATGTGAAGCCTTTCTACACCTTTCTACACCCTTAATCCTTTAGGACTTACATTAGCAATTACCACGCTTAAACATGCATAATGGTAACTAAATTTACAGCATTATAACACTACAAAACAGTCCGTAAAATAGTCCATATACATCACAACATGTCCAACAATTTCATGCAAGTTCTTGGCCACAACATGTCATAATTCCATAACTCTTATCTTAACTCCTAAAATCCAATTTCGTATTTCAATACTTCCATATAACTAATTCCAACTAAATATCAATGTTTCCTTTCAATTTCATCATGCAATTAGTGACAATAATAACAACAATAACCAACGAATCCAATAACACCAAAATCTGTTCCAAATTGGCAACTAGTCCAAAATTGTCACATGCAACGCTTAAATTTCAATTTCTCCTTAACACAAATTCATTGCCTTAATTCTAACAACATGCATTCCAATTATATCATAGAAAGAAGAATTTTATACCTCAAATTCGTCCCAAAACAGTCCGCAATTTTCTGCCCACTGTTTGTCCGAAAATCCCCACTGTTTTTGTATTTCTTTCCCTTTTTTGTTCACTTCTTCAACTCCAATTGACATGAAAGTGTTCTACAATGTTAATCCATCATCCCTACACGTTTTTCTTCCAAAATTTCATCCCAAAAATTTGAAATTTCTGGGCTACAGTTTCGGCCAGCAGTGGATGTTTTTGCCACTGTTTTTGGTGTTGTTTTGCTTCTAATTTTGGTGAAAAATGTAGTCTAGGAAGAGAAGATAAGAATCTTAAATTGGGTATGGGGTTGGGGTGATTTTCGGCTGAGCTTTGGAGGAGAGAATGAGAGTTTTTTTTTTTGGTTAAGTTTAGAAAGAAGATGAAGAGGTGAATGTAGGTATATAAAAAATCTGATTTTTCCTTTTTACACTTTGGCCCCCAAGTTCTTCAATTAATAAATCTTAAACCCACCTCTTTTGATTCCCGAGAATTTCATAAGCCTCGTATCTCAATGTCATAATTTTATAATACAATACTATTTCATAACTCCATTGGAATAAATTCAACTACTAGGATTAATTCTCGTCGTCACGTGTATAGCACTAAAGAAAAACTATTCCGGGATAACATCCGTTTATACACTAATTTCCCGTATTAACATATGTAAGCGTTCCTTATATTCAATATCCGAATCTTACTTCCTTAATGACATTCTTAATTATCGTCTTAGTCTTACGAGGTGTAACATGAAGGCATGTAGGGTCACACTATGTCGATTATCCTTTCGATCTAAGGATGTATTGAGAGAGTAATTAAATGTTCGATTTAGAATCGAGACATTTAAATGAATAATGATTATTTTAATTAAGTCAAAATTAGATTTTTGATTTAATTAAGAATGCGCATAAAATTAATCGAGACAGTGCAGAAACACGTCGAGGCCGCGGCGCCCATACCCTAGGGTCGCGGCGCCTCTGCCTCGATTTTTGTTCTAGACCCAAGGTCAAACCCTAATCCGGTTTGACCTAATTTTCACCTATAAATAGTGGGATTCTCTTCATTATTTAATACACCAATTTCATATTATCATTCTAAGCCTTAGAGACTTAGAATCAAAACTCTCTCAAACCTCTGCCGGATTTCCTAGCTTTTCGAAAGAGAAGTACATTGAAGCTTGGAGCTTGCAGTCGAAAGGGCAACCACGTGTCAACTTTATAGTAGATAAAGAATCCAGATACTATAACCTGTAAGTATTATGCTTTATGTTACAGGTTTGATTATTGTATAATCATACCAGAAAACTTGTTGGGATAAGTAAGAAATAAAATTTTAAAACTTCCGTTGTATCTTACTTATATCTTTTGAACCCAACAAAACTCTACGGTATAAGCCATTTTCCCTTTTAATACCCTATTGAGTTTATTCAAAATAATATTCATATGAATTAATCTAAACTTCTACTAAACTTTATTTTTCCGTTAAGAAAACAAGTAGATGGTCAATTATAGAGCTGAAAATCAATTCACAATTTCAGAAAAGAAAAAGCATAAACGGACAATATGATTCGACAATTTAAGATATTTTTAGCCAACCAAAAAAGCTCCACCTATATGATAAGGTTGAGGGATCTACTTTGTTGTGGTTGTTGCAGACATTTTCTATAATCTTGTGAATTGAGTGATAATTTAGTGGTCGGGCTACTACCTTGACTTGGTCCTTCACTAAAAAAAAATCTTTTTTTGCTTTTTCCCTAAAATATAACATATAATAGAATACGAGAGTAGATCCCAAGTCAGATCTTTTAAAAAAAATCAACAAAGACTATATTTAATCTGTAATTCTTGTTGAAAAAATGATTTCTTAATTTTTATTGAAAATACATCATATTACAATATTACTTTTAATAAGAATTATGGAGCTGCAATGGGACTTGTAATAATAAACACAAGAAAGGAAAATTAATTATAAATTGAAATTTGGAGGAGTTCTTGGAAAGCAGCTTCTCATCAAATGATCCACAACAAAAAGTAGGCGCATGGCAGACAACCAATGGCATAGTGACACGCATGAAATTCAATTATTCAATGCTTAATGCTTTCATTGGTTTGGGGCGGACTAGAAGGCTAGTCCCTTTTTCCTATCCTTTCTTTCTTTTTTCTGAAATCAATATATTGCTGAACTCTTTTGAATTATAGTAAACTTTTTCTCCTATCCAAAATTATGAATTAGTTAAAAAAAAAAGGTCTAAAAGTCATCAGAATATATTTTAACATGATTGATTAACTATAGCTTATTTTTGGGCTATTATTAAAATAGAGTGACTGATTGTTAATTATACAAAAAAAAGTCTAACGCATCACTAAAACTTACTTTCTTATCAATGAAATCATTGATGGTGGATGTTATTTGACTCTTAAAAATATTGTTGGTGAAAGTTACAAGTTACAACTAGTGAAAAAAAATCAGTTGAAAGAAGTTTATAATGACCGAATTATTGACCATCATAAAAATCAAGAAGCGACTAACGAATAAAAAATTACTTTTTCGATTTTTGTTGACTTTATGGTAATTGGTAGAGATGTATATTGGGCTAATTCAATTCCACATCCCCTCTATGTTTCTTGCTCTTCCCTTGTACGATTAGATTCCAATTTTTTTTTCATTAAAATCCTTTTTGTTTCTCTTCTAAAACCTCAAAAATCAAACATTCCAAGAAGCTGCAAAAACTACTACTATTGAAAATTTGTCACACAAGTGTAGAATGGATTCAGGAGAGGCCTCTGTTCTGATGAAGCCCAGGATTGGCAACAACATTTAAAATATTATTAAGCAGAGAGATAAGTCGAATCAAAGTGGAGATCCTATCATTAGCGACGAGGAGGAGGAGTGGGACTGAGATGATCCACCACTGCTTTTTGTCAAGCTTAATAGTGATGGTATTTGTGGAGGTGATGGTGTTATCAGAGATAGTATGGGTGCTCTTATTATGGCTTACTCCATTCCCTTGGGATTAAGTCCATATAAAATTTGGATTAAATTCTAAATTCAAGATATGTTGACCTAGGTCAACATTTTGAATTAATAAAGTTGGATTAATTACTGTTGTCAAGATTGCATGGCTCAAGTCAAATTCAACTACATTGGGTAGGCCAAATATTCCTTGATACCCTCTAATAGGGTAAGGGGAAGGGGGAAATGATGTTATTATTATTGGAGAGCAGGGGGTGGGGAGAAGTGGAGGATGATGTTGTTATCATTGAGGAGGTTAACTCAATTTTTCTGGGGCATAATACCCCCGACGAAATCAGTTTCTCTATTTTGATTTTTCAGTCTCGATTTATTGGTCGATATATTTTTAGTTATCTATTTCAACTCTAAAAGTTTCAAAGGAGTATGCTACCATTAGGGAATCAAGTACTTAATGTGTAGGGTAAATAATAGATCTTGAGGTTAACACAACCCCAAAAGTTAGTTTAAAGGAGGAGGATTGCCCAAGCCATATAAAGAGACCAAGAACCACTTATCCCACCGATGTGGGAGAACTCAACACCCCGCCTCATGCCCAGGACTAGACATTTGGAGTGTGGACAATATAAGAGGGGGGCCCTACATCGGAAACAATGAATTGAGACGGGTCTGGTTCTGATACCATATAAAGAATGGATCTTGGGCCTAACTCAACCCCAAAAGCTAGCTTGTAGGGTGGGGGAGTGTTAAGAGTCCCACATCATATATGAAATGAGAACATGGACTCGTTATATGGACTTGGACAATCCTCACCCTACAAGCTAGCTTTTGAGGTTGAGTTATACCAAAGATACTCAAGTATTGGTAGGAGGGGTTCCTACGAAACAGAACTTGAGTGGGCTACCGTAGCTAGAGACTTGTTTGTGATTATGTTTAGGAGATAGGTGGTCATGGAGAGTGCGTAATGCCAGAATTTAGGGGGAATTGAGGCGTAAGCAAGTAGAGCACGAATTAGGTTGTTTATGGTTCGGATTTTCCGTTCAGCCTTACCATTTTGGGAGGAAGTGTGAGGGCAGGAAAACGAAAGGTAAGACCGTTATTGGAGCAAAACTCTTTGAATTGATTATTATTGAATTCCCTGTCATTGTCACATTGAAAATATTTAATGTTTTTTTCAAATTGTGTTTTTACGAGAGCACCAAATGAGGAAAAAATGGGGTAGATCTGGGATTTATTGCGAATTGAAAAAGTCCATAGAAAGTTGGAATAATCATCCAAAAATAACACATAATATCGATGGTCAGTCGTACTTAAAATAGGGGACGTCCACAAATCACTATGTATGATATCGAAAGATACTAAAGTACAATTTGTGGATGCAAAAAATTATAATTTAACATGTTTTCCAAAAATGCAGGATTCACATATAGGAGTCCTAGAAATACGGCTGCAATTAATAAAATTATTTTTTCTAAGGGAGCGTAAAACAGAATCTCCAGGATGTCCTAATATAGAGTGTCATAAGGAAAACGAAAGAGCAGCAAAGGTTGATGGAACTGAGGCTGGATTGTTGACGGCGTTTGAAATAAGGTAGAGATCTCTGGTGCTGTCACATCTCATTATTCATCTCCCTGTCGTAAAATCCTTCACAGAAAAACCAAAACGATCAAAGTCAAGGGAAACATTATTATCAGTTGTGAAACGTCGTACAAAGATTAGATTCTTAATGAGTTTAGGGGTATGAAGGACATTTTAAAGATTAGTGATGGATGTGTGTGGGGATAATGATGATTGACCAAAACCGCGAATGGGAATGCCTTGTCCACTACTAAAATAATATTCCGATTTAAATTACTCAAATTGGAATAAGACGAGATAGTTCCTTGTGATGTCATCATGTGAGATGTGGTGCCTGTGTCCATATACCAATTTTTGTCTGGAGCGTTGAGTGACATTTTGTTCATAGCTGCCTCAATGTCAATCGGTGCATAAGTTGAGGGAGGTGGGGCCTGTGTTGTGTAGGTCTGTTAGTGACGTAGGTCGAGTATGCCAGGGTGGGCATGTCGGTTCTGCGGTGGAGTCCACGAGGATGTCAGATACGAGATAGGAGGAGAGGTCAGGTATGTAGACTAGCCGGACTATGATCACCGGTGAACCAGTCACAAGTAATCGGAAGGTCGTAGTTCGCCGGGCTTAGATGATCAGAAAGAAGGAGGTCACCTTGTTCAGATGTACCAAAAGGGGCGAGAACCAGTTGCTCATCTATGAAGGAAAAAGTGGAGATTAGGTCATCAGCATCCAAACCGGTGTTATCCGATCCCTGAGATAGAGAAGAATATGAAGACATGGTTTTTCTTTTTCTAATGAAGAAATAGGGTTTTTGAAGAAGGCGAGAAATTTGAGAATGACCGAGAAGATTGAATGAGAAACCTTTTGGTAGGGGGATGTCTCTCCTAAGTATTTCCTTTTTTTGGAGATATGATTGACACTCTGTTGGGAGTCTTTTTGTCCAAAACGTGCGGCTAAAAATCCGTCAGAAATTAATTGTGGAAGCCGAGACGTTTATGTGGAAGGAAAAAAGAACTTTTTAAAGACCATCATTGCATGCATTTAAGGCAAAAGTGATTGAAATGACATCTATGGCTGCCACACGAAATGACGGCCATTTTGGAATACATCAACTTGACAGCTGCACTCGAGTTAATGTAGGGGGCAATTGTTAACACTCAAAAGTGTTTAGCCGAATCAAGTGACAGCCGAAGGTGGAAAAGGATTCTAATTCGGTAACTGAGCGAGATTATAGTTGAATCCGTTAGTCCTTACCATCGGCTAGAAAAGAATCATCGACTATTACAGTAGTATGGCCGAGTCATAATTCTGATGAACGACTGAGACTCACACATACTCGGACACCTCGAAGACCAAATCAAAGGACCTTCTAGAAAAGGTAGAAACCAACAACAGCTAGAAGGGAGTGTCGTCGATCGTACTAGAGGTCCAGGCGAAAATATCAGCACCACCTCCTCATAGTTGGCTAGTGTATTTAGTGGGTAGTTCGGTGGCTAACATAGGGGGTCACGTTTATTTTTCTTGTACTATAAATGTAGGAATTATTTGTACAGAACAACACAACACAATCAATCAAAAAACTGATTTTTACTTATCTTCATTCTATCTTTATCGCCTTTATTGCACTCTAGCTGTATTTATGTTTCTTACCACTTAGTTTACTCAATCACCATCCTAACGCTTTCTGGAGTAGTTGGGGAACCCATTGCTGGAAGTTAGAGTTCCGCTTCCGGCCCAAATTTATTATGACTAATATTATTACGATTATTGCGGAATTTAAAGTAATAACAAATAAGTATTATAAACACAAGTATTATAACCATTTTTAGTTTAAATCAATCTATAATCTCTTCCAGATTCTTAATATCATAATCATAGAAATTCTACTTATCAAAACCATAATCATAAAAATTAACTTATTGAATACATAATTAAAACATACAAGTAAAGAAACCATACCTTTTGCAGTAATCTTTGGATCACCGGAAATCTCAACTTCACCCTGGCAACCTTCCCCTTTCTTGCTACTCCGCGTTATGGGTACTCTGGCCTAGGTGCTTAGGAGGTCTCTACAGTTCTTTCCAAGAATTCCAGCAAGAGTCAAGGTTCCTGAACTAATATGCGTTTAATTATATATTCTTCAAAGTCTATTTCTTATCTTTATGATTTCTTGAAGTAGATCTTCTTAGATTACGATATTATTCTGTTAGGATTATAGACTGATATGAGGTTCTAGCTAGACATAATTTTGATTGATAGAAAGCTAATAGATTTCTGAATTCTAGAGAAAGAAAGTATTTCTTGAGAGAGTATTTTAGAGAGAGGATATATCAAAGATTGAATTCTTATTTCGAAAAACTTCCTCTTAACTGATACAATGAGGCTCCTTATATAGATAACCTCGGGGTGCTACAGTGTTATGACCTTTACTGTGCGACCTTTACTGTGCTGCTACAATATTTGGCGGTTTTACTATTCTTGCTACTATTCATGCTATAGTACAAACTAAATTATTACATTCGTCAAAAAACTTTATTTATCTGATCTTTGCTGATATCTTCTTTTGTCTTCTTGTTATTAGTGTGATTCCTTTTTCAAAGGCTGATATGTTTGGCATCTTTCTTCTGCTTCGTTGCTGTCATTTTCATTGTCTCTTCTTTTTCAAAGGCTGATGTCTTTGGCATCTTTCTTCTGCTTTGTTGCTGTCATTTTCATTGTCCCTTGTCTCCTTCGTTGTCTTTGATAATATTCTTGTTGTTATGCTAATATCATTTTGGGCTTATGTGATAAATCACATTGGGCCAGATTGTTATGCTATTATGCTGATATATTAGGCTTCACGTAGTTGAACTACATGATCCTAGATGGACTAATATGATGGGTTTTAATGTAGCAAAACTACATATTCCCAATCAGGCTATTATGCTATTAAGAGAATGGATCAGAAAATCCTTCTTCTTTTATGCTCATAACTTATTTACTATTCATACTCATATCTCTTAGAGTCATTGGCTTCCTTTTCTATTTTGTTATGGCCTGATATTGTTCCATTGTTTCTTTGGCATGTTTATATTTTAGATTTATTATTCTATTCATCATGTTGGTGAGTTCTACTGTGTCTTGGGCTATTATATCGTGATTGTAATATATAGTAACTAATTCTTCTACTTCTCCTCCTTTAGTAGTCTCAGTGATGCTTGCCTTTCCTGCTTTGATCATATCTTCTAATCTTCCTGCTAGGGTTGTTAGTCCAATAGCTCTTTTGTTGCTTAGCCATCCTTGAAACTGATTGATTTTGCATGGTATTTCCTTTTTGGAATCTGTACTATCTCCAGTAATACTAGTATTCCTTCCTGATTTGAAGAGTTGACATAATATAATGGGTTTTCCTGTCAAGTCTGTAGAAGCGTCAAATATTTGAATTCCATATATTCCTGGTCCGAATGTTTCTCTCATAGAATGGACTAATTGGTATATGGTATTCAGTAACTTTGATATATTGTTGAGGGTATCATCTACCATGATTTTATCTAGAAATCCATATTTGAAAAGTTTATGGGCGACATTTGGATATGTTCTCTTGAGACATAAATATCTTGGATACTTACTGAACCTTGAGGCTCGTAGTATGTTGGGGTTGGATTTATAAGTGTAATATTTTGTAATGATTTCATAGGCGGTGATGAATTCTGGGGAAAATGTTAATTTTCAGCCATTGATAGTATTTGAGATGTTGGCATTTGGGATGTGTGCTAGTTTTGTACCGAGAGTAGGAAAGTGTGTAGTTTCCATGGTATCTCTTGGAGAGTTTCTTAGACTTCTGTAGGTCTGGTAGTATGAAAGGCATTCTTTTAGTTGGTCGATAAGGTTGTTATTTTTTCTGAGCATTCCTTCTAGTTATTGTATTCTGGTTGCCATAACCTGGTTGCTGCTGATAACTTCATTTATTATATTGTTGATATAGTCGTCAAAGCTGTCACTGTTAACTGACATCTTGATATCTGCTTAGAAAATCAGCTAGAAGATTCTTATTTCCGAATATATTTTTTACAATAAAATCATAACAATAAAAGAATGATTGCCATTTCCTTCGTTTGTTCAATTCTGGTAGTGGATCTATTTTATTAGTAATGAATGCTCTTACCTGTGTGTTATCAGTTCGGACAACGAATTTTACTGCTAGTAAATGATAATGAAATCGTTTTATTTCAAACTTTACTGCTAATAATTCCTTTTCATTGATATGATAATTCTTTTCATTTGTCTTCCAAGTTCCACCTCCGTATCCGCATATTAAAGGTTTTTCTTTGTCTATATCCTCTTTGTCATATGCAATGAGGACTGCTCCCCAACCTATGTCACTGGCATCTGTAAAAAGTTCTAATTGATCTTTATATGTTGGTATTCTATGTTTTGGTAGATTTGTTACTCTTTCTTTGATATCTTTTATTGCTTTATCATGTTCTTCTTTCCATTCAAATGCTTTATTTTTTCCCTTAATCAAATCTTGTAATGGTTTCCTTAGAGCTGGTAAGTCTTTTATATGATTTGAGGCATAGTTTATTATTCCTAGAAAATGTTGTACTTCTTTTTTATTTTCTAGTTTGTCTTTAAAATTTTTAATTTTTGTTACTATGTGTTCTTGTAGTTGAAATCCATCTTTATCTATTATATATCCTAAATATTCTATATTATCTTTTAAAATTTCTGACTTCTTTTCTGATAACAAGATTCCATGTTGTTTTATGGTTTTATAAACTCTTCTAGGTGTTTAATATGATCTCCTAGATTATCACTATATATTAATATATCGTCGACATATACTATACAATATTCCGTTAATTTTTTAAACACTTGACCCATTCTTCTCTGGAATATTTGGGGTGCATTTTTTAATCCAAAGGATGTCCTTGAGGGGTACTAAAAGCTGTTAAAGATTTTGATTCTTTGGTTAATTTTATTTGCCAAACTCCACTCTTACAATCAAACTTGCTAAACCATTTCTTATTTCCTAATCTATTAATAAGATTTCTTTTATATGGTAAAAAATATCCATCAAATATTGTCTTTTTATTTAGTTCTCTATAGTCTACGACCATTCTAGCCTTACCTCTTCTTTGTTCACTATGTTTTCTTACTAGGAAAGCTGGACTGCTATGTGAACTTTTATTTTCTTGTATTATTTTTAAATCTAGTAGTTCCTTTAGTTGTGTCTCGAATTCCTTTTGATCTGTTGGGCTATATCTAATAGGTTTACATCTGATAATGTCATTAGGAGTTATTAACTTTATTTCAGCATATATTTTTTCTTTTTTCCATAACTGTATTGGATTTTCTCCAAAATTTACTTTTAACATTCCAAGGTATTTTTCTTTTAATAGTTGCAAATTATTGTTTCGATTTATCCTATTACATAATTTTAATGTTTGTACTGGTAATATTCTTTTTAATATAATCCACATGTTACAAGGTGTTTGTAAGCTTAAGGTGTTATTATTTATAACTTGGATTTTAAAGTAATCTAAAAAGTTATTTCCTAATAATACATGTTGACTCATATTATTATCTTGATATATTATTGGTAATCTAAATATCGTCTTATTTAACACTATCCTTACATTTTCTGCTATTGTGTCTAATTCTTTGGTTTGTTCATTAAATCCTGTTACTCGTATTCTGTATGTCCTAGATCTTTTCCACTTATGTGATTCTAATATTTCTTTTCATGCTAGGCACATGTCTGCTCCGCTATCAATAAAGATTTTTTGTTTTATCATTTTATTGGGTTTGTATTCTACCTGAGCTTCTATGTAAATTGCTACCATTTATTCTGAATTATTTTCACTATCTGAAGAGATGTCTTCTTCGTATGAGTAAGTATTTATATAATTAATCTTCCCTGTTTCTATCTCACTTTCCTCTTCGGTTTGACTAATATAAAATTCTTCATCACTATACCATTTATTGTTTTCTTCTTTTATTTGTTCTAAACTCATAATAAATTGCGTGGTATTAATATACTTTACTCCTTGTTTCTTTAATTTAGGGCATTTGTTAGCATAATGTCCCTTTTCATTACAATTCCAACATTTACATTCTTTAGGTGCCTTTTGCTTCTAATGGTTTTACATACCTTTTTCTTCTAAATTTTCGTTTATTTCTAAACCTTTTCCTAGTGTCGGGGGTATTATTATATCTCCTAAATCTCTTATATCTCCTTCTTCTGTAAGGTTTGTAATATGGTTTATCATAATTCTTTGTGTAATTTTTGTTTTAATTAAACGCTTTATTCTTATATTTTCTAAATGTCTTTTATGCCTTTTATATTTACGTTCTTTTTCTTGGTTATGACATCAAAATACTAATCTCCTTTCTGTAAATCCACATATTTCTCTTAGTCCTAATTTTTTATCTTTTTTAACTTTTTGTTGTAACATGTATTCTTCGCATTTTCTCATTAAATAAGCTCTTAATACTCTTATTTTTTCCTCCCAACGTATTTTCTTTTGGTTCTAATTGTTTATATTCTTTAGTTATTTTCGTATTATATGGGGCTGGTAAATGATCATAATAAAGTTGTTGGTATATTATTCCTTCATCTGGTAAGAATCTTGCTTCATAATAGAATTTAGTAAAACTTATTGTATATTCTGGTAGTTTATTGATCTTGCAACATTTCATATTGTTTAAATTCATTATTATTTCACATTTTCTTTCTGCTAACACATTTTCTCTGGCTACTAGCCATCTTTCTCCTAGAAATTCTCTTTTTGATACCATATCAAATAACATTAATATTCCCTTCCAATCTTTAACATGATGAAATATTTCTCCTTTCATTTGATAAGCTATGGTTTCAAACCAAAATGCTACTTTTCCAATCATTGTTTTAGATATTAATTTGTACATATAGTCTAGATCGCTAGTATGTGCTGAACTCATTAATGCTAAAGACATTCCTACATTCCAATCATTTATTCTTCTGCTTAGTTCTTGTTCATCATAAACATTGTCTAAGTCTAGAAAATATTCATTCATATTTATTTCTTGTGCCATTGATCCTACAAATTCGCTAAATTCTGCTTGATGTCCTACTGGTATATGTGGTGGTAATTTAGTAGGTTTCCTTGTCATGACTTCTAAAGCTGGATCTACCATTTCTTCTTTAGGGTAGTCGTTGGTGTCTTCATTTATAATGTTATCTGATTCTATTTCTGTTTCAAAAGGTTCATTATATTCATCTTATATATCGCTTTCAGGTTCTTCTTCTATAATTGCATTTACTCTTTGCATATTTTGTAGTGCTTCTAGAATTTGATTATTTTCCTGTACCATTTCAGAATTATTTTCATCTTCTATTTCTTCCATAATTTTTGCTACTTGTACTTCATTGCCTTTTACTTCTTCTTTATCTGTGCTACTGATATAATTAATATTGCTATTTTTATCATTTTCATCACTGGTGTTGTGTATTCTTCTTACCTTCTTTTTTCCTTTTAACCTTGCTATTTGTTGTTTCATAATGTGTAATTCTTCTTTTAATTCACTCCTTTCTTGCTTAACTAGTTCTAATTCCTTATTTGTTTCTTTTACTTCTACCTTAGTCTTATATAAGTTGTATTTAGTGTCTTTATACTTAGTTTTGTATTTTTTTATACTTCGTCAACCATTCTTCATTAGTGGATAGTTTTAATTTCGTATTTTCTTTTTCCAATTCTATTATCTTTTGGCTTTGGGCTTTATTTTCAAGTTTTAAATTTCTTTCTTCAACATAAATGTTTCCTTCTTTTAAATTATCTTTATTTTTATTAAGGTTTCTTTAGGATCCTGTTGTTTTCTCATAGGTTCATATTTATATCTTTCTTTTTCTAATATATATTTTCCATGATTTCTAATAAATGTAACTGCGCTATGCTCAGTATTACTCATTAAAATTGTCATTTTTTACTTAATGCTTTTAGACCATCTAATGTTTTTGCTACTTCTTTTGGTATTTTTGGTTTTATTTGACTAATATCTACCATTATAGGGGTTTTACTTCTTCTCCACACATCTATTGGTACAATTTCAGGTTGTGTAGTTCTTAATTCAACTATATCTCCTATGGTCTATTCTTGGTTACTGGGTTCTTCTTCGTCTATCTGTTTCTCTTTACCCTTTTCTTTGTTTACTTGGGCTACTATTGTATTAAGTTGTTCTAGTATTAATTTGACTGTCGGTACTTCAGATACATTCCACAGTTTTGTTAGTTCTTCTCTTATTAGTTCGCGTGTTTGAGCTTGATTTTCTTTTATTTCATCCATTTTTGTGAAAAGGTTTTTTAATTTTTCCTTTATTATTAGTTCCGTCCATATCTCATCGACTTTTTCGTTAAAATTACTCAGGGTTATTTATTCTTTTCATCCATCCATCTCCTATACTTATCCATTCTTTATTAGGTTTATTATTTGTTATTTTTTCTAATTGTTTTATCTCATTTTCTAACTTCATTTCTTTAGCACTATATTCTAAGTATTTAAGCTGCGAATCTATAATTTCTTCTAGTAACATCTGTTTTATGCTTTTTAACTTTCGTTTCTTCTTATTGATCTTATCTTGAATATTCATATTTTATTAACAAATCTTGTTTTACCTTGATCATTAATTTCTATTCCATTATTAGTAATCCTATAGTCTATCATGGTTAGAAAATCGCTTCCTAATAATAATTCATTAAAACTATCATAATCTACGCCCGCGATGTTTATTTGGTATTCTAAATCTTGAATTTTAAATCTCAGATTAATGCTTCTGGTAACTATTATTTCTCTATCATTTTCAGGGTAATTGAAAGTTTCTGGTGGAATTAGCTGACAATCTTTTTCATTTACTTTACTTATATGTACAAAGCTTTTACTGACTCTGTATTGATTTCAGTTAAACAATCAGTTGTTGTAATTCCGTTGAATATAATTACTTTAATACTCAACCTATTACTTGTCATATTTACTAAATCCAATGTTCTTGGTACCCTCAAGTTTTCTTGTCTTGTTAATATTTCTTTTGTAATACTTAACCTGGATCCTTCTATCTTTGGTCTTATCCTTTGTAACATTGTTGTGGTTCTATTGCTAAAATCCATATGTATTTCTTCTGGTATTGTTATCTTTGAGTTTTCTTTATGTTCTATTCTTTCTAGAATATCTTGGTACATTTTTGGTACTAAAATATTCATTTCATGTTGTTTCTTTACATGATGATTTCCTGTTAAGGCATATACCATTTTTGTCTCTATACTTATGACTTTACTTTCAGTGGCATTTTATTCCATCTAGTTTATAGTATAATGTTAAAGCTAAGTCTTTATGTTCATCTTTTAGCGAGATACTAAAATCAGGTTGTACCGTAAATTTTAACTTTTGGTATATCAAATTTCCTTTTATTACTGATATTAATGCGTCTTGTAAATTTTCTAATATCCTGTCATCCAATATGTATATTTGTATCGGTGTATCTATATTTCTCTGAAAATATGCTTTTATAGTAAATTCTACACCTCCAAAATATATATTTATGTATTTTTTTGGCTTCTTTTGTTGATAATTTTGATAATTCCCTTTTTATTATTTCATCAGTTATTAGATTAATTCTGGCTTTTCCATTTACACTTGTCGTATCTATTATGTTTTCTTGTTTTTGGATTATATATCTTATTTCTTTATTTCTTTCAAACCATTTTATTTTAAATATCTTTTTTATCGATAATTCTTCTTGTTCATTCTGTATTTTTTGTTATGTTTCGTGTTTAAAAATTAATGTTTGTGTTGTTCCTCCTTCATATTCATCCATCTGATAGTGTGTTTTGTATAGATCTGTTGCTATCTCTTTTCCTTTATCCATATTTTAGTAAGTTTATATACTTATATTGTTCTTGTATTATATCTCTCAGATCTGATATTTCACTATCTTTTCCGATTATTTCTCCTAATTTATTTTCCAGTAATTTCGTGTTTTCTTCTTCTTTGTGCCTTATCATTTTGTTTTTTAACGCTGAACTATTTTTTAATTCCTTAATGATTTCCTTCTGATTTTCTATTTGTTCGGAATTTTCTTGTAGGCGTTGATCTTTTTCTTTTATTAGATCTATACCTATTCTACAACTTATAATGTGTTGATTTATATCTCTGTTATATTCTAATCTTTTTTCTGCTATATATGCTAATTGTCCTAACATATTTTGTTGTCTTCTTAATATTTCTTCACCCATAAGAACTAGTAGTTGTGGATAGATCTGTATTTATATCTTTTATGAATTCATTTTGTAATCTTATTTCTGCTTGTATTTGTATTAACTGTATATATAATCTTGTTAATTCTTCAGAGCTTACAGTTTTTTGGGTCTGGTCTAGTTCTTTTTCCATAGCAAATATTCTTATCTTATACATTCTTTCTAATTCTTTATGTTTCTTCTTTTGTTTTAATAAAGTCTTTGTTTTCTGACATAACCATTTTGCTTGATTTAACTGTTTAATGGGTTCAAATGATGAGTTCATTTTTTAATATTGATTTATTTCAAAGCTTATGTCCCTTATTAGATCTCTTATTATAAGATCATGTACAATAATTTATGTATTTATTTCTTTTATTTTTCTACTCGCTGCTTCTACATTGAAACATATTTTATTTATTTTTGTAATTCTTCTTCGTTATAGAATATGTCACCTTCTTTTCTTTGGTCTAACCATTCGTTCTGTGCTTTTAATAATTCTCCAGCTGTCTCTTTCATTTTTATTAAACGGTACTAGTTATTCCAAAGATAGACCGAATCCCAAAAAAGCTAATTCCAAATACAAAGACATTACGTGTTACAAATGTGACAAAAAAGGTCATACTTCGAGATACTGTAAAATGAATACAAAACTACAAGAATTGAAACTCGACGATGAAGTGACCCAAAAAATCTCTAATCTTCTCATTGATTCCTCCGATTCAAAAGCCTAGTCAGAATCTGACTATTTTTCTCTGCCTTCTAAAGACAACAAAGCCCTCCAAATAGATGAATTGCTCACGACCAGTTCTTCTGAAAAATCTGATAAGGGTAAGCGAAAACATGTTTGTGCTTTAACCAAAGACCAAGAA
Source organism: Anisodus acutangulus (assembly GCA_029783415.1). NCBI lineage: Eukaryota > Viridiplantae > Streptophyta > Magnoliopsida > Solanales > Solanaceae > Anisodus > Anisodus acutangulus. The sequence continues at coordinate 29,313,148 of CM056508.1, forward strand.
TTCATGTTAGATATGGTTAAACACATAGAGGTCAAACACCAAAAGAATTATTTGAATAAACTCCTCAAACCCTTTACAGACAAGAAATAAGATACCAAAAATATGATTTTGCCAAAGACTTCCAAAAATACCTACGACTTGACCAAAATCATGAAGAAGGGTAAAAAGATGAAAGATTTCAGAGAAACGCCAGTTCTAGAACTTCAAAAGGAGATAAAACAAATAAAACTAGAGATCAAAGTTCTAAAATAAAAACAAGAACAAGATTCTCTATTAATAAAAACAATCCTTTCAAAAGAAACCCAGGAGAGAGTTCTAAGTCCGACAATTCTAACTTTGAGAATCCAGAAGGACCTTCTGATAACCCACATCTTTAAGAGATCCCAAAAGAATTCCTTACTGTCTTAATACAGATCACGTCAAAAAAATACCTTGTCAAAATATCCCTTAAATTCCCAGACAATTTTAGAATCACTACTATTGCTCTCTTTGACACATGAGTAGATCGGAATTTCATAAAAATAGGTCTAATACATGATAAATTCTATGAAAATACCTAGGAAACATTAGCAGCAGCTAATAACACAAAGTAAGAAGTCAATTCCCAAGCCAGCGCATCTATGATTAAAGATGGAATTTCTATAGAAATATCGTTTGTTTTAGTAAATGATATTCACAACTCTGTTATCTTAGGGACACCGTTTATAAATCTTATCACCCCTTATAAGGTTGATAATGATTTCATCTCATTTGATTCCAATAATAAGAATTTGAAATTCCCTTTTTTGACAAAACCAAAAGCTAGAGACTTCAATCTGATAAAAACTTATTCTTATCATCTAGGAGAATTAAGGAATAGTTTTTTAGATCAGAATTCTGAGTCCCCTAGAAACCATGATACCCGTTCCATCAAATTAATTGATGCCTTTGCATACACAAAATTTTTAAAGCATGATTTACAATATCAAAAACATTTTCAAAATATTGCATTAAAAAATATTTTCTGCAAATTGATTCCTAATACTTTTTACTTTAAAAAAATCTTTTAATCAGTGATTTCCTCAAAAATAGGAGAGAAAACCCACAAATTTCTGATGCTGGTTGCAACGCAAAAATGTCCTATCATTGTCCCTTGCCCCACTGTTTGGGCTACAAGGACAAGATATTTAGGAAAGACATGCGGGAATTCGGGCAATACTGTGTCTACGCGATGAGTGGAGCCTTTCTCCAAAAGAAAAAGGAAGAGGTTTCTCTGCCAATAAATACACCAGTTGTTGCACAACAACAACAAACAAATTCCATGGCACCCAAAAAACCCATAAACTCTACCACTTACAAACCAACAAAAGAAGAAAAAGAAAAATTCCCTGCAAAACCTCCTACCGAAAAACCCATGACATGGTATGATGCAGTGATGAAAGAAGAAAACAAAAATACCGCAGCATCTGCACAGAAAACACCAGCAACTCCCGCACATGAAATAACTGCTGAGAATCTTCTGCAACTCCTTGCGAAATCCCCGAAACTACAACAGGCATTGATACAACTTCAAAATCCCAAACAAGAAGTTGTTCAAAGCTCAGGAGAGGAAAAAACCACTCAAAATTTTACAAAAATCGAGAAAGGAAAAATCTTCAAAAACCCATTCTCATAAACAATTTTCAAAAACCCAACTTCTGGTATCACAAGCCCAAAAAAACCTGCCCCTGAATTCTTCATAAAACAATTTTTTCAAAATATTGTAACCATTGAAAAAGGATTTTTTTACCAAGACCCTTTTTTAGCATTACAAATTTATTTTGGCCAAGTATGGTTTTACAAATCATGGGATATTTTAAAAACCCCATATTTTTACCAGGCTATCCTTGAAATATCAGGATCAGCAACAATTAAAATAATTATTATAAAAATAACCCAGATCCTTCCTATTCTATTTGCAAAATACTTAATGTAATTACTCCAAGCGATTGGGGGAATGATCTGTCTCAACTCCTAAATTTCCCAGATACCCACAAAAATGAACCATTTTTTTATATTCCTTTTAATTACTGGGATTACAAACAAGCTTGGTTCAATTCCTTTTTTATTCAAAATACCAACCAACGCCACACTTGGCTTTTCCATTTTGATACCTCATGTAATCCATCACAATTTCCAACATGATGGAATTCATGGTGGGAACAATTCGGATCCTCCCTTGAAATACAAAAACCTCAAGTCAGTAAATTTTTTAGCCTCTTTAAATCCCCATATAAACCTTCTAAGGAAGAAAAAAGATTTGTGCCACTACACCTTTTTCACACCAAATTCCACTTACCATGGGTATTCACATGGTTTGTAGATTATTCAGAAAATAAAATCCGAAGGAGGTTTAAAGTCAGATGGTAGGACAGCTTTAAAATACCAGTAAGTCTCACACCACAAAAAGTCCAGAAATTGTTAAATACCCGAAAATCCATTCAGGTATAGGCGCCTCTACAAACACCACCGGCACCACTACAAACACCGGAGCACACCCAGTTCCATTCACAAAAATCCCAGATGGCCTCAATGTTTGCGGCGGCCAAAAATCCCGAAGAAATGCAAGCCATAATTCTGAAGTTTGCACCGTCTTCATCAAAACAAGGCTCTTCATCAGAAGAAGAAGAACCAAAAATTGATATTGAAGACAGTCCGATTTTTGGCAACAGTGGATTCTGAAGAAAAATTGCCAAAAGAATTCAAAATACCCGGAGTAGAGTTCAGACAAAATTCTGACAAAATAAAGTGCCCGAAAAAGAGATTTTCAAAAAGCAAATAGTAAAAGCAAAGATTTCAGCAATAATTCAAGAAAATGCTCAAAAGGATGATGTCATGGATGATGTCAATCTGCACTCAGATGAATAGTCATTCTCCACTCGGATAAATAGTTATTCTCCACTTATAAGATTCCCTTTTATTCACCAAAATACCATGTAAAACTCCTATAAAATGAGACTCCCTCTCCCTTAGTTAGATAAGCTTTTTATTTCACATTTCTCTTTCTTACATTTCAGATTCTAGAGAGAAGTGAGAGATCTAAAGAAAATCCCCTTTAGGTTAGATCAAAATACCCCTCAAAATACCCATATGATTCAGTTCATATGATTCATATCATATGATTCAGTTCATATGACTCATATCATATGATCCAAAATACCTTAGAAATTCCCAAGGTATATCTCTCTGACAAAATACTTTGTAAATTTTAATATTTTAAATGAGTATGATTATGGACGGTATTACCTTCTAATCTTTTAAATACTTGATGTTTTTAAATTCTTTAAATTCCTGCATTAAATACTTGGCTGGTTCTACCGCCTATTTGATTTTAAATTCCTGCAGAACCTTTGATTTATGGTTTCCTTAACTGGAACCTTAAATTGTAAGTTAATCTTTATCTAATTCCTGCATATCTCAATTATCCATGAATTCTTCAATCCCTTATATCCCGATTCCTTCCATGTCTGTTATTTATATATATATATATATATATATATATATATATATCTTAGATCGGGTTGCACATTCCGCAACATATATACATATATATATAATGGATCGGATTGCACGTTCCACAACATATATATATACATACATACACACACACACATATATATATATTGGATCGGGTTGTGCGTTCCACAATACATGCATAAATTGATGTTTACATTGCATTGCATATCCACACATACACCTTAACGAATACCTAGGGGTAGTGATGTGTAATACACCTCTCATTTTAAGACGAGGATAGTTTATAAAGTGAAGGCCATCCGGATAGGTTGTATTTGAGTTTCATTATTCATCTCACATGGCATTCAGGTTGCTCATGCTTTGCTTCATATTGCGTTCATGACTTTCCTTACAGTTTATAGATTCATACTGTTATTCATGCTTTACATACTCGGTACATTATTCATACAGACGTCCCTTTTGTCGGGGAATGCTGCGTTTCATGTTGCAGGCTCAGGTAGACAGAGTGACGGTTCGCAGGAGTAGGTTGCTGGTTTAGCTGATATCGGAGCACTCCACTTGTCTCGGAGTTGCAGTCTAATCTTGGTACGGTATTTTTGCATATGCATATGGGTATGGCGGGGCCCTATCTCGACCAAATGATGTCACGTACTCTTTAGAGGCTTATAGACAATTTTCCTGTGTATAGTAGTCGTGTATGGCCTTCTCGGCCTTAGTATATATATGTGCATAGGTTGGGTTCTTCTATTTGTGGGATTTTACGTAGCTCCTTTTCAGTTTAGTATTTCTATGTGTCAGCAGGTTACCTTATGATGTCCCTTATAGCTCATGCTTAATTACGGTTAGATGGTAAATATATGATTAGTGGTACTCGGCAAGTAAGGTCCGGGTGCCCATCACGGCCCTCCGATTTGGGTCATGACAAACTTGGTATCAGAATAAGTCTGTCCTAGGGATGTTTACAAGTCGTGTCTAGTAGAGTCTTGTTTATGGGTGTGTAGCGCGCCACACTTATAAACATGAGTCTATAGGGCATTTAGGGTTGTCTCCTTCCTTCATAATCTAGATCGTTTGATAGAGTCGAGTCGTAAGAAAATTTGTTCCTAATCCTGTTTTCCCATTTAAAATTGCAGCGATGTCGATGATGAGAAAGACCCCAATTAGTAAGAGTGTGAGTATGGTTGTGAGGGAAGGTAATAGACATGTACCATCTTCTGGTACAAGTCAGAGGGATACAAATGTAGTAAAAAGATACGTAATTTACACGATTGAATCAGACCCATCGGAGATCATGGTTTCTATTGATGAGGATCTATATGAGTCGCCCGCTTGAACATTTTCGGTTCTGCCACTGTAAGATGGGGCAAGGGGAGTTTCGACCCCACCGAGGCCCTTAGTTTCAATATCGGGCCCCGTTTACCATGGTGTGAGTGGAGCAGCACAGAGATTGTCACCACCGGGTTCCCCTCAGGCTTAACACCACGTCAGGGTATTTATTTCATTTACCAACACCAGCTCTTCTGAGGTTCCGGATAGTCCACAGTCTTGGAAGTCGTAAGTCAGGGTTCGCCGGTGTATGTCATGAAGTACGCGGAGGAAGAGGAGAGTAGAAAGGCCAAGAGGATGCGAGTAGTTGATAAGGATAGGAGGGTTCCGCTCTGAAGTGCGTCTGATCAAGGCTCACGTATAGGACCGAGGCAGGACAATACAAGTACATTAATCTATTTATTGAAATTTCTTAAATATATACACATATATTCAAGAACCCAGAAAACCACTTATTATTTGTTATAAGGGATCAAATGATATTCTAGTAGCAATGGGACGAGATTGTAAAAAAGAGACCAGAGTAGAAGTAACAGGATCACAACATTATTCTAGCAGGCTAATAAGATATGAGAGTTCACTGATGGAAAATTAATATGTGCTTCGAACCCTTTGTGACCTTGTATTCAGAAACCCCAGACTCACCTTATGTTGAGTTAACTGGTTGGGAGTAAGTTAGATGTGTTGTTTAACTCTTTACGGGAGAAACCATAATAAGCACGAATTGTTAGAAAATAGTTATAATAGGTAACACTAAAGGAAGGGGAAAGGCATAGTATGGAAATCATATCAGGGATTATGTCACCCAAGGGTACAAACCAAATGCAGAGGTATGACACCGCTAACAAGTAAGTATGGTTAGCAATAGGAAGAATAGGCCATAAAGGAACACCTCATGAAAGCTTCGGGAGCAAATAAGAGGCATAATGGTGACGGAAGAAGGATGGCCATCAAATCAAGCATTATAAATGGAATAGGGAACCCACGGAAAGGAAATTTAAGGTATGATAATGACAAGGGTCTTAGGGTGATGATAGACTATTCAAGCATATGAGTTCCTTTCATGAATACTCGAGAACAGTTGTGCAGGTTGAACTTGACAACATATTGGTTGCAGTTATGGATAAGGAAGTGATTTGATGATCTAGTAACCGCTCACTAGAAAGTGGTTATTTCTGGAGGAAGAGAAGGATGCTAGTGTTAGCAAGCAACTTGAGGCAAGCTAAGGTCGAATTATGTATTTAGAAAGTGTAGCAGGACTAGGTGACGTCATGATACAAAAAAATGAATGACTGGACATTAGGAGGATACCAATAAGTAATGAAGGAATAACTATTGTAAGTCAACCCAATGGGAAACTTCACTAGTAAGCTTCGCAGGGCAAGAAATACCCGCCACAATCAAATATAGTATGTGTATATGTATATGCCCCTTCTGGGCACCCAAATGACATTGAAACTGTTGTACTATGAGACGTATATCCCAACGGGAAGTTAAGTCGCAAAAAAAAAAAAAATTGGATATAATAAATCGATGTGGGAGACGATAGTCTAAGGAGCTAAGGTGGTGATTACAGCCACTAAAGGAGGGGAGGACGATGCAATAACATCTAGTAGACCGGATCCTCCAACAATCAATCAACAAAAGGATTATAGCAAAGTTAACGGCCAAGGGGAACTATGATGCAGAATAATCAAAGAGGGTGCATGAATACAAACGATAAGCTTACTAAGAAAGGTGAAACGGGAGGAAAGATATAAGGGAAAATCAAAATACTCGGAAGGTTAAGGCAGTGAAGTTAAAAGTAGCCAAAAAGATGTTTACTGAAAAGGAGCTACTACGACTATGGAGGAAGGGGAATGGATTCAGAATTTAGTAACAGGCTAAGAAAGATCGAGGTAGAGATGAGATATTGCAGATGTTTTGTGAAAGGATGACAAAAAGGATATCATGAGTCGGAATAAGTACATTTCGGTTATCTAACTAGCCACCTCCTTCATAAAGCGTGTCAATAGTCAAGGTTATCAGATAAAGAATGGAATAAGTTCATAACAGAATACTTCAACATTGCCAATACAATGAAAAGTGTGTGAGAGGTTCTGAGAAAGGTTACCTATGGTAAAGAATATGGCAAGACCGCGACAAAAAGGGAGTACAATAAGTTACCCCATAACATCGGGTTTCCAGAAGTGGTAGGTTCTCAAGATGAAGGCAAAGTATTAACATTATTGTTGTTAAATATGTTAGTTGAGAAATAAGGGACAACGACAACATTGAGACCATGAACAAGGAGTTCCAAGGCATAAGGGTACTAAAACAACTTGTGTATGTATATAGAGAGTGTCAGCAAAAGGTCGAGGGTGGAAATCATCCAATGGATGGCGCTAAAGAAGGAAATAGAGGAGCTAGATGAAATGAGAGTTAATTTATGATGTAAAGTATAATACAAGTGTTTTCCGGATGCATAATGGTCATAGTAGATTCGACATCATACATGTGTGTAAATGTAAGCTGTGATTTTATTGCCCTGTGTGAGATATATGTTGAAAATAGTATTTTGTGTAATCGCAACGGAGACAAAGACAGCCGGCAACCCAAATGAGGAGGATAGAGGTGACTAGAGTGGCTGGTTCAAGGTAAGTTAGAGATTAAGGGCATATGAAATGACAAGAGAAAAATTTTGCATCGAAGGCCAAGAAGGAGCCCGATTTATAGATATTAAGTGAAACTAGAATGAATTACCTAGGCTTAAATCACAAGAATCGAATATCAGAACGGAAGTGGTACCCATTGGTAGGTCCGTATGAAAAAGGGTGTCGTGTGAGGACAAGTGTGATCATGAGAAAGCTAGACATGGAAATCCCAACATTCGAGGATGAATGTTTCTAAGGGGAAAATAATGTAACACCCCGTACTTTCAGGCGATGGTTTGAGCAGCTAGACATATACAAGTAGACCCGAACCTTGGAGGATTTATGTCATATTCACGTACATAAATGAAGAGCTTAGTATATAAAAGGATGTGGCCCCGAAATAATTTAACATTTTAAAAGTGTGACAACGATGACTAGAAATGATATTTTTGTGTGTCTTAAAAGAGGCTATGGACTAGTGCTATATCATATAATGATATTAATAAGTATATGAAGTATCTTAAAAGTGTTTAAGATTTTAGTGAATGAAGATGAAGAAATTAATTATGTGTGTGATTGATTAAATTATGGGATAAATGATTAGTGGACCTAGTCCGTGTATAGAATTGGTAGGTGACAACAAATCCATTATTATGCATGCAGATTAAATGTGGTGTCATGTGTTAGTGATGAGTGGATGAGGTAATTCCTATCAAGGCTACACGTGTAAAGTTAATAAGATTTTATAGTGTTTCATTTCAAATTCATTAGCATTTTTGGTTTTTCAAGATAAAGATACTACAATTTATTTTCCTTCAAATTGAAGAATCTCAACTTTAGATATTAACATGAGAAACGAACCAGCAACCAAATCATTCCATTTTATGTATCACCAGTCATGTTTTGTTTTATTTTAGTAGAAATATTATAATCTTCTCACGGACAAACCTAGCGGGTTTTGCTCTATATCTCGATCTCGTAGTTCCGTCTTGTCAATTATTAAACTCAGGTTCTCTTTGAAGTAAAGTAAGGTGGAAGAAGAATAGTTCTGGCATATAAGATTGAGGCATATAGGAGATTGGTCACAACAGTAAGTAGGAAGTGGACGTTAAAGGTATGTTAAGGCTAACTCTTCCTTCTTTTGGCATGTTCTAAGTACGAAACGTAAACGTAATATTGTCCCATAAATGATTCTACTCTTAGTAGTTAAGGATGTTCATGTTATTCATTCCTATTTTCAAGGCATGTTTAAATATGTTCCTAAATCCCTAGTGAGGTATATGAGAAAGATGTTAATATTCATAATGTTAATCGAAGGTGTAATGATATTACGTCAATCCGACAAACTCAGAGTGTCTTAATATTATTCATGCATCATATATACATATACATATATTGGATCGGGTTGCACTTTCCGAAACATATATACATAAATATATATTGGATCGGGTTGCACATTCCGCAACATATATACATATACATATATTGGATCAGGTTGCACGTTCCGCAACATATATACATATACATATATTGGATCGGGTTGCACGTTCCGCAACAAATATACATATACATATATTGGATCGGATTACACGTTCCGCAACATATATATATATATATATATATATATATATATATATATATAGATATTGGATCGGGTTGCACGTTCCGCAACATATATACATACACATTTATTGGATCGGGGTGCACGTTCCGCAACACACACACACACACATATATATATATATAGATATAGATATATTGGATCGGGTTGCACGTTCCGCAACACACACACACACACACATACACACACACACACACACATATATATATATATATATATATATATATATATATATATATATATATCGGATCGGGTTGTACATTCCGCAACATATACACATAATGGATCGGGTTGCGCGTTCCACAACACATGCATAAATTGATGTTTACATCGCATTGCATATCCACACATACACCTTAAAGAATACCTAGGGGTAGTGATATGTTATACATCTCTCACTTTAAGACGAGGATAGTTTATAAAGTGAAGGTCATCCGGACATGTTGTATTTGAGTTTCATTATTCATCTCACATTGCATTCAGGTTGCTCATGCTTTGCTTCATATTGCGTTCATGCCTTTCCTTACAGTTTATAGATTCATATTGTTATTCATGATTTACATACTCGGTACATTATTCGTACTGACGTCCCTTTTGTCGGGGGACGCTGCGTTTCATGCCGCAGGCTCATGTAGACAGGGTGACGGTTCGCACGAGTAGGTTGCTGGTTTTGCTGATATCGGAGCACTCCACTTGTCCCGGAGTTGTAGTCTAATCTTGGTACGGTATTTTTGCATATGCATATGGGTATGGCGGGGCCCTGTCCCGGCCTTATGATGTCACATACTCTTTAAAAGCTTGTAGACAGTTGTCATGTGTATAGTAGTCGTGTGTGGCCTTGTCGGACTTATTAATTATTTGTGCATAGGTTGGGTTATTCTGTTTGCATGATTTTACGTAGCTCATTTCCTGTTTATTATTTCTATGTGTCAGCAGGTTACCCTTGTGACGGCCCTCGTGGCCATGCTTAATTACGGTTAGATGGTAAATATATGATTAGTGGTACTCGGCAAGTAAGGTCCGGGTGCCCGTCATGGCCCTCCGGTTTGGGTCGTGACAAAAACAAACCACGACTCTGATATAAATTGTTGCGAAAGATAGTAGATTAAATATTACACTCCCAAAACTACAAGAATAATGATTTTCTAAACCTACAAGTATAATGAATCTTCCAATCTTACTAGGAAATCTAGTATAATTAGAATTCACTAAATTCAAGACATTCGCTACAACTCTTCAGTAACTCTCTTGAAATTTCTCACATTTCTGCTATCGGACATGAAAACAAGCTGCTAGTTGTTCCTCACTAAACTTGTTCTTCTTCATCTCACTTAATTTATATATCCTCTAGATTTATTTGCTGGATTTCCTTCTCCCTGGAAACTAACTGTATACTTCTCCCTGGAAACTAACTGTATACTTCTCCTTAACTGTTCCGAACACAAGGAAAAATATTTTTGGAGTCCCACATCGTCTCATTAGGGATGGGGGAGGTCTCTTATATGGTTGACAGTCTTATCTCTTGGCCTAGCTTTGGGGTTTAGTCATGCCAGGGTTCATTTTCTTATCATGGTATTAGAGACATACATATTCCGATCATTGTTACCTGATGTCAGTTCTTGAATGGGGAGATCTCTTTATATGGTGTGGAATAATTCTCATCTCTTACTAGGTTCATTTTCTTATCAATATGTGCATCTATGCCTTATAAATGTTTTTTAAGGTAACAAAAATTCTTTTACAAATGTTGTATAAAAGGGTCTTCTTGTTTGATGGTTGATGATACAGAGAACCAAGGAGATGGTGTTCTTCCGGGTTTTTTTTCTGCTAAAAAAACTCAGTTGAAATGAAGTCAACATGTACAACAACGTTCTTACATCCTTCCGTCATTTTTTTATACACGCAGAATTGATACCAGCTTAAGATAAAACAAGGAGTAATACCTTTGAGAATGTTCTGGTCCGTGGAGACCTTCAGGGCATCCTTATCAAGTCCAGAGATGTCCAATTTATATATAATTGACATATGACAAAGATACTTGTTAAAAATCATAAGATTGCCGATCTCAGGAACTTTTAGGTACTTATTCTTACTATTAGAACAAATGTAGGTCGAAATTTACATAGTAAACATTCAAGTAGTTCATATGCATATAGATAATTAGTCTTGCAATTAAAGAGCTACCCTCGTTCTTCATTAAGTTCTGAATTTGGTAGAAATGATTGTCAAAACGGCGAGACAGAGAGGGTGTTGCGGGGTTGCAGTCAACTAGCAATAGTACTTTTTATTACTCGTCGAACCAGAACCTTCTCTGATCTCTTAATCAAGAAATGATAAAATGGCTGCTACAAAATCAATATAGCCGCAAAAGATCATATTAGTCACTTGCAGCCGCTCCTCCCCATTGCTTTACACGACTTACAGCTAGGCTGGCCTGCGAAATTGTAAGACTGAGGTGTCAATTCATGTTAAACACTAGTAACATTGTTGAATGCAAGAACGGAGCTGGAGCTACATGGTCTGAAGAGACAAAAAGGATAAAAATATTTTTTTTATATAAATTGCTGAATCCACATCATAAATGGGAAGCTTCTAGTGTATAAAGGTGACTCAAAAATTGATTTAGGTTGCAAGTTTGATTGCTAGATGTGCCCTTCTGCATTTTTTTGAATCCTCGGATTCCGCTACTGTTTGATGGATAGGAATAAATTACACACAGCATGTAAAAGATTAAAAAGCTGACCTCTTTCTCCCAGTTTGTCATTGCTGTAATAGCTATTAAGATAATGGTCTGCAAACAGATGCCTCCAATCATCCCACCCCAGATTCCCTGCAAGCAATTTAAACCAGGTTGGGTAATACAGTGTTCACTAATATCAACATTATATGTTTGTCTGACTGCTTGGAGGATGGGAATGGGAAATTAAAAGGTTGTAGAAATTCACCATAGCTCCCAAATCTAACTTGAATCCCAAAAGCACTCCAGCCGGCAAACCGACAATGTAGTAGCATGCAATGTTAATGTATGCTACAAGAGCCTGCCATCCAGCTCCAACAGCAACACCTTATTAAACAAAAGCAAGAAAGGGAATCAGCAACTCTATCAAAAATGATAGCTCTTTTGCACCATGTGATCTTCTTGCCTAATGACAAAGATTAGTAATGTTGCCATGATAAAATGTGGGAAGTCGATAGTTGCCTATTTGAAAACTCTAACAAACAACAAATTAACTGATTTTCACAAAGCTGGATAGTTGTTACAACGATTCATAGAGGGAAAAGGAATCGGACAAATTTAATTCACTTGCCCCTGATGGCGTGATGAGAAGCAATATAGAGGTATTTTATAGATATCCTTTCAAGTTCCAAAAAAGTTGGAAAACTTATGACATGATTTGAATTAACCATGGCTGAGGAGAATAGGCTTACCGGATAAGACAGGCTGAAGGCTGTTTAATAGAACTGTCCACGCGAGTAACATTGCCAGTTTCTTCGTCTCATTAGCAACTGCTTCGCTATTGGTGAAAAGGTACGGAAAATATTCTCTTGTTGCTAGCACGACAATCATGCAAGCTGCTCCTATGATAGTTGATGTTAAAGAGACTACAATCACTGAAAATTTTGCCAGACGTGCATTACCAGCTCCAAGTTCATTCGAGACTCTCACACTAAATCAAGGTTTGACAAAGAAAAAATTAGTCATTGAGTTAATACAACTCAAACTATAAAGTACTACAAAGTCTAGAGGAACAGTGATGGAAAGACCGCATAACGCTATCAGCAAACACTCCATCTGCAGTGTAAATATATAAACTAGTGTGATTTCACTCTGATTTGGAATAGAGTATTACCTGATGGCAGCATTAAATCCTATAGAAATCATGGCCTGCCATCCATTAATGTTCATGCTGAAAAAAATTAGGGACTTCTGTTAGCAGATGCACTTATCCTCCATAATCTCTATTATTGTACAATGAAGAAGAAAATGATGCGTAGAAACATAAAAAAGGTACTCTCCATCAATCAAATGAAAAATAATAGACTCATTTGTCTTCGAATATGGATCCATCAATATAATAATAGTTAATCCTCTTCAGCTTAGGACAATTTATTGTAGACTAGTGTAATTCTCCTTGATTGGAGTCTTCTCATTAATACAATATATATAGGTGTTTACAATTGTAATCCTAATTGAATGAGAATATCTACTTTACATAATTACACTAAAATAATAATTACAGAATATATGGAGAATATTTACGTATTCTCTATCACACCTCCTCAGTCGGAGCGGGAGAAGGCCGGACGCTCAGACTGGATCTGAAGTCAAGGAACAGCTGCCGAGGAAGTCCCTTAGTGAATATCTGCGTATTGATAGGAAGAGGAACATGTAACAGCCGAACATGGCCCATGGCAACCTTCTTACGAACAAAATGTATATCCATCTCAATATGTTTGGTTCGCTGATGTTGTACCGGGTTATGAGACAAGTAACAACAGATATGTTATCACAGTAGACAAGAGATGCCTTACGTAAGGGACAATGAAGCCCTAGAAGAAGGTTTCTGAGCCAGCAGATTTCGGCAACGTTCGCAACGCCTCTATATTCTGCTTCTGCACTCGAACGGGAAAGAGTGGCATGTCGTTTGGCAGACCACGAGATGAGGTTATCACCCAAGAATACATAGTAGTCATAAGTAGAACAGCCGCCCCAGTCGGCATCTGTATACGATATCAGTCTGGACGGTGCAGATGGATAAAGATGTAATCCGTAGTCAAGAGTACCCTTAACGTACCGAATGATACGTTTAAGAGCGGTAAAGTGAGGCTCCCTGGGAGCATGCATGAACAAACACACCTGCTGAACGGCATATGCAATATCGGGCCTAGTGAAGGTAAGATACTGAAGTGCACCAGCAAGACTCCTATAAAGAGAAGGATTGAGCACCGAATCTTCGTCATCGGCACTGAGTTTCGATTTTGAGTCGACTGGTCTGGAGTGGGCATGATCTTGCAGTTTGTCATTTTAGCCCTGTAAACAATTTCTTTGGCATACTTACGCTGACATATGAACATTGTATTTTCGAATATGGTCACTGAAATCCTCAAAAAATAACTCAACTTACCCAAGTCTGTCATAACAAATTCAGATTGAGCAGGGGAATGATCTCGTTTTTTAGCACATCAGATGAAGCAGTCAGAACAATATCATCCACATAGAGCAAAAGGTATGCAATGTCATTACCTCGATGAAAAATAAAAAGGAAATTATCACTTTTGTCGCACATGAACTCGATCTGCATGATGTAAGTGACAAAGTGCTCATACCAAGTCCTGCTGAGGAGCCTCTGGATGCACAAAGCCATGCGGTTGATGAATATAGACGGTTTCTTTCAAATCACCATGTAATAACGTATTTTTCAGATCAAGTTGATGAATTGGCCAGTTCTTTCCCATAGCTACGCTCAAAACAGTGCGAATGGTGGATGGTTTAACCACTGTACTGAAGGTCTCACCACAATCAACTCTCTTTTGTTGCCCCGTGCCATTTGCCACAAGTCTCGCATTATGGCGTTTAAGCTTACCACTATCTCTTAATTTGTGACGATAGAGCCATATGCAATGGATCACATTCACCCCCTCTGGTCTCGGGACAAGATCCCAAATGCGCTATGTAGTGAGCGCATCAAATTCCATGGCCGCATTCTAATTCGGGTCAAGCTTGGCTAACTTTGGATTTTTAGGTATAGGTGATATGGTCTGAGTGGATAGGTTAAAGTGGACTTTCGATTTGAAAATCTCGTGTTGGGCACGGGTTTCCATACGGTGGGTCGGAAGAGGGACTGTTTGGGTCATGGGCAATGTGGCGGTTATGGGTAGTGGGATGGTTTGGGAGACGGTATTTTCCGTCACAGGAACAGTGGCAGGGGGTTGGGGCAGTGGGCTCGGTGACACGGGAACAATGGCAGGAGTGGGGCAGTGAACACAATGACGGGAACGATGAGGGTGAGACGGGAGCAGTGGGTTGGATGGTGGTCGACGGGATAGGGGTAGTCGACGGGGGCTGGGGTAGTGACGGGACGGGATAGGTTCCACAATGTATTGTGTTTCTAACGAGGAGGAAAGTGTCTGGATCATCAAGGAAGCCGTAATCAGTGACCTAAAACTTTTGGACGTTTGCAAATAGGAAAATGTTCTCCAAGAATGTGAGATGGCGAGAGACTAGGATTTTATTTGTGGACAAATCATAGCATAAGTACCCCCTGTGATTTGACGGGAAACCTAAGAAAACGTCAGGGGTAGTTCTAGGTGCTAATTTGTGAGGGGCTGTGGAGGCGAGATTCGGGTAGCATAGACAACAAAAAATCCGAAGGTGATCATAAGAGGGTATCCGACGGAAGAGAATTTCGGTTGGAGTTTTATTTTGAAGATTTCTTGTTGGTAATATATTAAGGAGGTATGCCGCCATGTGTAAGGCGTATACCCAAAACAAAGGGGGGATGGAAGCATAGAAGAACATAGTGCGGATCTTATTGTTGATGGTGCGTAGGATTCTTTCGGCTTTACTATTTTGAGGTGAGGTGTGGGGGCAAGAAAATCGAAACACCATGCCGTGGTCCGCACAAAATTTATGAAAGGGAAGTTTGTCAAACTCTCAGCCATTATCACATTGAAACGTTTTGATGGTCTTTTCAAATTGGGTTTTAACATATGCTTGCAATTCAAAAAAAATTGTGTAGACTTAGGACTTATATTTTAGAGGATACACCCAAAGAAAGTGAGAAATCATCCAAAAACACCAAATAATATTTGTGACCTAGTTTGCTAGTAATGAGAAATGTCCATAAATCCGCATGAATAATATTAAAGGGAGAAAACGTTACACTTAATGAAGATTGAAAAGTAAGTCTAACATGTTTTCCTAATAGACAAGAGTAGCAAGCGGGGGTAAATTTTCCGTTATTACATTGAATGAAATTCTGACTTCTAAGAAAATTAAAAACTGGTGCCCCCGGGTGCCCAAGTCTACTGTGCCAAGTTGATGGAGGGATTGCGGCTAGAGAGGTTTGTTGAGTGACACTTGCAGCGGAAATGGATGAGAAAGGATAGAGGTCCCCCACACTATTGCATCTCGTAAGAGTTGTCCCCGTACGTAGGTCCTTCACAGAAAACCAAAAGGGTCAAACTCAATAGATACGGAATTGTCCCTAGCAAATTTTCTACCAGAGATTAAGTTTTTAATAATATTAGGAGCATATAGGACATTTTTTAGGGAAAAGGGAGGGTGAGGTGGTGGTGTTTGAGTGGTGTCATAACCTTGAATTGGAATGTGATTGCCGACCAATATATATTGAGGATTGTTTAAATTAAACAGTTGAGAAAGATTACCGGAGTTACGAGTGAGGTGGGATGTGGGATGTGGAATGTGTCGCCCGTATCCATATATCATACATCGTCGGGCTGCTGTAAATTCATGGTGCTGAAGGCCTTGCCCAATTCGGTAGGGGTAAGTAGGCCGTATGGTTGTTGCTGTTGGGCCTCTGAGAAGTGGGCCCACTCTGGTTGGGTCGTCGGACGTCGGCTTAGCGGTGGGCCCAGAATACTGAGTTGCTGCCACCGGCCCGTGTTTTAGGCCGAGACGATCGGGTAGGGCAATGTGGCGAAGCCCAATTTCCGGAAGTAGGCCAAGGTAGTGAACCGGCCTACTGAGTTGGGTAATGGGCCTGCTGGACTTGTTCACCGGTGTTGTTTCCTCGGCCACGGCCTCTACCCCTTCTGCGGTTTCCGCCGCGGCGGCCTCTGCCTTTGTCGCCACCGTGGCCACCCCGCGGACTGTCCGTGTGCGGCGGTTGTCTGGCGGGTGCTGTGGTGGTCATCGGTGCATCAACCACCAACGTCTTCTGATTATGTTCATCCTGTTTGGCACGCCTAGTTTCCTCCAATAGTAATTGTGACTAGGTCTTATTGAAACTAGGGAGGAGATCGGCTTGGTGGATCATTGTTGCAAGTGTGTCGTACTCACCCTTTAGCAAACCATTAACTAGTTGCAAAACCGTTTTTGTTTCTGAATCGGAGTTCCCACATTAGACAGTTGATCTGCAACTAATTTCAATTGTTTACAATAGTCGGACATAGTAACAAAGTTTTCAAGAGGGATGTTATTAAATTGCTCCTCCAGATACACGGCATGTGTATGTTGTTGTCTTGAAAAAATTCTTCTAGTTTTGTCTAGGGATAGCAACGGATCGGATCTGGACCGGATCCTATTAGATCCAGATCCAGGTCCGTTTTTCATACCTGAATCCAGATCCGTACGGTCCATAAAAATCAGATCCAAATTTGGATCCACCGGGTCCACGGATCGGATCTGGATCCACATGTAAAAAAAATTTGTCTTGCTAAGAATTTTATTTTTGAACTGACATACGATTTTTACTTAGCTAACAGTTTACTGTGTTTCAATTTTTCATATGAGATATTTTGTTCGTTGTCTCGTTTTGATTGTGAGCTATTAATTGAAAATGTTGGACAATGACAATAGTTGTGGAAAATGATGACTAGTATTTCCACAACGCAGAACTTGCATGTGCTTGGAATCTTCACAAATGAAGTGAATATAATTTTAACTACTTGTCTATGGAGATGTTAGTCCTTCACTAATATAACGTTGATTTTATTATCGAAGTTACCTCTTTATTTTTTAGTTTTTGAGTTAACGCGGGGATAAATTAAACTTGTTTTGAGAATTAAACTTGCAAGGATGTGCTTAGCAATTTTAAAAAAAATACTTATCAAATTACATTCTAGGTTATGAATATATTTAATAAAAAAGGATCAACGGGTAGGATCTGGATCGGATACGGATCTCAAATACAAGATCCAGATCCAGATCCGATCCGTCAGAAACTGATCCGGGTCCAGGATCCACTGCCATCTCTAGTCTTGTCCATAAGTCGTGAGCCGAAGCACCTGTCTTCTTAATGGTATGAAGTAGATCCTTGGATATGGTGCCATATATCCATTGCTTGATGATTGCATCAAGCCGTTGTTGGAAATTAGCCTTTGGCGGGAGTTGCGACCGATCAACTTTAACGGCTTAAACACTAGTGTTACGCATATTGGAGAATCCGGTTCTTCACACATGCATGATCTACTAAGTACGTAGATAACCGTAGGGCCAAGAATCGTCGAATTTCATTGAGAAATGAAAGAGATATTGATTCACGAAGTAAGGTGTTTGAAGCATGGAAAAGTGTGGTGTGTGATCAATTCTCCCTCATCGGTAGAGGAAGAAAGAATTGTTGTGTATATAAGACTCGAAATTGGTTTGGGGTTTGGGACCCCAAGGGGTATCCCATGTGTTTAAAGGAGGGAGGACCTAGATGTGCTCCGGATTTCGGGTTCCCGGGTCCACGGGTCCACGGGTCCACGGGTCACGGGCTGTGGGTCTTCTGATATTATCTTTTTGGGCCAGAGAACTTTGCCAGAAGTACAGTTTGATCCCAGAAGTTTCAGATGTACAGTTTGGACCAGAATTCTTTTAGATGTACAGTTTGGTCCCTGAAGTTTCAAGATGTACAGTTTGGTCCCTGAAGTTTCCAGAAAGTCAGAATCTCAGCAGTCAGAACAGAAACGCCAAGCACTCAATTCAGCCATTTATTTTGGTTGAATTACTCCTCCTATAATGGCCAATCCGTTGGTCTTTCACCATTTATTTTGGTGGCTTTACTACCTCCATAATGGCCATTATTTGGCCAATAATGGCTGTTATGGGGGCAGTTAAACAGCCCCTCCCTCACCTATATAAACACCCCTTACACCATTGTTGAGCATCACTTACATTACACGAAAATACACAACCAGAAATCAGTTCTTCCTATAACTTCCAAGCATCATTTCGTTACTCAATATTCTTCACGGTAGCTCTTGAGTTTCCTTTGCTCAATTGTTCCATTGCTGTTTTATCTTGGGAGACGAATTGTCCAGGACGTATAAAGGATACATACGGGGCAATATTGTCTTAAGGACAGAGTGCCACACTCGACTCAGCAAAAACAATTTCCAGTTTTTCTTGTTCTACATCTTTGTAATTTTCAGTTTTCTAGTTGAATTGTAATTTCAATTCTTACATAAGCAGTTACTTGTAATTTCCGTTTCCTACAATCCTTTGTAAAATCAACAGCCGTTTCCACGTAGTGTTGTCGACGTCGGGTGGACGGGGTGTGATGGCATCGATGTGATCAAGAACGTTGTAGGCACAAGCATGTATTTGAAATAACTCAACCCACAAAGAGTATTGTCCATCCTCCTGATCAAGAATCAAAGGTATAAAGTTTTTTATGTTTGTTACGGCAAACGTCAGATGAAAGGTGTTGGGAGAGGAGGGAGGAGGAGGATGTGTGACGTCTTGTGTGGAGGAGGAGGAATCGGGAGAAGCCATGCGATCGCCGAAGTATGGAAAAAGAGAGGGTGGGGCGGCGGAAATTTGCTAGGTTTTGGGGAGGGTTTCCGCCGTAACCAATGAAAGGGGGGGGGGGACTAGTGTTTGGGTGTTAGGGTTTGGCTTCTCATATATATATATATATATATATATATATATATATATAGTGTGTGTGTGTGTTTACAATTGTAATCCTAATTGAATGAGAATATCTACTTTACATAATTACACTAAAATAATAATTACAGAATATATGGAGAATATTTACGTATTCTCTATCATTTATAACAAAAACTTAATTTATGTTCTACACTATTTTAGACACCTAAATCAGCTCAATGCATTAATCTTTTTCTAGCACTTTGTATTTGAAATCCCATATTGAACACTATGTGAACTATTAAAAAGACCAAAAATGCTGACATCCACACTTAGTTTTCTATAAATGCTCAAGATTTGGCTTCTGTATCAAGATTAATAGGGTGTAACATCCTTAGTCAATAACTGAAAAGTAAAGACAGCTCTAGAAACTAGCAGATTCAATAAAGGTTTAGTGCATGAACACACATATTTATAATAGAAAAGAGTAGAGGAGAAGATACCAGATAGACATAGCATCAACTGGCACCAATGGGTTTGGCAAAAGACCTGTGATTATGATCAGTATCATCAAATACCAGAACTCCAAGCTGCAATAGACCATAAACAATTACCCGAATCAAGAAATCCAATTCCTCACACGAAATTCTATTCATAGATTTAACTTATATGCGCTAACAGTTACCACTGAAATTTATCCTGCTATAGGAAGTGCCTTGCCTCATTTTTTCAATTATATTTGTTACGGACAATTATCTGCAGTTACTCCCTCCGTCTCAAAATAGCTGCCGTACTTTTCATTTACACACCCCTTAAGAAAGCATTAAGAAGGATAGCATTTTAACTATTTTACCGTCTTACTATTTTTCACCATGTTATCTCTTCCCAATGAATATTTATTACTATCTATGCCAACTCCATCAGTGGTGTACTCCCTCTTAAATGTTGTAATTAATACAAAGGGTAAAATGGAAAAAGACTACTTAATTTTATCCTTTTTTTTATTATAAGTATTTTGAGACAAATATTTTTAGTAAGGACGACAAGCATTTTGATACGGAGGAAGTACTTTCTAGTAACCTAATAGAGTAAAAATACTTTTACACAATCATTATGTAGAAGTTAAACTCTATTTTGAAGTTAATTATTCCACTTATTATGGTAATTATCCGTAGTTACCTCTTAAATGACCTGATAGTATAAAAGATATTCATTGTCAATGAATAGAAGCTAAATCTTTTATGGGAGAGTTACCATAACATGACAGCAGAGGCCAAAGAGAGCTTGACAAAGCCATACAAGTCTTGGAAAGCCAACCATGAGAATCCAGTCCAAGCTCCGTCAGATTTGGTGATAAAGATGTAGAGCAGCTGCAGAATTACTATGAGCCACCATGAGGTATTGAGAGTGACAGCTGCTCCAACTAAGCCCCATTTAAGTTTTAGTATAAATAACCAGCTAAAAAGGACATGAAGCACCAGAACTCCAGCAGAAATCCATGCCATCACTAACACTTTCCTCTGAGCTTGTAAGAATTTCTGAATTGGAAAGTTTATCGCATAAGCAAACAATTGTGGTATCATCCATAAAGCAAATTTTCCTGCAGTAGAATAAGTTGCAAGCATAAATTATTGGATGTCATAAACTCTGTCTTTGTGCATAAAATGCATCCTAATGTCTATATTTTTAAGTAGACATAATACATAGATAGACACTTAAATTTGGCCTCTACTGACAACTAAACACTGCAACTTTGAGAATGCACATCTAGACATCTCAACTCGTCCCCACTGTATCAGTTGAACACTCCTACTTATAAAATGATCATCTAGACACCAAAGTTTATATGACACGTCATGCCACGTCACGTTGGGTGTCCACTAGACACAGTCAGGACAAGTTGAGGTGTCTAGATGTGCATTCTCAAAGTTGGAGTGTTTAGTTGTCAGTTGAGGCCAAGTTAAGATGTCTAATTATGTATTATGCCATAAATAATTATATTTTTTTAGAGTAATTTATATGTGTGTGAGAGCAAGAATGTATGAATGCATATCAACTCGTAGTTTGCATTGAACAAACAAAAGAAGAGAGATTAAAAAAGAATGACAGCTCTTGGGATTTAGTGTGGAACTAACCAGCAGCATTAGAGATGCGAGTGGTTTGACCAGCGAAAAGGAGAATAGCAGGGGAAAAGGCATAAATAGGAACCAAAATACAAGCACTGGTGAGCAAAATGATCCAAGATCTTTGCATGTATATTCCCAGCATCCTCAGTTGTCCTGCACCAAATGCTTGCCCACATAATGTCTCCAGTGCACTTCCCATTCCCAACTGTCATTTTTACAAAGATTACCCATTCGTATGCAAAATTAATCAAAATTCATTCATTTATCTAGTATGTCTTTTTAGCTGTCAATAAATCAATATATCTTGTTTAGGAGTATATATAAGTCATATGTCTCAAATTAAATATGAGCATTTTGGCAAGCAAATGAAAGATAAGACGTTGCCAACTTGCCATAGTAAGAACTTTAAAATCACAAAATATATAATAATTGAGAAATAGGTCCCCACTACAACAACGAGTAAATTGAATATACGACACACAATAAAGCTAATACAAGAAGGCGAGAAAATTGACTTGGATACACACTTAGAAATTAACAAAAAAGACAAAATTAAAGCAGTCAAATTCACACAGCTACAATTCTACAGTTTATGTAGAAAATGAATAAATAAATCTATCCCTCCTTTAATTATTTATATTTATAAATAAAATGGTTCACGTAATTTAATAGTACAAAATTTAAAGCCGTCACACATTCTGAATTTGAGTGGTCACTGTTACCCATCAATAATGTATGTAGTTCATGTACTTTAGACGAAATACTCGATCAATTAACTATGTCGCTCTCTAATAAAGATCGACTATATATAAATCATCTCTAACTAAGTTTTATTCAGTCATATCTCGTTCCAATGTATCTTAGATGAATCTGTTAGCAAAAGTCAACATTCACAACATACAAAATTGGAATTTAAGTTATACATTGATTATTATACGTGAATTTTTTCTACATTATTATTATGATTTTACATAATATAACATGTTACTCGCAAATTTGCAGATTATCAAATCATGCTTGTTACGGATACTCTCTCTGTTTTAAAATATTTATCTGATTTTGACTTGACACGAAATTAAGAAAATAAAGAATATTTTTGAATCTCGTGGTATTGAATTAAAGATATGAGAAATATACCTAACATCATTTAATTTGTGGTCATGTCATATAAAAAGTTGAAATTAAACACTTGTCAAAAAAAAAAAAAAGAGATAAATATTTTGAAATTAAAAAAGAAAAGTAGACAAATATTTTGAAAAGGAGTGAATATATTATTTGTAATAAATGATATAACTCAGGAAAGGAAATAGAAAGAGATAAGGTTCATATATTATAAGTAATTATCATGACACCAAAAGCAAGGCCGGCAATAACAGAGTTTTCAATAGAGACAGCAGCAAGTTCAAGCTCACCAACTTGACCAGCAAAAGTCTGAGTAAGTGCACCAAGCGAATACTGACATATGGAAGTGAAAATGGCAGGACCAGCCAGCTCCCATAGCCTCTTCGACTCTGTACCAAATTCCTTAACAAATCCAACCTCTTTTTCTTCTCCATCATCAAGCTCATGATGATTATCAAGAAGAAGGGGCTCATCGGTGTTGCTACTCATCATAGACGGATCCAAGATTTAAACTTAAAGACTTCAAAATTCTGAATTCAGAGTTTCACACGAACATATCTATGGTATATGCGAAAATGGTCTTCTATTCAATTGAACGCGCGCACAGCTAGATTTGACTCTGCTTGCGTGCTGAGTGCTAAGCTCCGGAAGAGGAGGAGAAGAAGAACTTGCAGTGTTGATTTGGCAGTAGTGAATGGGACGTAGTAGTTGTGTTTTATACTTTTATGTAAGGCTGCCCGGTGGGCGGGTCCCGACCCAGCCCGTCCCACTTACAGCCCTGACCCGCCCCATCCCAACCCCCTTTGTAAAAATAACCCGTTGTGCAACGGTCAAATTTAAATTTTGGCCGTTATGCAATGTCTATAACGGCCATTTTGGCCCCATCCCCATAAATTTCCTTACCCTCTTAATATTTATTTTTAACTCTTAAATTAATATATTTATATTTTAACTCTATTTTTCAACTATAAATACCTCATTTTTCTCTTTATTTTTCTCACAAATCTTTCTATCATCTCTTTAATCTCTCTATGTATCTTTCTACATGTCTACACAACCTATTAAATATTTTATTTTATTTGCTTATTTATATCAAAGTTCAAAAATTGGGAGTGAAGTTAACAACTAGCTTGAGGATCATCCATCGAGCAAAGTTTCAATTTTTAACATCGATTACACGTTTACGTTACGTCGGCGTTTGGTACATTCGTTCCTTCTTTAAATTATTATTGTTACTTAATTTTAATTATCATATTTAATTTTATTATCTTTAATTATTTATTTGCATAATTATAAGAGAACGAATTAAACGTTTTATTTCTGGTAGAGGTACTACGGGTAATAGAGGTAAGGGTGCATCTTCTAGTAATCCTAATCATGGTGATTTCACTCATTTAGATGAAACTGATTTTTTTATGTTAATATCAATATATCATTAGATCATGAGGTATATTCTGCATTTGAACCAAATTTTAATTTAGAAAATGAATTAGAAGATAATTTAGATAACACACCCACTAGTGCACTTCCACCTTAGGCTCAGACTGAGTCTCAGCCTAAAACTCAAACTGGAATGCCTCTTATTCCCCCTAGTATGAGTCGAGGCCCAAGTCAACGAAAATTTAAATATATATATATATACACACACACATACATATCAAGAACAAAGCGCAAATAATCAACCGACTTCTGTACCATGTTCTGCTACTTCACTGCAACCTTATAAAAGACATGTTGTTTCGGCATATTCAACGCCTTAGAAATAGAATGTATAGTGGTTTAACTTCTTCACAAATTAGCAAATGTGGAAGTGGAGGTGAAGACTTGCTGAGATACTGGATGGAGAAATAATTGTCAATGAAGTTGGACGTGAAGACTTGCTGAGATACTGAATGGAGAATGAGAAGACATTTCTGACACTAGCAAAGATGGCTCAAGATGTGTTAAGCGTCATCAATAACTCCGTAAAGTACTTTTCTGCTGGAAGGTTTCAAATAGGAGAGCATAGATATCGTTGACCGGAGACAACTTGGAGATTGTAGTTTTATTCAGAGACTGAATTAGAGCGGAGCGTAGAAGGTGCAGTCAACCAAAGATCAACGAAGAAGAAGACTACCACTACAACGAAATCTTATCTGAGGGAGCAGAAAGCGATGTCGAACAATTTGACCAACAACTTTCAATCACGACAGAAGATCTTCAAGAGATTGTGAGAAAATTAGAAATACTATGGTTGACTATATAATTTTTTAATAACAATTTTACTATGTGATTTGCAACTTTTGAACTACGAAACAAAGTTGCAATTTTTGAAATTGTATTATAAAAAAAATCATATTTCTATTAAATAATATAAGAGACACAAAAACAGCATTGAGATATTTTTATTCACTATCTTGTTCAATTATTTAAGTATTTAAATATATATATATATTTTAAATTAAGTGTCTAAAAAAATCTCCCAAATCCTGCAACTCAACCCGACCCGACCCGTCCTCAAATCCCGACCCCTCTTTTGGCGGGATGTAGGACGGGACGGGACCTCTTCCCGTCCCTCCTATCTCAGTCCGTCAGTCCCGCCGGATCTCGATTCTGACCACCCCCGTCCCGCCAAAGCTCGTCCCATCCGTCCCTGGCCTACTAGCCACCTCTAGTTTTATGTAAGGGTGGCCAGTGGGCCGGGCTCGGGTCTGGCCGGGGTGGTCGGGGCGTCGGGACGATCCGGGTCGGGATCGGGACTAGCGGGCCTAGCGGGGGTCGAGATGACTGCTCAGCTCGATCCGATCCCGATCCGATCCGTCAGATCGGCGGGGCGGGCTCGGTCGGGCTCTGCCTGGGCGGGCGGGTTTTTCCTTTTTTTTTTAAATAATATATGTATAAAAACTCAATAAACAAAACAAGATAGTGTAATAAAAACATCCCAAGGTGTTTTTGTGCCTCTTATATTATTTAATAGACATATGATTTTTTGTAATACAAATACAATTGTCTAAAATCTAAATTGCAACTTTATGGTGTTGTCCAAAAGTTGCAAATTACATAATAAAATTGCAATTAAAAATTACATTTTCAAAAAATCTGTTTCTAATTGCTTGATGATTTCATGTGGTTCTTCGGTTGGAATAGGTATTTGTTGATCAAATTGATCCACGCCGCTTCCACTACCTTCGGTTAAGATTTCGTTGTAGTTTTCATCATCTTCTTCGTTGATCTCCGGTTGACCGCACCTTCTCACTCCGCTCGTATCCAATCTCCGAATAATACCGCAATTTCCAAGCTGTCTCCGGCCAATGAGTGTCTGTGGTCTCCTATTTGATATCCGTCATAGAAAAAGCGCTTTCGACGCAGTTGATGACGCTTGAATGTTCAAAACATCTCGAGCCATCAATGAAAGTGTCGGAAAGGTCTTCTCATTCCTCCAAAGATTTCAAAGCAAGTCTTCTTGTCCATCTTCATTGATAACTTCTTGATACGATGCAGAACCACGCAAAACAAAAATATCCAACTCGCTAATTTGGTTAGTAGAGTGCGGCGCACATTCTATTTACGAGGCTTTCAATACTAGCCGCAGAAACAAAGATGTCTTTTGTGAGGTTGTGTTGAAGATGAAGAAGATGGTATGGTAGCCAGATGCGTTACTAGCATTTTCTTGTTGATAAAATCTATATATATTTTTGCGGTGGTGTTCTACGCTATTCAACACTTCTTCTTTAGTTTGTTCAATAGGTGGTGGGTGATTTAGATTTTGGGACTTGGAGGTGGTAGTACTTCTATACAATCGTAAATAGTTTCAATTAGTGATTTAGTACCGTCTATTTTAATAGTAGGATTTAATACGTAACCAATAATATAAATAGAAGGAATAGGAATAAAATATTTTTTATTTTGACAAACATTTTTAATAAATGCCTTATAAGTTTGGTTTTTCCATATATTCACTAAGTAATAAAAATATTAGAGTTATATAAAATAACATAGTTGAAATAGTAGGATAATATATTACCGGAAAATTCTTTTGTTGCTTGAAAAAATTTCTCTAAAAATACAATAAGTTCGGAAATTTTTTCCCAATCACTATCTAAAATCATATCAGTGGCTTTTTATTATGAGAGTTAAAAATAAAGTTATAGGTAATTTATAGTCATAAGCAACAAGGAGTTGCTCGTATAAAGAATTCCACCTAGTGGATACTTCTTGTGGAATTCTTCTAAAAGGTAGTCCACAATCATGACAAATTTTTATATTCTTTTCTACGTTGTACTTTATTACTTTTAAAAATAAAGTTTATAGCAAATTGTATTTTACTAAGAATGTCTTCAAAAAGTGATAGACCATCCTTTACAATTAAGTTATATATATGGCACGCAAGATTTTATATGAAAATGGTCTGGAAAAGATGGAGCTAAACTATTTTTTAACATTGTAATTGCGTAATTGTTATTAGAAGCGTTATCTAATGTAATAGTCATAATTTTATCGGTAATTCAGTAATAATCGCACACTTGATAAATATTTTCTGCAATAAAAGTACCAGGTGTGCCTATCATCTATATATCTATACGCTAAAATCCGTTTTTCCATACACCATCTATAATCTACCCAATCACAAGTTAGAGTTAAATAATCATGGCCGTTAGTACTACGACCTATATCGACGTGATAGATACTTTGCCATTAAAATGATATAATGAAAACGTAAATATTGTTGATATTCATGCAAATTTAAATACATCTCTCTTAACAGTTGACCTAGGAAAACCGTTAAAAGCGAGGATTATATATATCTCTAATGTAATGAATAAAGCGGAGATGAAGGAAATGAAAAAGGCAAACCCTCCACAAAGAACTAATTTTGATATTGCTTCCTATCTCTATGTTTGTTGTATTTAGAGCCTACAATTCCCCGTCATAGGGTTAATTTGACCAGATTTGGTCCGGAGACGATGTCGGTATGTGAACCTTGTCCCGATGGAGCGGGCGTTCTTGCCCGGTTTTGAAGCTTTGGTATTGGGCATACCTAGCTGGATGAGCACTTACTACGTGTCTAATTAAACCCCGTCCCACCGTGACCTTTTCCAGCTTTTAAATTTTAAAACATTTTTACAAATTTTACATATGGCTACTTGATTCTCTACGTCCCTATCAAAAAATGTCCATGCATCCGATTTTAATGGTCGTTTCTTTGGACCTCGCCTCATACTAGGGGAATAGGAGGTATTTCAGTTGAAGGTGCACTAGTGGGCGTGTTGTCATCAATATTAGTGGGGGTATCGTCTAGATCATCCTCTAAATTAAAGTCTTCTTGAGTTCAGAAAATAACTCCTCGTCTAAATCTAATGGTATTGTAGGAAAATGTTGAGTATCAACAAAATCATCCTGTGTAGGAATAAGATGACTAGAAGAAGTACCCTTGCCCTGGTTGCCTCTACTAGAAGAAGCACCCTTACCCTTACCCTTAAACATACCTTTTAATCCTTCCATTTTAATTATGATAATAAATAATTAAAGACAATAAAATTAAGTGCGCTAAATAAAATAAACAGACAATAATAATTTAATGAAGGAACGAATGTACCAAGCCGACGTAACGTCCGACTTGTAATCGAGAGGTTGAAAATTGAAACTTTGCTCGATGGAAGATCCTCAAGCTAGTTGCCAACTTCACTCCCAATTCCCAAATGAATTAATAAAATTGAATATTTAGCAAACAATGTAGAGATATATTGAGAAATTAGAGATTGTAGGAAGATTTGTGAGAAAGATGAAGAGAAAATGAGTTATTTATAGTTGAAAAATTGGGTTAAAGTGTAAATATAATAACTTATGGGTTAAAAATAAATATTAAGGGGTAGGGGTTGGGGAGGGCCTAAAATGGCCAGTTGCCAATGGCCATAATCTAAATGGCCGTTGGTGCAACGGCTATTTTTGCAAAGGGGTTAAGGGTCGGTCGGGTGGGCTGGGCGGGCTCTGGCGGTCTCGGTCCGGCGAACTGGGCGGGCTCGGGTCTGGGACGAGACATCGTCGTCCGAGTTCGAGTCCCGCCCCCGTTAAATTTTTTTTTTTTTTTTAGAGCGGGGTCGGGGCGGGACCGGGCCGGGGTCGGGACGGGGTCGGGCCGGGGTCGGGTCGTCCCGGCCCACTGGCCAGCCTTAGTTTTATGTGGATAGAATTGAGGCGATTTTTCAAATTAATACTTTTGTTAGGTGAACTTGCGTGGACGGATTGATTTTGTCTGCGCCTTTAATGCTACGATTGTAGGGGTCATTTTCTAGCTAGCCAGGACACCAGAGGTGTTTTTATAGTAGAGTACTACTAAATAAATATTTTGTTTAATTTTAGAGATTTTTATCCTCTATATCACTTGGTCCAAAATTATAATCAAAATAAACTTTATCCTATTTAGCCCATATATATATAATATTAAAAACATAAAGAGTCTTAGAAATGTTGATTGAACTATTTGTCATTTATTAAGAAACTCTACAATAGACAAAAGGCCAACTAAATGTTCATACAAAATTTGTATACATTCTTTGAAGTATTGTGGCGATTGGCAAATATTCCAATAACATAATGTTAATATCTATGAAAAATATTTTTGAAGAACAATTTTTTTAACGTTCATTAATTGCTATTTTACATAATTTGTTCTTTTGGGTAGATTCTCTAATTTACACTTAGTATTTGTATTATGATTATCAAAATGTCATTCCCTTTTAATTTTTTACCCTTTGAAAATAGAATAATATTTATAACTTGAAAATCTATTGAAATTTGGTTATTAAACATTTCCTTATTTGGATTATGTACCTAAAATTTGTGACTGAAGAATCAATTTAAATTTTTCCTTAAATAAATTGTTAGAAAAGCCAATTAAATATTAGAAAAAAAATCGTATATATTCTTTGAAGTATCACGGCAAGTGATATTTTAATGGTACTCCAATTGTATTCTTGATAAATAACATAACTTTTTAATATATATGAGACATATTTTTGAAGAACAACTTTTTTAACGTTCATTACTATTTTATAAAATTTATTCTTTTTGTATAATTTTTTTGATTTATTGACACGTGCAACACTCTATGCTAAAACTAGTATTATACTAAAAGTGGGAAGGTTCTAAGGACAAAGTTGAATTACCAAAATATCCATCAAAATTTGAAGGATTATCTTATCTTTTACTTGAAAATTATATATTTTTGTACTAAAACGTAAATGCACCTTTCAATAAATAATAAAGTAAGTAGTAAAATTTAAAAGATGAATTAATTCATTCATTACTACTATTAAAATATGAAGAATGTGAAGAGTTGACGTTGCAATAAAAACACAATAAAAGATCATATTCATCTATTAAACCAAATTATACATAAATATAATGGGAACGAAGGGATATGGAAGTAATTAAGGAAGAGAAAAAGCCAAGAATATTGTGGATTAGCTACGTGAAGCAGTAGGTGGATGCTGGAGGATTGATTCTTGCCATCTTGAATGATATATTAACTACTTATTTATTAAGTTAATTACTGTGCATCACAGCGTATATGAACATGAGTAGTCCAAATAAATATATAATTATGTGGGAACATAGCTTCTTGTCATCTTGAAAGATATATTATTTATTTATTTATTGTGATTATTGAGGATGTCATATAAAAAGTCATTTTATGCTCGATATAAGGAGACAATAAAGGAATGACAACAACTTAGAGTCTCTTTTCCTCCTCCATTCTTGAAATTGCTTTCAATAACGTCTCCTCG
The DNA here is from genome assembly GCA_029783415.1 of Anisodus acutangulus. Taxonomy (NCBI): domain Eukaryota; kingdom Viridiplantae; phylum Streptophyta; class Magnoliopsida; order Solanales; family Solanaceae; genus Anisodus; species Anisodus acutangulus. The sequence goes on from CM056508.1 coordinate 29,343,777, forward strand.
CATTGACAAATGAATTATCATCATATTCATTATAGATCGAGGTGTGAGGCAATGAGAAATTCAGAAGGCCTTATTCATAGATTATTATACTTGCTTTGTACTTTTTAGCAAGGTTGGAATTCTAGCATTATTGTTAAAGTCAAGCATTTTATAGCCGCTTTGTTATTTTTGTTTATTTGTTTTCTGCTTCCCAATGTGTATTTCTCTTACTGTTTGGAGAATTTGAAATATATATGTTTTGTTTGTGTTTGTGTCACACCCCAACCAGGGCCATTCCTATACTGCCCGGTGTAAGAACAAAAAGAGGTCATTTTAAAAAAAAAAGTTTTTCGCTACTCATTGTATTCAAACACGCAATCTCTCATTAGGGAATGACTTTTGAAGAGAGCCCTCAACCGCTAGGCTACAACTCTCATTGATAAGATTAAAGTCATTTTTAATACATATCTTAATATTTGAAATCAATAAAAGAAAAATGAAAATTCTGGGGCGTAGGCCCCGCCTGCCGGGGCCCTGTGCGGCGGCGCCGCCTTGACTGCCCTAGAGACGGCTCTGACCCAAACCTTTGGGGTGTGACCGGCATCCGGTGCCGTAACGGTCTGAGCATACTACTTCTAGAACATGACATGAACATATAAGAATATGGGCCGACAAAGCCTCCGAATGATAGTCGTATAGTATCCCAAACATAATGACCTGTAAACTGAGACAATCCAACTACATATACATAAGCAAGGCTGATAAGGACACCATAAATATAAATAGACCACCAGAAAGGCCCGCAAGGTTGTACAAAATAATTGTACATAAAACTCATGTCTACAAGCCTCTAGAAGCAACATAGAATAACAGAAGGTCGAGACAGGGCCTCGCTATACCCAAAATAAATATGTACATAACTGTCAGAACCTACCAACTCATGACAGCAGCTCTGAAAGAATGGGGAGGGAGTATATATTATCTCATACATTGCATCCAGTCAAACTAAGACACTTAAATTGAGACGACGGAAGTATATATTATCTCATAGTTCTATTCTTTCTAATGCATCACATCCAGCATACACAAAAGTAGTAATCATCTCCTTTCAGTTGCAAGATGTTTGACTTTCAGTGTGATTTGCTGATTTATATCCATTAAGAAAACTTCCTACTAAACTGCTGCTTATATGAAAATTGATATCTTGCCATTGATATTTGTCAATGCCTTATGTATTTTTGAATGTGTATGTAGACATCAAAATTTTGTGGGACTCTACAAGACAAGTTCAATTCTTCTTCAAATTTTATGGCCTATTAGGATTTTTTGGAGGCTACTCTAACGTAAAATTTAGCTCAAGCCTATATAAAGGGACATATTCCGTTGAGGAGGCATCTCGAATATCCCACAAATTTAAGGATATTCACAAAGAGATCAATACATCAAATCTCTAATATCCCATAAACTCTGGGTATTCATAAAGAGATCATCAAATATTATCTTTCAATACATCTCAGAAATCTCATAAACGCATGGGATATTCACAAAGAGATCAAGGCACCAAATATTGTCTTTATCAAATTGTCTGACATTCTTGGAGATCAAATACATCACAAGGAGATTTTGTTACGTTCGAGAAATATGCTACTAATGACCCTCGAATTATGGAGAAAATTCAAAGAGAAGAATCAAGGGAATAAACAGAATTATACCCACAATGTTTATTAAAATTTTTGTTTCTTCATATTTTATTTGTGATTGCAGTCAATTTTCATCACTTTAAAATTTGTTGCAAACAAATTGGCACGCCCAGTGGGACCAAATTTGTCCTTCATCTCTTCTCTCACAAATCAAATCCGCAGTAGAAGATGAAAGCTCCATTTTTATGGATACTTCAAATCTCGTCTTTGAGTTTTGGCAAGTCTACACTCCGACAATCCTTGAAGGGCATTTGTATACATCAAAAATTTGTAGGACTCTACAAGATGAGTCCATTCCATCTTGAAATTCTAAGTCTGTTAGGATTTCTTGGAAGCTACTTTATCCTAAATCCTAACTCACGCCTATATAAATTGACATATATTCCCTTGAAAAGGCATCTCGAGAGATCATTAAATATTATCTTGAATATCCCATAAACTCATGGGTATTCATAAAAAGATCAATACATCAATATCTCGAATATCCCGCAAACTCTTGGATATTCACAAGGAGATCAACATCTCGAATATACCATAAGCTCATGGGTATTCATAAAGACATCGATACTTAAAATCTCGAATGTCCTATAAAATCTTGGGTATTCATAAAGAGATCAACATCTGGAATATCCCATAAACTCATGGGTATTTACAAAGAGATAAATACATATTATTTCGAAAATTTCATAAATTTCTAGGATATTCACAAAGAGATCAAGGCAACAAATACTGCCTTTATCAAACTACTCGATGTTCTTGGAGATCAAATACATCACAATGAGGTATTCCTATGTTCGAGAATCACTATACTAACGGTTCTCAAATCACGGAGAAATGTTAGGAGAGAAGAATCGAGAGAATTAATAGATTTGTGCCCCTATTGTTTATTAATAAATCTATGTTTCTTCATATTTTGTTTGTGGTTGCAGTTTATTTTCACATATCAAAAATTTAATACAAACAAATTGGCACAAATCAGATTTACAAACCACAAAGATGGAAGTGCCATTTTCATGGATACTTCAAGCCTCGTCTTTGAGTTTCGATAAGTCTACACTACGACAAGCCTTGAAGTAGGAGGCATTTGTGGACATCAAAATTTGTAGGACGCTACAAGACGAGTTCAATCTATCTTCAAACTCTAAGGTCTATTAGAGTTTTTTTGAGGCTACTCTACCCTAAACCCTAGTTTACGCCTATATAAAGAGACTCGTGTTCCTCTGAAAAGACATCTCGAATATCCTATAACTCATGAGCATTCACAAAGAGATCACGACACCGAATCTCGAATATCCCATAAATTCATGGGTATTCACAAGAAATTAAGAAATTAAATATTATCTCGAATACCTCATAAACTCATGGGTATTCACAAAGAGATCATATCATATCTCGATTTTTTCATAAATTCTCAGGATATTCACGAAGAGATCAAAACATCAAATAATGCCTTTATCAAACTGCTTGACGTTCTTAAAGATCAAATACATCACAAGGAGGTCTAAATTATCATATGTTCGAGAAATACACTACTAACGACCCTCGAATTACGGAGAAATTCGAAGAGAAGAATCAAGGAAATAAACAAAGAATTGTACCCGCAATGTTTATCAGTAAAATATTATGTTTCTACATATTATATTTGTGATTTGCAGTTATATTCCACATATCAAAATTTGTTGCAAACAGTGTCTACTATATTGAAATGGCACCACTAATGCCACAATAAAGCTTCCATACTGCCTTTATTAATTAATTAGTCTCTGAAAAGTTTGTTGAGAATTCACAGAACTTATATTTCATAATCAGCATTTATTTTTATTTTTGGTTGCAGTCCTCTTTGGTACCACCCTCTTAGATAAGACTGATTCTTAGCTTTTGGACTCCAGAAGTGAGTCCATAAATAATGGAGTGAAGGATGAAAAAAGAGGACCACATTGAAATCATGCAACTAAATATGTGCAATGTGAACATTCACCAAGAAGCTGCAAGTCCATTCTAATTTCTAAATTAATTAATTAATGGGTTAAGCTGGCGTTATACACGGAGATGGATCGTTTATCTATTTATTTATTTATTTCTCAGTGGGTGTCTAATTATGGATAGTCTTTACGTCTAGAGATATTCCAACAAACCCCAGTATGAGGTCAAGGTTCGTTTTCATTGGTCTAACTAACCAATAGAATGATTCCAATTTCCAAAAGGTGGGCGTAACATCACCTGATTAATTAATGATGAGAAGATTCCTTTTTTGAAGGAGTCTTCCCTCCTTGTTATATTGCTTCAGGTCTTTTCTATCTTTCGATGCTTCTATGGTCTCCTGTTTCGCTCTTCTCTATGTACGTAAATCTCTCTTCTTATATGTTTGATCTGCCTACGTTTTCTATACAATTCTCAAAATACATATTTACATCAAGGTTCGCGTGTGTATATATGTTAATGTTTGCTCACAGACACTTGTATACATGAGATGACATTAATTATGTTGCTTATCTATGAATCTTCTGAAGATCACCGCTATTCAATTTTCTTTTGACAGTAGATGCTAAAAGAAACTCTCTGTCTTCTGCATATCAAAGAGGAAACTCTGTGCGTTCTCCCATTGCTTGATTTAATAAATACTATCGTATACTTAATATGCATATCTATCTAAGGGTTGATTGGAGTGAGTAGGGATTTGTAGGATCATTGGGCTCATTCTTAATTAGGTGCATTTGGTTTAGATCTAGTGTTTCTATACTTGGTAAAATTGATAAGAAAGAGAAAAGATTAATCAAATTTTATCTGATATAAATGGCAAATGCATTACTTAGCAGAGTAATCTGTAATTAGGGCCCTACAAAATTGTGATCCATGTGCCATTAAGTTGGCAACTACCTAATATTGTGTTGGCATCATGTTACCTACAACAAGTAAGAAGCTTCCTTTTCTATTTTGTTTAGTTACATGTAATCAAATATTGATATGGTTTTTCAATTTCTAACTGGATTATATACTAAATAAATGTCAGCAAATTAGACAATTCTGTGAGTTGACATCATGTTAATTCGGATGTCATCTTGGATGAACATGTTTGAAACTAAAATAGTCAAAGAAGAAATAGGAGGCAAAGAACATAATATTTGTCCTGAGCAGCCAGCATTAATTGCAAAAGTTTTTGACTACTCCCTTCCTTTTCATTTTTGTCTGGGTAATACTCGAGGAGATTTTTAAATCTTATAATCTCAAACTAAAGATATGTATAAGGACCAAAATGCTCTTTGAATCTTATAACTTTTAACTGCTGCGTATTGGAATAAAGAAGTACTCCCTCCGATTTTATGTGTCTCTTAGTTTGACTGCATACGATATTAAAAAAAATACGAAAGACTTTTGAATCTTGTGGTCTTAGACTTAATCTGTGTATAAAGTCATGTAATACTTTTTCAATCTTGTGGTCTATGTCACGTAGGATGTTGGAATTATCAAGAGTTTTAAGTGATATTCCTTTTTAGCAGATTGAAAAGGAAAGTATGATATATAAAATGAAATAGCGGGAGTACTAAATATAGAAAATGATACTTTTTAAACAACTTGAAAAAAGTAGAGTAAGACACATAAATTGAAATAGCGACCATATTATTTTACTCTTCGAAATGACCGTTAGGTTAAAGAGGAAAATTCATTTTGGCTCTATTTCTCAACAAGAATTACTGAAAGAATATGTAAAATTCTACATTGCAAGAACAATTTATAAATTATGAATGAGGAGATAGCATGCACCAGGCATCAGCTTTAACTGCAAACTGTCCAGGTAACTAAATAGAATTGAAATTGGACATGATTTCTAGCTCTTTGTTAGGTGCTGCATAAAGCAAAAGCAAACAACTTTTTTATTACCTATCAATAACTTCTTCCATTACGGATAAATTTATACAAAATTGTGGAAGAATTATAATAACATCTCCTCACTCTCTTGCTATTTGCTAAATCAAATGAAAATGTCACTGTACTGTAATATAGTTCAGGCTTTAACTAACTTCATCACAGTTTCTATTTCTGTCTTAATTATATGAGAACCAAATGAAAGGTTTGGCCTTTCAATTCCCATTTACTTATTAGTTGGTATTAGTATGTGATCCCTTTGCTTCCTTTTCTGGTGCATTCTATTGATTGACTAGATTATAGTCACCCATAAGTGAATATTTTTTCCGGCAACTAGCTGTTTACCTATTAGTTTTATTTCTAAATTCTATGCAGTTGTCAACAACATATAATGATCAAAGAAATTTATTTGACACTGAAGTACCACATGTCCACTTTAAGGGTTAGAAATCGTAGCGTGCGATATGAGCATAGCACAGATTTGGACTCTTGGAAAGGTCATCTAGTTCTACTGATCCTGTTTAAGAAAAAACATGTATATCGCCATGTTTTAGATGAGCGACAACCACATCATTTCCTTGTGATGTCCGACTTAATTGTACTCTTTTGAAAACTTCTAACAATATTTTTACACAGACAAACTCTCTCTTCTTTTATTATGGTTGATGTGAATCTGGAAAGTACTAAGTTAAAATCATCTTAAGGACATAGTAAGCTTATGGTAGTTGAGGAAGACTCTCTTTGAAACTTGTAAATGTATTCATCGTCATCTAACTGGTAGAATTTCCTTTCTAATTTGAGGATCAGTATTTTCCATGAGTCTAATACTTATCTAAGTTATGCTGTTAGGATCTTGATATCTTAGTTACTTTCTGGTAATTCGGCAATCATCTCCTTGTCGACTCCTTAAGCCTTTAAGGCATAATTCATCTGTTCTCATAGGCTTCATCTTTTGTTTAAGTGCAGATATAAGCTTCAAGAATCGTAGTCCTCTACAGCTGTGGGAGCTCTGGAAATTTATCTCCTGTATAACTAGTAAGAGTAAAGTTAATAATATTGCATGTAAGAAGTTGAAGCAAGCGAAAATCTTCTAATTGCCCCGAGTACAGAACAAAGGAGGATGGAACTCAGTCAGGATCTTGCCTCTGAGAATAAATCGAAGCATTTCCCTTTAACGCCTTTCAGAATCATCAGGGGAGTGATATGTTTAGCAATTCTTCTTTCAACCGCATTCATTTGCTTAATTTATTTCGCACCAGTAGCATCTGTACTCTTGCGCTTCTTCAGCACGCACTATAGCAGGAAAGTAGTAGCATTCCTCTTTGGTCTTTGGCTTGGATTGTGGCCATTCTTATTTGAAAAGATTAACGAAACCAAAGTGATATTTTCTGGACAACATGTTCCACCACGAGAACGTGTTCTGCTGATGGCCAACCACAGAACTGAGGTTGATTGGATGTACTTATGGGATCTTGCATTGCGGAAGGGATGCTTGGGACACATCAAATATCTACTTAAGAAAAGTTTGATGAAATTGCCCGTCTTTGGATGGGGATTTCATGTGCTAGAGTTCATTCCACTGGAAAGAAAATTGGAAGTTGATGAACCAGTTATAAGACAGATGGTTTCAACTTTTACCAATCCTCAGGATCCACTTTGGCTGACCCTTTTCCCTGAAGGAACTGATTTCACGTAAGGAATTTTAATTCTTTGGATCTTATCAAGTGTCCCCTTTTTGGTTCTTTGATGAATTTTAACTCAACATTTCACAATTATTAATTGCTTACAACTTCATAAAGTTCAACATTTTACAGTTATTAATTGGTTCTTGCCTTTACTTGCAGTGAGCAGAAGTGCAAAAGCAGCCAAGAGTTTGCTACCAAGAACGGATTACCTGTCCTAAAGAATGTACTGCTTCCTAAGACAAAAGGTTTTTATGCCTGCTTGGAAATATTAAGGAGCTCATTGGATGCAGGTTTCGTCTTGTTACCATAATAAATTACTACTTGTTTCTCTAAAACCGTCATATATTTTGCAACAAGTTCAGTTTTCCAAAACAATGAAATATTTCCGACCTGAGGGATCATCTTCTAATGTCTCTTGACTATTGTCCTTCTCGTTATATCCTATTAACATGCTGAAATTTGCAGTTTATGATGTGACAATCGCGTACAAAAATATTCAGTGTCCTACTTTACTGGACAATGTTTTTGGTGTGGATCCTTCTGAAGTACACATTCATATCAGACGCATTCCGATTGAGGAGATTCCAGCATCCGAAAGGGAGGCGTCAGCATGGTTGATGGACACATTTCAGTTGAAGGATCAGTTACTCTCTAATTTTATTGTAAATGGTCATTTCCCTAACGAAGGAACGGACGAAGAACTCTCTACAGCAAAATGCTTGGTCAATGTTACACTAGTAATTGCTGTCACTGGAATATTTACATTCTTTACATTTTATTCATTCATCTGGTTCAAAATATATGTAGGTTTATCTTGTGTATACCTTACTTTTGCTGCTTACTTCAATTACAGACCACAACCCACTCTTGGTTGTAACAATGAAATGCCTTGGTGCAGAAAAAGTTCACAGAATGAAAAATGATGAGCAGAAAGGTGATGATGATTTTGAATTGCTCTAATTGCATTTTTTAAATTGGTAACAACGTTCTTTCTTCTAGTCAAGTAATACTCATAGTCCTTCCATCCCCTTGGCTTAATTACTGTTGGAACTGAAAAGTGAAATTCTTCATTTTTTCTCAACATGGCACTTTTAATTACGAAAAATAAACGAATCAATGACTAAAATTAGATTTAGGATTAATTTACACACTCTAACATTATCTTATGCATTCAATACCAAATATGGAACAGAGAACTTAAACATAAAAATAGATAATAACATCGTTTAAGAGCATATATAGGTAGATCGAATACCAACCTTTTTCCTTCAGTATGCCCATTATGAAAAACGTTAATGACTTTGGAACATATGGTACCTATTGCTTTCATATATCTTAGGGGGGATAGGCAAGTTGAACCGCCTTGATTGAAGGAAATAAAAAGAATCGTATCTCTTGAATGACTTTTTATCAACTTACAATGAAAAATTTAAGGCTGTCTTCTATCCAAGCTACTCTTTTACAAGCCGTACCTAACCAGTCCTCGGATTTTCCAAAATTGAAGTCCTTCAAAGCTCCTTCAGTTAGCTAAAAGGTATGGTTTTCTTTTCGGGTACGTGTTATACATAGCTTAAAAACATTTACATAATCAAGTCATTTCAAAATTACAGGTAAACATCTTCACAGACATCGGTTGATGACTTGAAAAAAAGGAGTAACCTGTTAAAGTAGATTAAGTTACATTGATAGTGAAAATATTATTCACATTGTCTGTGTATTTAACCGATTTACAGGAATTTATTTACTGTGTTTCTTACATTAATAAATTAGGATTAGGTTTAATAGTTCGAGACCCCCCGAACTTTATACCTTTTGTCGGTGTACACCTAGATTATTTTTTGTCTAATTACCCCCTTCATACTAGACTATTTGGTAGTCTTCACAACCCCCCATCCCTCTCTGACGACCTCAACCCAAAGTGGTATGTGTTTGTAAAGAATGGATCTTGAGCCTAACTCAACCCCAAAAGCTAGCTTGAAGGGATGAGAATTGACCAAGCCATATAAGGAGACTAAGGACCACTTATTCCACCGATGTGGGAGAACTCAACACCCCGTCTCACGCCCAGGGCTGGACATCTGGAGTGTGGACAATATAAGGGGGGGGGGCAACATCGGAAACAGTAAATTGGGACGGGTCTGGCTCTGATACTATATAAAGAATGGATATTGGGCTTAACTCAACCCCAAAAGCTAGCTTAAAGGGCTGAGGATTGACCAAGCCATATAAGGAGACTAAGGACCACTTATCCCACCGATGTGGGAGAACTCAACAGTGTTGAGCTGAGCCAAAATTAGTTGTGTTATAAACTAAGAGCAAATAAGAAAAATACCAAAAGATGAAAACAATAGAAATAGAGAGACAAGAGATGGGAGCTTTCCTTGTTCTCTTCCAAGTAAACAAGTGTGTACAATATGAACTCTTTTGTATATATTTATAGTGGTATATAGAGGCATACCAAAGGTAGTCATAAACATGTGAATATGAAATCATGGAAGAGGTGGGAGACATAGCATTAAGGAGTTGAGATCGTGGAGGAGGTAGAACGTAATGGTGAAGAGTAGTGGGGGAATTACATGTGTGTAGTGGACATCCACATACATAATATATTTCATAACACATCCCTTTGGATGTCCATAGATGATATGCCTCGTTAAAACCTTATTAGGAAAAACCAAGTGGGAAAAATTCTAGTAGAGGAAAAATAGTATACATATCTAGTATTATGCATCATTAGCTGCCTCATTAAAAACCTTGCATAGAAAACTCAGTGAAAAAAAATCTCGGCTAAGGAAAAAAGAGCACAACGCGTATTATACTCCTCCTGATTAAAATATCATTTAATTCTTGGAGAAAATGCATCTCAATCTTGTATACTAGCTTCTCAAATGTCGAGGTTGGTGATGCTTTAGTGAACAAATTCGTCAAATCATCGATCGAGAGCATTTGTTGAAAATCTATTTCACATTTCTGTTGAAGATTGTGTATGGAAAAGAACTTTGGCGAAATGTGTTTTATTCTGTCTCCTTGTTTATATACTTCTTTCAATTGACTTATGCAAGTTTCGTAAGCTATTGTTGAAATCATGATTTGAGTTGTAGAATTGGGATTAAAAAGACATAGGTTGAAAATATGAGTTTTTTCAAATTGAATATCGAATTGAAGTCAAAATTGAGTCACTTTTGGGATTTAGACTCTATGAACTATGGGTAAATGGAATTTTATTACAAAATTATAGTTTTACCCTTCGAAACTCGGGATTGCCTTTTTGAGTGACTTTTTAGGTCAGATATAGTAGTGTAGAAATATGGGTATCCACGTACTCTTATTCTTGCGTAGATTTCGTATTTAAACAGATTTTGATTATTCGGAGGCTATATGAAAGAGCAAGGCTTTAGTGAGCATTGGGCTTTAAATCAGTCAAGTTGAGACCTTACTTGACTCTATTTAAAGTGCATGGTTGATTAAAATGAACTAATGAAGAGGGAGTAACGGGAAATTAAAGGCGTCCCGTATTTATGAGGTGACAAGCACTTGTATTGAATACCACTGTTACGATTTTGGGAAGGTGTACCTTATTCGAGTCATTTTGTGTGTGGTTTGAATGTTATGCTTTGGGCATTAGCTGATAGATTAAATTGATTGCATGAATTGTGAGTGAGATATGAAATCTCTTATTTAATGCTTCTATGTTACATGTATGTCTTATTTGTGATTATGTGTTCTCATCACTCCGTAATACTCATCTAAAAGTGGAAAGGAGTTAAAGATTTAATCTTTTTACTTTATAGCCTTGTTGCTTATTATGTGCATTTCATATTCATGCTTTCATATGGTATCTCATGCATATTGCACTTAAGGTGCATATATGATGTCTGATGGGAAATGGTTTAAAACGGAGTGATGTGAATGAAAAAGGACCGAATTGGCTAAAGCCAGGTAATGTGATCCGAATTGGCTAAGTATAGGTAATGTGAGCCTATTTAGATGTGATTGAGATTAGAAGCCTAAATGGCTAAGGATTCGATGAGAAATGGTTTCGAGTCGTGTATGGATCTCACGAGTCCCTTTTGGGTCACGTATTCTATATTACGGAGCGTGCGTATACCGTGATGAAAGGACTGGCATTGCATTCGCATATCATTCATTGAATTTTTTGTTGATTGACTTACTTGAATCATTAAGGAAACTATTCATATTCTACTTAAATGATTATTTGAATACTTGATGGTTTACAAATATTGTATTGTTGGACTAATCGTGGTTAAGTATGGAATTAAGCAATCGAAGACCAACCTTCATCATCGTTTTAGTTTAGCTAGGATCGATTTGTGGTGCTGCTGAGTACACATTGATTTCCTATACTCACTCTACACTTGTGATACCTTTTGTGTGCAGATTTAGTTCCTAGCACAAGCGGAGCTCGAGACTTCACCGCATGTTGAGGAATTTTTTTGAAGGATTTGGGATGACCTACGTCACACCCCAACATTGGGGGTGTGGCCGGCACTCAATGCCTTACTATCTCAAGAATACCAAATTCATTACCATAACCTGAACATACAGAAGGTCTGAGCCGATAAGGCCGCCATGAGATAATTTGAATGAAAACAAGGAATATATACAGTTGACAAACCCAATAGGACATGAATATATACATATAAGGGTCGAAAAACCACCATGGAAGACTGTACAACAAAACATATGCCGATAAGGCCATCCAAAATATCTATACACAAGATATCTGTATACAAACCTCTAAGAGTGCCGTAAATGCCATAAGGTCGGGACAGATCCCCATCATACCCATAAGATGTATACAAAACCATACCAACACAAAATGGCAACTTCGAAACAAATGGAGTGCACCAACACCACCGCTGAGCTGAGTAGCCTACTAAGGAGGGCCGCCAACCTATCTATCTGAACATGCAGACATGAAACGCAGTACCCCTGATAAGGGGACGTCAATATGAAAGAATGTATTGTATGTAAGACTGATAAAGTATAAATAGAGACATCAACGTAAGTGAGAGAAAATAAAGGTCAACCTGAAACTCTAAATAGCCACTGAGGGCCATGATATGCAATAATATAATATATACGTGTATATAATGCCGTTAAGATATATAATGCATATATAACACCATAGGCCTCTTGGGCATCATCATAGCCAATTGATCAGTGGTGTTATACACACATACACACACACACACACACAAGGTTGGTATACCTCCGACTACCGTTATATAGCTAACATACCATCATATGTTTCATTATCATAAAGAAGAATACTATACAATGAAGGATAGCTCATATGGCATGAAAATACTCCCAACAAGGACAAATAAGATTCAATAACATTCAATGGAATCAATGACGTGAACACTTATAGCTTAACAAAAAATAGAATCATTATGGAGGGACGTTCATTTATGTTTCATTTCTGTTGGATTCATGCCAAAACAAGGAAAGTGATAGCCTTAACACACCTCTCGATGATGTATCTCTGAGGACACAATGTAATCAGCCCATTAGCACTTCAATCTACAATACACGAGAAGAATACTATCATCATGCTAACGGAAAAACTAATATACAACATATCGAGCGACAAACTCAATGTTTTACTAACTATTGAACTACCTTCTTTACGTTTCTTTCTCCATTTCATTCCAGTAACAACACAAAATTTCAACACATTACTCGATAAATTCCATCCATAACAACACCATAAAAACACTCCAAAACAGTTCAAAGAGATACAACAACTCCTACCTAACTTCTTGTCGTCCATTCATAGGTTCTAACTCAATTAGCTTAGCCAAGACTTGTATCTACTCAAACACAAGATAAATAGGAAGATCCTTACCTCAAAAAACCGAAACAAGCTCAATCGTAAGCTTACTTCACTTCGAAGGAACCCCTGAACTTGCAACGAAATGGAAAATGTAGTTTCGCTATTACCATGGACTTTTCGAAGGGAGAAGCACCTTGGAACCCATTGGATATAAGCCTAGATGATGGGATAATCATTGGAGAAGCTTAGGAGTGAGACTGGGTCATGATGGAGTGGAGAAATGAAATTGGGAAATGTCCACCACTTCAAGGCCTTATATAGGGGTTCCACTGCCTCAGATCTGCGCTGGGATCTACAACGCAGATGCCCATATGCGGTAGCAGATCCTAGAGAATTTCTAGACAGTGAATTCCCTTTCACTCTTAGCCTATCTGCACCCCAGTTTGAGGGGCAGATCATAATCCACAATGTGGAATGCTTCTACCAATCATCCAACTTCACCGAAACTCAATTTCTTCGATTCACTTAGCCTCTAACCCCTATGATACTTTCTTAATACTCGTTTAAAACTCCCTTAACCTTGTAGAGGGATTTTAACTTCTCCGAGCTTACATTTGTTAACTCACAACAAATTGACGTATAAAGTATGGGGTGTAACATCATTTCCTCTTTAGGAACATTCATCCTCGAGTGTTGGAATAATGTATCGGAAAAATCTAACTCTTGGAATTCTATGGAAATTTTGGCAGAGTTTTCTCTATAAATAGGACTATCTAAAACTTCCCGCGCAGTCAAAAAAAGAAATACATGCCTCACAGGGCCATATAATATAACATATATCATCACATCGGCCACACACGATCATTTATCATTAAGAGATTCTTTTTATAAGCTATGATTCACCTCCAATGTTTGAATTTGTGGCTTGGGCTACACTCATCACATTCTTGTTACAATCATCACCTAAACAAGGTATATAAGATTAGTTCATTGTTATAGAGAATAGATAAAGGGAACGTATCACACGATATCATTGTACGCATTCAGTTCGGAATAAGTGAGGATATCTAGACTTTATATCTTCTTCATCCTCCCATGTCATTTCCTCTATATTGTTATTTCACCACAACACCTTAACGGAGGCTATTTCATTAGTGTTTTCGAGATTGATGATATAGGATAGAAACTGGAATCTTCTCATAAGACAAATCCTCTGTAATCTGAACATCCCCTACGGGTGTGATACGATAGGGGTCTCATATGCACTTTCATAACATTAATACACGGAAAATTAGATGGACTGAATCTAACTCAGAAGGTAACTCAAGATCATACGCTACTTGGCCTATTTTTCAGACAATTCTATATGACCTGACATACCTGGGGCTTAGCTTGCCTTTCTTGCCAAATCTCATTACGTCATTCAAAAGTGAAACCTTCAAGAATACCCAATCGTTAATGACAAACTCCAAATCTTAGCGCCACATATCTGAATGAGATTTCTGCCAACTCTGAGTGTCAATTATTCGCTCCTGAATCAATTTCACCTTTTCCACTGATGTTGTATCAAATCAAGCCCAAGAAACTCACATTCGCCCACTTTAAACTAACTAATCAAGGACCTACAGTTCTATCCATATGAGGCTTCATACATAGCTATCTTGATGCTGGAATGATAGATGTTATGTATGTGAACTTAATAAGTGGCAAATGGTCATCCAAACTACCCTTAAAATCTAACACACAAGCCTGCAACATGTCCTCGAGCATCTAGATGGTGCGCTTGGCTTGACCGTCAGTGTGCGAATGGAATGTCGTACTAAGGTTCTTCTGAGTATCAATACCTCTCTAAAAGGATCTCCAAAAATTAGTCAATAACTTGGAACCTCTCTCGGATATTATAGAAATCAAAAGCCCATAAAGTCAAACTATCTCCCTTGTGTATAGTCTAGCATAATCTTCATCCACATAAGTGGTCTTAACCGAGAGAAATTGAGTGGAGTTTGTATGTCTATCAATGATCACCCATATAGAGTCGTACTTCTGTTGAGAATGGGGCAAACCTATAATGAAACCCATATTAACCGTCTACCATTTCCACATCGGAATATCTATATTCTGAATCAATCCTCCAAGTTTCTAATACTCAGTCTTAATCTGTTGACAATTCAGACATTAAGCGACAAATTCTATAATATTCATCTTCATGTCATTCCACCAGTAGACCCCTTGAGGTTATGATACATCTTCGTTGATCCAAGATGAACAAAATATTGTGACTGGTGAATCTCAGCCATAATATGCTCCTTGAGTGCCCTTACATCAGGCACTCACAAACGACCTCAATATCTAAGAACCATGTCTTATACAAGATTCAATATAAGCTTCTTCTGCTGCGGGATTCCTTCCCTCATTTTTACTAATTCAGGATCCTCAAACTATTATTCTTTCACCTCTAGTATCAATGATGGCTCTGCTATATTATAAACAATTACACCCCCGTCACCTGAGTCAAAAAGTCAAACTTTCAAGTTGACCAACTGGCTCAAATCTCTAGTCATCGATATCTTATGAGCTACTACATGAGTCAGACTACCCATTGACTTATTACTTAAAGTATCAACTACCACATTAGCTTTGCTGGGATGGTATAAAATGCCAACATCATAGTCTTTCAGCAATTCGAGCCATATCTTTGCCTCAGATTTAGCTATTTCTATTGGAAGATATACTAAAGGCTCTTATGAATATGTCAAGATGGACTCCATACAAGTAATGAGACCATATTTTCAGAGAAAACACCACAACTTCTAAATCAAGGTTATGAGTTGGTAACTCTGCTTGTACTTCCTCAACTGCCTCAAAGCATATGCAATAACCTTGTCGTGCGGCATCAAAACACATCTTAGGCCAACCCTCGAAGCATCACAATAGATGACATACCCCTCTGAACCTCTTGGAGTGTCAGGATAGGTGCTGACGTAAGCTTATCTTTCAACTCCCTAAAACTTTGCTCGCACACATCTACAAACTGAAGTTGGACGCCTTGTGAGTCAGCTTTGTCAGTGGGGCAGAACTAGAGGAGAAGCCCTCTAAAACCTCTAATAATAGCCTCCTAAGCCTAAGAAACTACGAACCTTTGTAAGAGTCGTGAGCCTCGGCCAGTTCTTCACAACTTTAACCTTTTAGCTATCAACTTTAACACCCTCATCTGAAACCAAATGGCAAAGAAATGCTATCGAATTTAGCCAGAACTCACATTTGGAGAACTTTACATACAACTTATGATCCTGGAGTGTCTATAATACCACTCATAAATAATCTGCATGCTCTTCTTCAGACCGCGGGTATATCAGAATATCATTTATAAACACGATTACAAATATATCCAAGAATGGCTTGAAGACCCAATTCATCAGGTCCATGAAATCTGTGGGTGCATTAGTAAGACCGAACAACATCACGAGGAACTTAAAATGGCCATACATGATCCTGCTGTCTTCAAAATATCATTCTTTTTTACCTTTAACTGATGATACCCTTACCTAAGGTCAATCTTTGAGAAATACTTAGCATCCTGCAACTGATCAAACAAATCTCGATCCTCAAAAGTGGGTATTTATTCTTGATAGTAACCTTATTTAGATGCAAATAATCTATGGACATCCTCAACGAACCATCTTTCTTATGAACAAACAACACTAGCGTACTTCACAGAGAAAAACTAGGCCTAATAAAGTCATTCTCCAATAAGTCTTGAATACTCCTTCAATTTCAAGTCCGCAGAGCCATTCCATAAGAAGGGATGGATATTGGTTGAGTGCCCGGAAGCACATCAATAGAAAAATTAATCTCCCTTTCGGGAGGAATACCCAGGAGCTCATCTGGGAATTCATTAACTACATGAACAGACTAAAGGGTCAGGGTTTTCGCTTCCGCATATCGAACTTGAACTAAATGATAAATATACCTTTTAAAAATCATATCTCTGGCCTTAAATAGGAAACAAACCTACCCTTAGGCATTGCAGAATTACCCTTCTATTCTTAAATTGGTTCATCTAGAAAGTGAAATTGAATGAAGGACCTTCTTTCGACAATCAACATTGGCATAAAATGAAGATAAACAATCCATATCCATAATAACATCAAAGTTAACTATTTCTAACTCTACTAAGTCCGCTATGATTTGACAGTTAGCAATTACCACCATATAAACCTAAAAGACTCATCTTACAATTACGGGATCGCCAATCGGCGTAGATATTGGAAAGGGTTCACCTAATAATTTAGTCTCCCTACCGAACTTACCAACAACAAAGGGACTAACATATGATAAAGTGGAGCCCGGGTCTATTAATGTATACACATCATGAGAAGATACAAATAATATACATGTAACAACATCGGGTGAAGACTCTAGATCATGTCGACTCACTAATGCATAGATGCAGTTGTATCTACTGCCCTAGCTAGATTCTTCACCTCTACTTCTAGCTCGACTGGAAGACGTCTGAGAACCTTGCCCATGAGGACGTACTGATGAAGACGAAGCCCCTACAAATACAGTCGGCTGATTTGTACCACCTCTACCTCTCGTAAGAAAATCTTGCATAATATGACCAGGATATCCACAAGCATAACACGCATTCGGCCCCCGATGGCACTATCTTGGTGGGCCTACCACACTGATCATATTGAGGTAAGGGCGGCCTCATTTGACTAGAATCCCCTCTATACTGAGGGCCTGATTATTTTATTTAGCGCACTTAATTTCATTTACTTTAATTATTTATTAGTATAATTATAAATTTATAATGGAAGGATTTAAACATATGCTTATGGGTAGGGGTCATACTTCTTCTAGTAGGGGCAACAAGGGAAATAGTCCTATTTCTAGACAGAATCCTATTCCTACACAGGATGATTTTGTTGATACTGAACATTTTCCTACAATACTATTAGATTTAGACGAGAAACTATTTTCTGGAATTCAAGAAGACTTTAATTTAGACGATGATCTAGATGATACACCCACTAATGTAGATGACAACACACCCACTAGTGCACCTTCAACTGAAATGACTCCTATTGCCCCTAATATAAGACGAGGTCCAGCAAAACGAATATTAAAATCAGATGCATGAATATTTTTTGATAGGGACGTAGAGAATCAAGTAGCTAGATGTAAAATTTGTAAAGATGTTTTAAAATTTAAAACTGGAAAAGGTCACGGTGGGACGG
The DNA here is from genome assembly GCA_029783415.1 of Anisodus acutangulus. NCBI lineage: Eukaryota > Viridiplantae > Streptophyta > Magnoliopsida > Solanales > Solanaceae > Anisodus > Anisodus acutangulus. The sequence continues at coordinate 29,362,048 of CM056508.1, forward strand.
GGTGTTTAATTAGACACGTAGCAAGGGCTCATCCAGCTAGGTATGCCCAATACGAGGCTTCAAAACCGGGTGCGCAAACGTCCGCTCCATCGGGACAGTACTGATACTGTCCTAGACCAAGTACAGGGTCAAATTAACCCTATGACGGGGGGAATTGTAGGCCCTAAATACAATAAACATAGAGATAGGAAGCAATATCAAAATTAGTTGCTGTGGAGGGTTTGCCTTTTTCATTTCCTTCATCTCCCAATTTTATTCATTACATTAGAGATATGTATAATCCTGCTTTCAACGGTTTTTCTAGATCAACTGTTAAGAGAGATGTATTTAAATTCGCACATGAATATCAACAGTATTTACGTTATTCATTATATCATTTTAATGACAAAGTGACTATCACTTCTGATATTGGCCGTAGTACTAACAGCCATGATTATTTAACGGTAACTTGTCATTGGATAGATTATAAATGGTCTATGCAAAAACGTATCTTAGCGTATAAATATATAGATGATAGGCACACTGGTACTTTTATTGCAGAAAATATTTATCAAGTGTGCGATTATTATGGAATAACTGATAAAATTATGACTATTACATTAGATAACGCTTCTTCTAACAATTACGCTATTACAATTTTAAAAAATAGTTTAACTCCATCTTTTTCCAGATCATTTTCATATAAAATGTGCGTGTCATATATATAACTTAATTGTAAGGATGGTCTATCACTTTTTGAAGACATTCTTAGTAAAATACAATTTGCTATAAACTTTATTTTTAAAAATAATAGAATACAACGAAGAAAAGAATATAAAAAAACTTGTCACGATTGCCAACTACCTTATAGAAAAATTCAAGAAGAAGTACCCACTAGGTGAAATTCTTTATACGAGCAACTACTTGTTGCTTATGACTATAAAAAACCTATAACTTTATTTTTTAACTCTCATAATCAAAATTCAGCTAATATGGTTGTAGATAGCGATTGGGTAAAAATTTCTGAATTATTATTTTTTTTTCGAGAAATTTTTTCAAGCAACAAAAGAATTTTTCGGTATATATTATCCTACTATTTCAACTATGTTGTTTTATATAACTCTAATATTTTTATTACTTAGTGAATAGATGAAAAAACCTGTTTATATGGCAGCTATTAAAAAATGTTTATCAAAATAAAAAAATATTTTATTCTCATTTCCACTATTTATATTATTGGTGCTGTATTAAATCCGACTATTAAAGTAGACGGTACTAAATCACTTATTGAAACTATTTACGATTGTATAGAAGTACTACCACCTCCAAGTCCCAAAAATCCAAATCACCCACCACCAATTGAACAAACTAAAGAAGAAGTGTTGTCTAGCATAGAAGACCAATGCAAAAAAGTATATAGGTTTTACCAACAAGAAAGTGCTAGTAACCTACCGGCTTCCATACCATCTTCTTCATCTTCAACACAACCTCACAAAAGACATGTTGTTTCTGCGGCTAGTATTGAAAGCCTCAGAAATAGAATGTGCGGCCGTACCTCTACTAACCAAATTAGCGAGTTTGATATTTTTGTTTTGTAGGGTTATGTACCGTACCAAGCAGTTCCCAATAAAGAAGGACGTGAAGACTTGCTGAAATACTGAAGAGGGAATGAGAAGACCTTTTCGACACTTTCAATGATGGACCGAGATGTTTTGAACATTCAAGCGTCATCAACGACGTCTGAAAGCGCTTTTCTGCCGGCAGATATCAAATAGGAGAGCACAAACACTCATTAGCCGAAGATAGCTTGGAGATTGTTGTATTATTCAGAGATTGGATACGAGCGGAGCGGAGAAGGTGCGGTCAACCGGAGATCAACGAAGAAGAAGACGAAAACTACAACGAAATCTTATCCGAAGGTGGTGGAAGCGACGTGGATCAATTTGACCAACAAATACCAATTCCAACCGAAGAACCATAGGAAATTATCAAGAAAGTAGAACAGGTTTGTTTCAGAATGTAATTTTTTTAATTGCAATTTTACTATGTAATTTGCAACTTTTGAACAACACCACAAAGTTGCAATTTTGACAATTGTATTTGTATTACAAAAAAATCATATGTCTATTAAATATTATAAGAGGCACAAAAACAGTCTTGAGATGTTTTTATTACACTATCTTGTTTAATTATTGAGTTTTTTTAAATGAAGTGCAAAAGAAAAAAAAAAACCTGCCGGGATCCCTATCCCGACCCGACCCGATTCCGACGGAATCGGGATCTGGATCGGGGTGGGACTTCGGCAAATCCCGCCTATCCCGATCCCGCCTCACCCGCCCCGCCCCATCCCACCCTTTTCCCCTGTCTTGCCCCGACCCGATCCCACCAATCCCGGCCCGCCGATCCCGAGCCCAGCCCACTGGCCACCCCTACACTCATCCAGATTCTAGTCGTATGTTTGAATACAAGAAATATCCATATTCTTATGCATAGAGGCCGTAGTACACTCACTAATCAGATGTGGCTCCAAACCATTCAAAAACTGATGTACCTGATATCTTATATCTGCTACTATTAAGGAAGTATACCTAGAAAAGGATTCAAATTGAAGGTTGTACTCCCACACACTTATTTCCCCTACTAAATATTCAAAAACTTATTGAGTCTAGACCATCATAATGTTAGTGTTAGATAATGATATAAGAATGTCTTTGAGAACTCTTTCACACTGTTGGTGGTGCTCGTGATCCCTTGGTCCGCTCCCAAGCGTCATGGCATAGAACAACAACATCCCCCAACCTATAGGACACTAACTCTACTACTTTAGTGTCAGTAGCATGCATCACTCGCAATATCCTGTAAACCTGATCTATAAAGTTCTACAGGTCATCATCTAGGTTAGATCTTGTAAATACTGGAGGATCCAAATTAATGAAGTCCTGAACCCTCGTACTAGCTACTCTTCCTAAGATCCAACACTTGTACCCTTATGTTGGGACTGAGCAACCACTAATTGAGTCAATAATTGCACAACACTCCCAATATCAAGATCCTGATCAGGTGTGTTGGGTGGAGAATCTGGGGGTGTGGAGCCCTTCTAAGATCTTTTGGAGGTGGCGGAGTTTGAGAAATCCGAGATGAGGTTTCACTATGGGAATTGGCCGAACCTAAATTAACGGGTGTCACCTGACTAGTACCATCTACCGCAGCCACCGCATTCCCCTTAGCTGACGTAATTCTCATCGTAGGCAGCTATATTTATGAAATAAATGAGGACTGGGATTAAATTCTAACAACTCGACTCTATGCACGATCTAGAACAAGAAGAAAGGATAACAATCCTAAATGCCTCATAGCCTCTTGTTTATAAGTGTAGTGCATAATTTTGGCACCTAATTTTTATTCTTCAATTATTTTATTCAATTATTCAAAGTTCCCGAGTCACTGACGAAGTGAAATATCCTTTTTACAAGACAAAAATGATTTTAAAAACTTATTCTGGAAGCATTTTTTCATTTCATTTGACAAAATATCATCCAGAATATGCATTGTATATCATATCCTATGTTTCATTATTTTTATCAATAATTGCAATTTTTCAAAATTATAGTAAAGATAATTGTTCAAATTTTCTAAATTCTCAATTTTGAAGTAGTCAATATTTTATTTCATAAAAATTTGAGAATCTTATTTAATTAAATAGGATTATTAAAATTACACCTCCATTTAAAAACATGTTTTAAATTTAAAAGATTTTTGCATAATTTAAATGTGTCATCTTTTTCAATTTATTATCAAATTTGGGTTTAAATTGAAGTGTTCAGCTTGATTTAGTTATAATTGAAAATTTCCAGGTCACCTGTCAATTTTAAAGTTGGCCACATTTTGTAAATGTAACCACCTTTTATTTGTTACTTTATAACACGCACTGGGCTCCCCCTCATCTTTTAAAACCGGCCAGATCTGGCCCAAAATGGACCGTGACCTGGCCCGTTTACAAAGAACGCGTAATATCCCCAAATCCCCTTTCTATTTCACAACCAAACAAAATCCCTAAGCTTTCATCTCTCTCATCGATTTCATGCCAGAAATGACAACGACGTAGTGTACCGTCGCTTTTATAGAGTTTGCTCGTCTATTTTGGGCAAGAGCAATTAATGCTCTTACATATTTGTCACACAGTTGACTGCAGATGCCACCACCATCCCACCAAAGGTGAGGTTGCCCCTCTTATACTCCTCCACTGTGATTTTATGTTTGTTTGTCTCAATTGATTTCAAATTTTGCATTGTGATTGGTCGAGAACTGCGCCACCCCCCAAACATGTTCTCCCACATCGGATTCCATAGAAATCCCAGGGTTTGAAGGTCTCTATAAATTGAGACCCATCCCTTTGAAAGTATGTATGTCATAGAGACAATCATTATTAGGGACAAATGTATTTGAACACATTCGTATTATTAATAAGATTAATATTTATGGCATTTGCGATTATTAAATTATTATTTGATTGTTTGTAGTTATTCATTAATGTGCATCCCTTGAGCTTACGTTGTCATTAATAGAGTGAGATAATGATGATAGTGCGTAACACTAAAATAGCCTCGACTAATAATCATTGAGAATGGAATATCGATGATATGTTATAAGTCGACATGTGGTCTGCATCACATTCTTAGAGAATATAGTATGTCTCACATGCTACTAGTAATGGTTACTAGTGATGGACACAAGGATACTTTTGGAAAGTATTGGTATACCCTGCTGATAAACTATTTTTCTATACATGTCTAAAGTGTTATCAGCGTGTGGGAGATGAAAGTCCTTTGACTTGAGGTCAATACGCACCTTGCTTATAATGTAATATACTTTGACCCTGTCGTAAGCTTAAACTCCTTATAGGATAAGATACGGCTTGTGTTGGGTGCATTATGACGTAAATTAAGGTGGTAGTTGAGCCAAGAATATGATTCATTCCTCGATTGGATATTCGAGAGAGCACTCAACTTCTCAGTGATATTAGGTCGACCAAGTCATTCGCATATGCAAGAGACATATTTAGAATATGATCTAGTTGTCGACTAATATAGATGAGATAAAGTGATCAAGCCATTTGGATACATGGCAAATCCTAAGCTTGATCGAGTGTGTCGCGAATGAAAGGAATTTATCATCTCACATAAAGGTTATGTTTGCTGGATTCATGTAAACGTACTTCATATATTGAGTTCATCGTACGACGCAGTCTAGGAGTGTCGTATGGACCTTAATTGGATTAGTGTCGATATATGAAGGCCTATAGGGTCACACTATGTCGATTGTTTCTTCGATCTAAAGGTGTATTGAGAAAGTATTAAATATTCGATTTGGGATCGAGATATTTAAATTGATAATAACTATGGGATAATTTCTATTAGATGAAAATTATTTAATTAAATCAAAATTAGATTTTGGATTTAATGTGTTGAATATATATATTAAATGAAAACGTGAAACTGAGTTTTACGTAAGGCGCCGCGGCGCCGACCCAGTTGTGGGCTCAGTCAGACTGGCCCACTGCACCTTGGTTTTGGGCCAGGCTTGGAGCCCAATCCTAATCAGATTTGTTCCCTAATTTCAACTATAAATACAACACTCCCCATTGTTAATTAACACACCAATTCTATAAACTAATTTTAGACTTAGAGTCTAGGACGAAACTCTGTCAAACCTCTGCCAAGATTTCATGGCTTTCTTGTCAGAGAAAGTTCTTGCAGTCGAAGGGATAGTCGCATGTACTCCCTAAGTAAAGACTCCAGATAATACAACCTGTAAGTGTTTTAGTTTTATGTTACAGGTTTTGATTGTCATATAACTATACCAGAAGAAATTGTTGAGATAAGTAGAATAAAATTTTAAACTTCCGCTGTGCCTACTTATATGTTTTGAACCCAACAAAACCCTATAGTCACTGTTAGGGGGTCCGCTACTTGAATTTCCGGCTTTTATGTTCTTAATATCCACTTTAAAGTTAAAAATTGATTAGTTCTTGCTTAAATTGGGATCCAAGCTCTTCAGTGGAACACATACGTAGATCAAGTAGTCTTTTACAGACTAAAAACTCCCTTTTTGTGTGTGTTGCAAGTTTATTGAGGTGTGGAGTTGGAAAGCAAGCCTCAAACTTTAATCTTAGGCTACCTACGGAGAAGGTAAACCCTTTTCCATCAAATTGTTTTTTATTTTTATTTCTGTTTTTAGATGGAGTGATGATTACTAGCATGTTTAGTTAGTTTATTGACTGTATATATTCATAAATTGCCTATAGTTAGCTTAACTAAGCTCAACCAGCATATATGATTTAACTATAGTCATTTTAAGATACTATTAGCATTTGATTGATGACGAGAAAGATAATTGAATATAGTGTATAGTATGCCCAGTAGGATCATGAAACATGTTCAATGAATTTATAAATAGTATAAAGTTCCTTAATCCTATTTAGAAATAGTGTAGTGTTAGTACTAATCTGAAAATGGTTTATTTGTGTTCATGATATATATAAAAGAACATGTGTAGTTATGTGAATATTTTGTTCCTTAGTTGCCTTCTATGATTAGTTCAGTATAAATCCATGTGGAATATGCTCAATATCATTGAAATCTATTTTAAGTTGATCTTGAGGGTAGGATTAGATGTTTGAAATTGTTAAATGATCTATAAAACTCCATGTTGTATCTGTTTGAGTTCATAAGTATCATTCCAGAGCCTGATTAGAAGCATGTATAGTTTTAAAATGATATAAAGTAGATGTTAACTAATGATAATTGGGGATAAGTGACTTGTCTAGGCTTAAACCATACCACACTCAAGTTTGAGCCTAAGTAAAAGCCAAAAAATAGAGCTAGAAACCTATTTTAGCTCCTTGTTCAAATGTCTATGCTATTTGAGGTTTAAAGGAACTTAATAAATATAAGGTTCTCTGTTGTGTACTTAAAAAGGGAGTCTGGTTCATATCCTGTTAAGAATGCACCTGATTAGGCTAGGAGCTGTACTGGTTTAATATGTTAAACTTGCCTCTGTGCCCATCCTGCTAGCTTTAACTTGATACAAGGTCTGATTTAGTTTTCTTGAGACTATTCCAACTTTGTGTCATGGACTTTGTAGCCTATGTGTATATGTTGGGTACTTTTTGTTAGGTTTAGGGCTTATGTGGTGTCCATCATTGAATTATGAAGTGCCAATATGTTGAGTCTGTCCACCCTAAGTCCTTAAGTTATGGTTTAAGCTCGTCAATCCATTTTTATGATGTATTAGGCTATGTCTGTAAGTATCTTGTTCATATGTGCTAGTCTGATACCATATACAACTATGCCCTGTCTTGATGCATGTGAACTTGAACTCTATAAATGTCTTGTTGACATTTTAGTCTAAATTAATGCACATGAAGCATCTGTGAATCTTGCGTGAGTCCATAAATTCTCATTTAGGACTTTTAATTGATAGTTTTCAAACTAAACACCTCTGATTATTCATTGAAGTTTTCCCCACCTGTATGAATCATGTTATATACTCTGAATATGTTTAAGGTATTGATAGTCCACAGTCATGCCATGCCCCTATCTATGTCTATTGAAAGTCTGATGAGTCATTTGTTTATGTCATGTTTCAGATTTTAGATGAGTCTAGAAACTAAAGTAGTGTCTTGTGATTATGCTTGTGTGCTAAATGAATGTCAGTCCTTCCTCTCATATACTCTTGCTAGATTTTCTAGGATTAGACCACTTAGTTGAATATTTAGTCAAACAATGAGGCTTTCAACCTATCTGTATGTCCATAGTGTTTAATATCTATTTGGGTAGTCCATGTCTAGATTAGTCTTATGCTAACTTAAGAGATATATGTCTATCTGCTGGTATTGGTGTTTAAGGTGCTTTAAGTATGTACTTACTTGATTGAGAATTGAACTTGTATTATCATCTGTCAAGACAAGAAGGGTGAAATGAAGTGATAAACATACCTTTTTACCCTGCCTAACTTTCTAAAGATCATGTTCTGGTGTTACTTTTTAATCCTGAAATGATTAAGAACCCCCCAAGTTGTCAATATGTTTGTATTTTTGCTTGAGTAGAGTTTCATGTTTGGTCTTGTGATATGTTGTAGGCGTTAAGTTTTGTTTAACCCTACTTCCTTGACTGTTTGGTTTGAGCTGTAATGATTTTGTCACTGTCTGAGCTTAAGTATATGTAACCTAGGGTTGTAACTTGGATAATTTATCATAATAGGACATGAAAACTAACTGAGTAATCCCCCTACTTTTGGCTATTGTGTTAACTTGTGTTTTCTGTGTGATAAGATGCATGATCAACTTGTTTGAATTCAAAGTCATAAAGAACATGAATTAGTTTGGAAATATGTGTGATATACATGATGTATACCCCATCTGTTTGCTTCTAGGTTCTCATTTAAGATGTGTGTTTGATATACATTATGATATACAACATATATACCAAATATACTTAGTAAATGGGGTATACAGGTTAAGCATATCACTTGTGTATATCAACAAGGTTTATTTATTTTTAAATACCTTTGGACTTAACCCAAACATCCATTCCCTCGACATGCTTCATCTGAAATTGATTAACTTTAATCTGTTGGACTTGGCCCATTTGATGTGCTTTGTTTGCTTCACACATGCTTCATTGTTTACAATTTGGGCTTAGTCCATACATGTCATTCTTTTATATTTATGCATATTTGAACTAGACTCAGTCCAACTGTTACAGTTTCAATTGAAATAATAGGTATGATCTGACTTGATTTATTTCTAGCCCATGAGTGGCGTTTCCTTTGCATGTTTATTTCTCATCTTAATTGCATGTTTAATTTTAAATTACTTGTGTTATACTTAGGTAAGTTTAGATGTCTTTTGACTTATATTTTTCTTTTCCCCTCCTCCTTTCCTCTAACACTCCGCAATGGGCCATTTGGGCTGCTGCCTTTCCATAATTTTTTGGCCAAATGCCCACCCTTTCTTTATTCATCGAGTCCGAGACTATATAGCAGCGCATGAAGGCCCAGTTATGGGTGAAAATAGCCAACTGGTAGGCTTCGGTAGGCTCACCAGCCTAAATTCATCTCATTTCTTTTCATATATATATATATATATATATATATATATTTACATACATACATATATGTATTGTGTATGCACTTTTATAAACACACTTTGACATTATTGGAACAATTATGGTTATAACCTAGGATAGGCAAAAATGATACATACATCGTTTAGATTTGAGTGGTCGTAAAATGGATTAATTTGACTTGTACATTTTTTTAAAAAGAACAAATTGACTTTAAAAGACAAACTTGGATTGGTTTTACACTTGAACAAAATTGAATCATTTTGGACTGAGTTAAAAAGAATTAAACTGCTTCCTCAAAGAAAAATGGGTTGAAAACTTTGAACAAGAAATTGATTTTCAAAAGTTGATAAAGATGGGGCTGAATTTGTAAAACTCCTTTAGACTGTTTTGGGGCCGGTCCCAACCAAGTTAATGTCTAAAATAAATCGAAACTTTGGAGACTTGAACTGAAGTATTGGTTTGAAAGTGTAGAATGTGAGTTGACCTTTGGAAATAGCATTAAAATGGGAAAAACTTGCATTTTTTCTTAAACTTTAACATGTCATTCCAAATGAATTATACTCCTTTATTTTTAAAAAGATTTTCAAAGAAAAATTGTGTAAGGAATATTTGGAAAATTCATTGGACTAATTAGTGGTGTCCTACTAAAATCATTTTTTTGAGTGTACTTAGTCTGAAAATGAGTTGACAAAATTATCCCTATACAAACCATTTCAGCCGGAATTTAACTCTTTGATTTTCAAAAACTTTTCATGAGTTGGAAATAAAATGAATGACATGTTAATGACTTTTGTGGGAAATGAACACTTTTAAGCATTTTATAACAATAAGCATGCTATGGAGTTCGAAGATCAACTTTATTCTATGGATCCTTAATACCGAGGTGTCTAACACCTTCCCTGGGGGATCACCAGAACCCTTACCTCAACTTTGGTTTTCAAAAGGATTTTCACATACTTTTCTGAATTAACCCTTTTAACTCGGTTTTCCTAATTTACCTTTAAATTAGAAGGCTACTTAAAAAATTAAATTATCCAAATTTAGAGTACCAACAACCTCTTAGTAGCTTTTATGCCTCCGCGTAAAAGTAAACCGTAACAGATGGCGACTCCACCGGGGATAATCGTAGGTTCTAACCATAAAGGTTCCAATACAACATGTTTAACTACTATAAATTGCTTATGTGTTTACTTTTTTGCAAAATATAACTGTCATTCATGTATTTCATTATTCTGCCAAATGGAACACACACACTCGCATCAGTGCACAAAGACGATTATACGGTTTCGCAATCGTCCTACAGTAAAAATACCAAAATACTTTCTTTGGAACACGTTGAAGATGGAGTTGGTTCGCGGTCATCCAATAGTAAAAATGGTTCACCCTAAGTAGTCCGCTCGAGTCCCCTTCAAACCACTCTAGTTACCTAGGATAGAGCAAAGCCAAATCCTTACTGAACTAGCGCATGCTTAGCTAAATGATTTTGGATATTTTGGACGTATCTGGACCCATTAGGATGATTACCTCATGTCTTGACGGTCTATGACCCGACGCACTGCATCTAACTATTGGCTATGTGGAAACATGATTGTGCCTTATGTGATAAACCATTGTCCTTTGGAGGGAAAAAATTAATCGTGTCTGTTTTGTAGATGCATACCAACCTAAAAGTTTGATAGGGTTTTGGAAGCACCCGAGTTGCTGAGATTTTGGTGGTCGTGTTTAGACGCCCGACAACAAAGAGAAGTTATGAACTGTCTAGGACACCTACCCTCACTAATGACCATGAAAGGAAATAGGGAACTATTAGAAGTCCTCACCGGATATTGGGACTGTGATAGAATGGTGTTTATGTTCGGAGATTTTGAGATGAACCCAACTTTAGAGGAGATTCAAGATTTCATAGCTAGCCATGGGACATGTATGAGAAGGAGGAAGAAATCTGACCATGACATTCTAGTATGACATAGGCCCACACCCGATGAGATAATGAAGCTTTTATCCTTAGCCAGTGCCAATTGGATATTCGGTCCAACCGTAGCCTTTAGGGATCTCTACAACCGCTTTGGGTCCAAGAGAGGGTATCTAGAACACTCCATTGAGTTTCAGACTTATGATGATTAGGAGGCCACTTGACCCCTAGCCTTTTCCATATGCCTACTAGGGTCCATGTTCTTTCCCAAAGATCGACACCTTGCCATAGATACCCGTGTCATTTATGTCAGTCATGCTATCTTTCATGGCATAACCTCAAATGGAGAAACCAAAAACTTTGACCTAGTCCCTGTCATCCTAGCCAACATATACCGAGCTTTAGGTCAATGCCAAAACCTACATAAGTACTTCCAGGGGTGCAACCTACTAGTACAATAGTGGATTCTCAAACACCTCAACAAGTCCGAGGGTCCCTCGTACCTAGATCTATAATGTAAAAAGGATAACCTTTAAGCCAATTGTCCAAATTTTGGCAATCAAACCAAAGAGGGTTAGCCTTCAGCTTTTCGATACTCTGAGAGGATAACATACTGTGAAGGTTCCCCGACTTCATATCCGAGACTATTGTAGTGAGAGGTAGAAAATGTCCTTTCTTGCCACTTATGAGAATCAGGAGAATTTTCCCATATACACCTATTCGGGTCCTAAGACAGTTCAGTAGGAGGCAAGTGATACCCCAAGTAGGAATTATGAGGGAGTATGTGGTTGACTATGAGGAAGATAAGATCAAAGGGGATGTTGCTGACATCATTTGAGAGTGGAATGGTCGAGTGACATAGGGTCCAGAGACTTTAGTCGAAGATAGGTTCCATCTAGGTTGTGACGAATACTATGTCGACTAGTTGAGAGCAAATTTGCAAGGTACCCTCACTCTGGGCCCAACCGCTATCAATGTATCCATGACAAGGATTCAAAAATTGAGATCAAGGCTCATCGCATCCAAAGGCAAGCTGATGACCGGGATGCCAAATAACTAAAAAAGATAGAGCATGATCAGACTGTTATAACTAGTTTTACTGAGGAGTTAGACTTTACTAATGAGTGCTTAGAGGATCTTGATGCTCGGATGAGGAGAGTAATGGATAAGACTGCACCTATGACCTTCACAGAGAAAGGGTTTTGGGTTGATTCATTCCTGATGTCTACTCATCTCTGAATTCAGACCGCCCTTCGATGGGCCAAGAAAGCTCTGACAGACAGAGCTTTATCATCCACCAATGGAGGCCACTTTATGCATAATTATGTTTCGAAATGATTAGAAAACCTTGGTACAAAGAGGTTAAGGAATGTGAATATTACAATTGCTAATTATATGATTATGTGATATATCTGCTTATATGCTTTCATGTGTTCCATCTGAGCTCTTGATTGGTTCCGCATTCTAGACACCAACCCAATAGAAAACACTAGAAAAAACCAAAACTTAACTAAAATTTGAACTTCTTTAAATGTTGGTTTACTACCAATGGATACACAAGATAGCCAAAGTACCACATCACCGGTTGTTGATTTGGTTAGTGACGAGGAAACTAAAGAGTTGCTCAGGGAAAAGATATACAAAATAGAGTAGAAGATTTACTTGGCTAAAGCCAAAATGAAAGAGGTCGACCAAATTCTGGACTTGGTAGGAAACCTTCCAGAAGAGACCATTGAGCGAAAGTACCACTGCCAGAACCTCCCAAACGAGGTCAAGGAAATGGTCAATGACTATATCCTATTGTTCAAGATGCCTAAGCGTGAGTCTAAGGTGCCCGAGGAAGATCGTGTGCCATATGCTGGAGAATCAAGTGAGCCACCCAAGAGAGTTACCCTAAATAAGGCTGAAGCCGCTCACTACTACAGGGTGCCACAAGGGTTATCCCGAACATCATTCCATATCTGGTGGGCAATCGCCCTCAAAGCTCGCACTTCACCTTTCAGGGTCGCACCAAGGCTAGTGCGCAGTATCGAAGTGTACGAAGGATTGAAACTGCCGAAGCATCGTGTTTTAGCCACGATGTCCTACCAAATTGCGCACCCATCTATGTTCACAAGAGGTTTTCTTTCCACAAGAATCAACCTAGCCACACTGCTGACGAGTGTCTGGCCCTCAAGAAAATGATCATCAGGTTGATTGATGATAATACTATTCGCAACCTCTGGGGACCACATTCCCTGCTGGTTCTTGACCCCATCATGCCTGGTGAAGGAATCACTATCAACACACAAGTTTGGCGCCACAACTTCACTATTTTTTAAGACATGTATGCAAGCCTTTTCTCCACACTCGCTAGCACTGGCAAGGTTCGTCCGGTCAAGTGTGCTTGGAAAGCCTCCACAAGTACTTCAAAATATATGAAGATTTACTTATACCATTCAGGAGCACCGTTACATGACATTGAGGAATGCGAGGCTTTCAAGTTCGAGCTAAAGCATTTGGTCAATACTAGTTAGATCTGGGTAGTTCTACCCCGCCGCTACTAAGAAGAGCCACCAGAAGAATACACGGTCGTAAGGATAATGACCCGCCACGACTTCAGGGAGATATCACCTTTTGGGTATATTTAGGTGTCCCTTATCGGGACTGGTCTGGGAAAATTGTTCGGTTAGACTGAAATTAGGAAAAATTTACCTATAAATCAAACTACGGAAGGGCCTGATTTCCCATGGAGGGATACGTAGGCAGTCTACGTAAGACTCGGTCTCTATATTATATAAATTATTATTCCCCATATTAAAAGGTCTGAAGAGGTTTGATCTCGATAACGTCATAGTAGCAAATTAACCACAGATTCCTAAACCAAAACCTTCAAAACAAAAATAGCCAAAATAAATAAAATACCCAGAATTAAAAATCCATCAAGTGTTCGGATCAAACGCATGAATCTATGTGCCTTATATGCAACTTATCTATGTTATCCTATATTATTATTTTTCTCTAACATTACTAACGTCATTTGCCTTTGAGTTTTCCATATCTTCAAGAGGGGGTCGATCCGTGTTGTATCACGTTGGCATACTTCACTAGATCCAAAGCTGCAACAACATCCCTTTCTGAACAAATCAAGAAGATATGACTGGTACTCCAAACGACGGACGTAACAAAAAAGCGTTGGTTATAGAAAACCCAATGCCCATAGATCCTCAAGACCCATCACATCAGTTTGATGTGATTAACCTATTATTCTGAAAGATTGCAGACCTCCAGGAGCAGGTCACACGTAATGAAGCAGTCAATGCAATCAGAGAAATAACTATTGAAGCAAGAAGGCCTCCATCGCGTTTTCCATCTATGAGTTCGCCGGTACCCAAGCATTTTCCAGACACCCTAGCTCATAACAAAAATTCCCACATTGGTACCTCATACCAAACCCCACCGCCAGCTAATGGCACCCACATACCCGGGACCTTCCATTCGGTGTCTTCATATCAGACACCACCCACTTATGCTGACCTGAGCCTACATCCAAATACAACTACTCATACAACACCCAGGACAACTAACACTCCAAAAAACAACCAAACACATCCCACAGTATCCTTCCATACCCATATCACTCTCATTCACTCCTCACCTAAACTTGATCATTATGATGAAATAGAGAAGGCATGAAGAGCTGAACAAGTTATGAGGGATAAGGAGATGAAATAGAAAATGGTAGTTTTACTAGAGAAGTCTATCAGAGGCTCTCAAAAGGTGACATGCCTAAGCTACAATGATCTTCACATGCATCCGGACTTGGACTTTCCTGAAATCTTTAAGGTTTTGAAATTTGAGTTGTTTAATGGGACTGGGAATCCTGGCTCACTTAAGAGCATACTTTGACCAACTGCTCGGGATAAAAAGAAACCAAGCTTTGATTATGAGGTTGTTCAGGTGGATCCTCACCGAAGAAGCCTCTGAATGGTTTACGGCTCAAGACATACGTCGATAGGCCACCTGGGAAGACATGACAGAAGCTTTCATAGAAAGATTCAGGTTCAACATGGAAACTATGTCAGATTGTTACTACCTAGAAAAGGTCAAGCAAAAGTCCATGGAGAAATACCACGAGTACGCAAGTAGATGGAAGGCCAAAGCCGTTCGAGCACAACCGTCAATGAATAAGGAAGAAAAAGGGAGATTGCGGGTACCCAAGATGCCCAAGCAGCCGTGGACTCGGCTAATCCTGGGACTTCTATTACTGGTGATATATTGCAACCTCTAGCTGGTGGAATGCCGACCAACTCATCTCCCTAGCTTTATCGACCCCAAATCGAAGGGTCTGTTTCAGTGATTAAGCAGCCGTTCTGTGGCTATTGTTTACTATTATCTTCCCCAAATTAAAGGGAACTACTTTTCATGTGACTATGACCAGACCATTTCTTGACCCCAAATCGAAGGGTCTATTTTTTCTGACTAGGCAGCCGGTCTGTAGCTGTTGTTTACTCTTGCATACCCCAAATCGAGGGGTAGTACCTCTTTAAGTATTTTCCATTTACATTTCTGTCAAGATCTTCATAATACATGTCTATAAGTCGATACGCATTACCAGCAATCCGTTGGCTTACTACGAAGGGTCCTTCCCAGTTTGGCGACCATTTGCCAAATTTACGATCTTTCATTCCAAGTGGCAACATGGTTTTCCAAACCAGGTCTCTTTCAGCGAACCTCTTAGGCTTAACATGATTGTTGTATGCTTTGGCCATTTTTCTTTTGCCGGCTTCAATTATTTCCAAGGCCATCAGTCGATCTTCATCTAGCTGGTCTAACTCCATTAGCATGACCTACTGATATTCTTCTAAGCTAAAAGAATTCTGCTTGGCCACCCGTTATATCTTAACATTAATCTCCAAGGGCAACACTGTATCTTGTCCATAGGTGAGCCGATAAGGTGTTGTCCCAATAGTTGTAGACTTTGAGTTCCTGATTGCCCAAATAGCTTCATCCAGAGTGAGATGCCATACTGCTGGTTTATCCTCCACATTTTTACTGATTATGTCCACAATAAGCTTGTTAGCTGCCTCGGCTTGCCCATTTGCCTGTGCGTAATAAGGAGAGGATGTGATTATTTTGATCCTAAATTTCTCAGCAAAGGCTGTCACCTTAGAACCAGTGACCACCGTCCCTTGCTCAGTTGTAATCTCCTCAGGGATACCATATCTATATATGATCTGGTGTTGGATAAACTGAATAACATCTGTCTGACGAACTCTTTTCATCGGCTGTGCCTCTACCTATTTAGTGATGTAATCGGTAGCCACAATAATGAAATTATATCCCTTAGCCGATTGTGGGTGAATCTTGTCGATGAGGTCTATAGCCCATCATCTGAAAGGCCAGGGCTACACAATCGGGTGCAACAACTCGACTGCTACCCATTGGATTGGTCCATGTCTCTGACACTCTTCACAACCTTTTTCATATTGAAAGCAATCGGCTGTGATGGTACGCAAATAATAGCCATGGAGATAAATCAACCACTTCATCATTGGCTCGCTCTATGCGATCCACAGATTCCTTCATGAACTTCTCCCATGACTCTTAAGGATTCTGCCTTATCAATGCACTTGAGTAGCACCCCATTTACGTTTCTTTTATAAAGATCATTATCAATGAGCACATACTTCAAGGATCTCCTCTTGACCTTAAGGTCCTTACACGTGGAAGGATCTTTTAAGTAACCGATTAACACCTTCTTCTACGAGTCGAACTGGTCTATGGCTAACACTTCGGCTAGCAGTTCATCATACTCTAAAGTGAGTAGAGACTTTATAAAGCCAGAAGCTTCTTGCACTAAGTCGTTAGCCTCAATATTCATGCCCCTGGGAATATGACTTAATGTAGATGATGCGAACCTACTAAGTAACTCGCTAGCTGTTTCGAAACAGGCCAACAAATTTAGATCCTTGCAGTCATATTCCCCGGCCATCTGCTTGATAACCAACTGAGAGTCTCCGCGAATCTTGATGTACTTTGCTTTTATAGAGACTAGGAGTTTTAGTCTTATAATGAGAACATCTTATTCAACTTGGTTATTTGTCGAGTCAGAATCTAACCGATAAGAGAACCTCCACATTTCATCTCTAGTATCGGTTATCATTATCCTGGCTCCGACTTCTTTTCGGGTTCTTGACCCATCAAAAGTCAGCGTCCAAGGGACAACGTTCATACATGCAGTAGAGGGGGGCATGAGTCCTCCACATCTACACAAGGGTGGTCTGCCAAGAAATTGGCTACTGCCTGACCTTTGACAGTCTTGAGTGTCCTATACTCAAGAGAAAATGCAGTGAGCTTGATTACCCATTTCATTAGTCGCCCTTGCAAAACATGTATATTCAATAAGTATTGGACGATGTCAATCTTGCACAAAATGTGAACCACATGTGGCATTAAATAATGTTCAAGTTTTGTACAAGCATAGAATAAGGACAAACAAAGCTTCTCTATAGGAGTTTATCTAGTTTCAGCTTCATTGAGCATTCGACTAAGATAGTAAACTGCCCTTTCGGTTCCATCATCGGCATCCTGTGCTAACATGCATCCGATAGACATATCTGCAGTTGAGATGTACAATTTCAACGACTTTCCTGGCAAGAGAGGTACCAGCACGGGAGGAGTTGCTAGGGCCTTTTTAATTTAGTTAAATGCCTCTTGTTGTTCTGGCCCCATACTCGCTCTTCTGACCCTTTAAGCCTAAGCAAATGTGAGAAAGCCTTCATTTTATCAGCGGAATTAGATATGAATTGCCTTAGGAAGTTGATCTTCCCTAGAAGGCTTTGTAACACCTTCTTTGTTCTGGGTGGTGCCGACTCCATTACTGTCCAGGCTTTATTCTGATCTATCTCAATACCTTTCTTATGTACCAAGAAGCCAAGGAAGTTGCCAGCCGATACTCCGAACATACACTTGGTTGGATTCATTTTAAAAATATGAATCCTCATTCTTTTTAGTGCTTATTCCAGATCGGCTAAATGATCTTTGAAGTCCTTAGACCTCACCACCACATCATCAATGTAGACCTCCAGATTCTTGCCGATCAGATCATGGAAGATGGTATTCATTGCCCTTTGATAAGTAGCACCAGTATGTTTTAGACCGAACGTCATAACTACCCACTCGTAAATGCCCAAGGCTCCTTGACACCTAAAGGCGGTCTTGTGAATATCATCCTCGGCTACTGCTATCTGATTATAGCTAGAATATCCATCCATGAATGTCAGCACCCCATTAGCGGCAGCCAAATCGACTAGCATATCAGCTATAGGCATAACGTATTCATCTTTGGGAGTGAGTAGAATTAGGTTCTTGTAATCAATACATACATGAACCTTGCCATTCTTCTTCTTGACTTGCACAATGTTTGCCAACCATTACACATACCTAGCCATTCTGATGAACTCGGCCTTCAACAGTTGTTCAATCTCGGCTTTAATTTGAAGTATCAATCGAGGGTGATATTTTCTGGGCGACTGTTTATGAGGTGTGAACCCCTCCTTAATTGGAAATTTATGCTCTACCAAAGTATGTGTCAACCCATAAATCTCATAATAATCCCATGCGAAGAAGTCCTTATACTGCAGTAGAAGAGCCGTTATGCTTGTTTTATCCTCCTCCTTCAGCAAACCACTAATATGTGTTAGCCGAGGGACTTCCTCAGTACCCAAGTTGATATCTTCCAAGGGATGCTGAGACTCAAAACTAGGCATAACCCTTCTCTTATGGGAGATTCAAGTTCCATTGGCAACTTAATGTCATCGGTCGCCAGTGTTGGTTCTATTTTGTAGTCCTCTACCTGTGATGCCTCGGCTATCCTTTCTTCAGAATTTAAAGCAGTTAGCCGATACCACAGATCACATGGTTCGCTAATTATTCTATTTCAAAACCTTGTAAAGTAAGATTGTAGTATTCCCAAGATCTTTCTTTGTACTGCTCCACAACAGCTATGTGAGCCACACAGGGTGAATATAAGACATCCTCCAAGTTTTTCACCCCTGCTTGAAATGGGTTATCATTGGCTGGGATGATTTCTATCTTGTCTCATTCCCAGAAAATGAGCTTTTGATGCATGGTGGAAGGAATGCATCAGCTGGTATGAATCCAGTCTCTGTCCAACAGGATGGCGTAGGACGGCTTGCCGTTTATCAAAAAGAAAGTAGATAGGACCGTCTTAGGACCTACGGTGATTTCTACTACTAAGATCCCTAAAGCTTCAGAGGCTTCTCCCATAAAGCTAGCCATTTTCATGTTAGTTGGGATGATATCCTCCCTGGTTTTGTTGAGGCTTTTCAAAGTAAGCAGCGGCACCACATTCAGCACAACCCCATTATCGATGAACACTGGGCTAAAAACTTTGCCGTTAATGTAAACCTTAACATAGAAGGGTTTGAGATGTTTAACCATCTCCTCCGTAGGTGCACCAAATACAGTGCTCAAAGCGTTCCTAGTCGTGGTATCATCTAATGTCGTCCATTCAGTGTCTTCCACACATACATCACCTTCTAGGCTATCCAGCTTAGAGCTATCGGCCCAGAACTCTCACGGAATCAGGCTGACTATTTCAATGGCTGCCCAAATCTCATCGACTGAATCTTTCTTAAATAAATCAAGGATAGAGTCTTCTACCTCGTCCAATTTGGCTGAGGAGAAGTTAATATCTTCCATCTCCTAGAGGCATATAGAAACTGGCTGGATCAGACTCATCTGCCTCAATAATGGATACCAAATGGGAACCTCAGTTTCGGTTAGCTCTTCTTTTCTCCTTCTGCCAATTGTTTGGAAACCTGGTACATAATGTCGTGGATGACTAAGCCAATCTGTTATCTAATGAAAGACGTGGTCATAACAGTTGGCCTTCAGGTTGACTAAGTTTATCAACAGCTTTGGTTGACGAAGGAAGTGTAAGGGTATCAACCGATGTAGGCATATCCGAAGAAGATGGTGGCTCGTTGTTCCTTCTGGGAGGATTCTGTTTAGGATGTGGACTGGACTATGGGTTCATTTTCTTACCAGACCTTAGGCGCATACGCCGAGTATGATGCTGACTTGGAGAATTAAACTTTTCTATGAGATCACCTATGGTCCCACTAGGCATGCCAAATTTGTTTCCCTCCGAAGTGTTTGCCGTTTCATCGGCTGACGAAATTGGATGACAAATTGATTCCTTAACTAAGTAATTTAGGCTGGAAGCGGAACTCTAACTTCCAGCAATGGGTTTTCCAACTATTCCAGAAAGCATTAGGATGTTGATTGAGTAAACTAAGTAGTAAGAAACATAAATACAGCTAGAGTGCAATAAATGTGATAAAGATAAAATGAAGATAAGTAAAAATTAGTTTTTTGATTGATTGTGTTGTGTTGTTCTGTACAAATAATTCCTATATTTATAGTACAAGAAAAATAAACGTGACCCCCTATGTTAGCCACCGAACTACCCACTAAATCCACTAGCCAACTATAAGGAGGTGGTGTCGATTTTTTCGCCTGGACCTCTAGCACGATTGACGGCACTCCCTTATGGTTGTTGCTGGTTGCTACCTTTTCTAGAAGGTCCTTTGACTTGGTCTTCGAGGCATCCGAGTATATGTGGATCTCAGCCATTCCTCGGAATTATGACTGGGCCAGACTACTGTAATAGTCGATGATGCTTTTGTAGCCGAGGGTAAGGACTAACGGATTCAGCTATGATTCCGCTCAGTTACCGACATAGAATCCTTTTTCACCTTCGGTTGTCACTTGATTCGGCTAAATACGTTTTAGAGTTAACAACTATGTAGACCAAATATTCATTCATTTCTATTCTCTAGTATTTAATCACTGCTAAGTTGCATCAATCTAATTTAATTCATCTATTTTTTTTCTTCAAAATAATCTTTTTTCCACATTTTGCTCTAAATTGATCATTTCACATAGCTTTGTTCTCGGTCTTCGAATTTTGAAATCGATCCCAATTGATTTTATTGAACTTTTACTTAGACTTCAAAGTCCCAAGACATCTGTTTTAGTTCCAAAAATGCTCGTTGTTTGTCGGGAACAAGTCCTACACAAGAAAACACACGTAATGAGTATAATCTACTAACATTTAGCGTACGATCTGGGTTGTTTCCCTCTTGACTTTGGATCTTAGCACCCAAAAAGTATGTCTGTACAAACTTCAGCTGCCAGAGTCTTCGATAAGAAAGAGGCGTCTGAGTAAACATCAGTGATATCTATCTAGTTCTTGAACTAGCCTTCCCCAGCTTGAAGATGAAAATCCAGCAATTTCTTAGGAGTCAGCTTTGGCTTGCCCCTCTCCAACCAGTCAAGAATAGCTCAAACACGATTAAAGTGTAGCAAATAAAAGGTGAATTGTAGCTAAACATATGTGTTTTTAGACTACCATCAAAGTTTAGCCTGTTTTTTGTTTGTCTCGATCTTTCTTTTTCTGTGTTTTCTTATGTGTTATTTATACTTATTTTGCTTGTTTTGATCTTTCTTTTTCTGTTTTTGTTTTTTTGAAAATATATAGTCTATTAATAGACTTTTGGTCGATTTTTCTTATTTTTATATCTTGGTTGATCAAAGTCTCTATTGTTTATATATAGATCATAAAGAATACCTAGATGTAGAGGTAGAGGTCATTTATACTTATTTTTCTTATTTTGATCTTCCTTTTTCTGTTTTTGTTTTTTGAAAATATGTAATGCTCTATTAACAGACTTTTGGTTGATTATTCTTATTTGTATATCATGGTTGATCAACGTCTCTATTGTTTGTATATAGATCATAAAGAATGCCTAGATGTAGAGGTAGAAGAGGAAAAGTAATTTCCTATTATGTTGATATGGTTCAAACCCGTTCTAATGCGACTGGTAAAGATAAAAAAGAAGTGGTGAAGAAATTGTTGGACGAGATGGAAAAAGAAAACGAACTCTAGAATCTGACAGTGAAGCCTACTCAGAATCCATGGATGATCATTGTGTAGATGAAGATCAAGATGATCGAGGTGATAATTATATTTCTGAAGATGGTTCAAAGCAGTCTGATTTTGATAAAGAAATTGATCCCCTGTCCTTGCCATATTTTGCAAAGATAATTAATGTGGAGAAGTATTATTTGATTACTTGGCTGAATGATTATGAACCTTTCCTAGTAAAACTTTTTGTTATGAGCAAGTTGACATTGTTAGCTGAATTTAGAAAAGTGTTAAGAGATCAAAAACTCAGGAAAATGTTCAAGCATTCATGTTTTGGTCATTTTAGAAAACTATCAGAACACTTCATCAATTTCAATGGACGGATGATCTATTATCTGCTTCTTCATCATGTGGATGAGAAAAAGAAGTGTAAGATGTGGTTCCTCATGAATGGCAATCCAGTGTGTTTTATCTTGAATGGGTTTGCTTTGATGACTGATTTAGATTGTGGATTCTATCCCAGATAATCTAGAGAGGAAATGACTCTTAGGAAAGAGTCAACATTCTGCTCACATGTTACTCGCAACAAGAAGATTTCATCAGCAAAGCTATTGTCATTGGTAAGAGGGCCTAGGATAAACAAAGAAGAGAAGCTTAAATGTTGTCTTGTGTGGTTTTTGCATATAATTTTATTGGCCAAAGATGTGTCTAGGGGTATGGAACATGATATGCTTAAAATGGTTGACGATTTAGAATTCTTCGAGAGCTATCCTTGGGGAAAGGAATCTTTTGAACTCACTTTATAATACTTAAAGCAAAAGGTAGACATTTTCAAGCTCCAACAAACACACGATGATAAGAAGATTACATCATGTGCTCTCTATGGCTTCCCTAGGCATTCATGCTAAATATTATAAACCACTGTACAATAGAGTATAGATTGTGTGTTATTTATTTTTACACTCAGCGATTATTTGTATCATTACATGCATAGATATATGATGTTTTCCCCGCACTTAGAAGGAATGCTGGAAAATCAGAAAGGCTTCTTTGCTTATTCCTAAGATCTTATGTGGCACACCAAAAAATGAAGCGATTTACTGAAGGTGATCCATTTGGACCGAGAGCTTTAGAGGTATAAATTTGGAGTCTATTATCTATGTTCTTACAATAATATGAATCACATGTTAATGTATTGATTATTTGTAGGTTGTGCACCCTTACATCATTCCTACATTTCGTGAGATGGATGAGGATTACATGAAAAACCTTTTGTCATATGATGATGAGGCTAGCGATCTAATGATAGATGTCTTGAAGGGAAGGCGTGATTGTGTTGATTACACAAAATCATGGCTCAAAGGCTCCTAGTATGTGGGGAAAGGAGCCCAATGAGCTTTTCAATGAGGTGGATACTCAGTCGGGAGATTTTGGAGGTAATTCACTTACAAAATGTGATGGAGGACGTTTTGCCATTGGGACATCTAGGGTTCATGCGAAACCAAAGGGCCTATTAGTGCAGGTGGAGCAGGAGGGACTGTAGCAGCGTATGGAGAAGATAGAGAAATCTTTGAATATTCTTGTCGCCTTTGCGGAAGAGGAAAGATTCTGAAGGAGCGAGAAGGAGAAGAAGCTGGAGACTCACAAAGGTGAATATTTTGAATTTTTTTCTGTAATTAAGTTGTATCTGATATACATTTTGTTAATTTTGTCCAAAAAATGAAGTGCACACACATGTAGTTCAGTCAACTGCTGATGTCCCTAGACTAACTGATAAGGTTAAGAAGGTTGACGTCCCTCGATCAGCTGTTGAGGTTTAGTAGGTTGATTTCCCTAGTCAAGCTGTTGATGTTCTGAAGGTTAAGATACATAGACCAGTTGCAGATGTCCCTGTGCCAACTGCTGAAATTGTGAAAGAAAATGATGTCCTTGCTCAAGTTATCTCTGAAGATGTTGTTGAGACAAGTCAAACTAATCTTGTGTTTGACCCTGAAAAAATTGTGTTGGGCGTTGTCGCCCAGTTGAATGGTTCTTTAACCAATTAATTTGTTATTTGGAATGTAATAAATAATTACATTTTGTGGGATGTGTGTGGTTTATGATGACAGTAGTAACGCTTAATTTGACTGTTTTAACAAATAATTAATTTGACTTTTATGTGTTTTGAATTAATTCAATTTTTCTATAAGTGTGTTGTTGCCCTGTAAGTTTGGACGTACTATAATATTTTGGAAGTGTTAAAATATAAATATTTTTACAAGTAGTTTTCACTTTTGAATGTGTTGTTGCTTTGTATTTGCTACAATGATGCCAAAGTTGAATAAAGCCAAGTGTATTGGATCAATTATAAATCAAATCAATAATAAACCACCTCACTCGATAATAAACCACTGCTTAGGAAATTTATAGACCACAAAGATCGATGGTAAACCAAAGGTATAAAGGCAACTGCTAGAGTCAGAAGCATGCTAAATTTGCACTAGTATACCAAAAAAAATCCAAACCACAAACCCCAACCCCCAATATTGTTCCACCTCACAGTTTTGTGCGTGAGTGAGAGCGTAGTTAGACGACTTGAACCCCGAAGACTCATGGTCCTTTCCGAGAGTCTCGTATGACTTACAATGGTGTTAAGAAGGTTTACAAAAGGTTAGGAGTCAATCGTATTGAAGGAATCATATATTGACGAATATAGGACGATAAGCTAAGCGTTTTGAATCGCGGATCAGGCGCTGATCATGGATACTCCTTTTCCACCTTCCTATCACCATCTGTAGTAGGAAATTTGGCTGCAGATAGTGATCTGCGGCATATATCCTCCCACAGAGTGGAGGTGGTGGGCTGGCTATATATATGTTGGTCTCGAAGCTTTATTTATTTTATTTCATTTTCGACCCTCCCTCATCTTAGGTGACCCCAAACACTCTCCAAGATCTTGTGTTTCATATAAGAGTCATTCCTAAAGCTTATGAAGCCAATTCCCCCTTAGGAAAGCTAAATCACCTAAAAACAACACCTAGTTGGGTAAATTGAGTTTGGAATTTCTTGGAGTTGGAAGAAGGCTTTATGTGGAGGGATCTGTGGCTGATTAAAGGTAAGTTTTACTATGCTGAATTGCTTTTAATCTTCTCCTAGGCTAGATAGATCAATTTTTAAGGATATCATATGAGAATTCGGTTAAAATTCCAATATGGAGATATGTTAAGTATTGGGTTAATTTGATTGAAATTATTGAAATAGTAAGGCTAGATCTTGTAGAGAATGAAAGTTGTCATCTTGGGATTATTGTGGTTATTGAAGAAGGCATGAGGGTATCTTGAATCTCAATAAAATAACATTTGGAAGTTGTGCACACTAGGTGTTCGACAGAATGTCGTAATGAAGTAATTGTGAAACCATCGACTTGCTTTTGATCCGACTTATCTCTATTTCTTAGGTTGACGATTGTAAAACGAACGAGAAGTCATAGGAGTAAGGTTGGTCAATGATAAGTTATGTAAGACTTATCTTCCTTCTTTATTTGTCGGCATGATCTTAAGGTAGACATTAGCCAGTCAAATATTCCTAGAAGATACAAGTATGGTCACCCTTGATCGTTGATATTATGTATTCGTTATTCATGAAATCTGATTTCGTAATCTTTATAAGTCCATGGATGAAGACGTTCTTTGTATTCTATTGAAGTTCATTTCTTTGTTTCCCTTATCAGGATTGTGTATCAAATCTCTTGATAGTCGTTGATATGATATTGATCTTGAGTTCATGATGAATTGTAACATTAGTTGTAAATGAGTTCCATAACGAATGACGAAGGGTTAACGACCTTGTGTGACCCCATCTTGTTCCTATTTGTTCTTGAGGTCTTGCATTTCACTTATATAAGTATGTATCTATTTTATACTATCGAGTCATATTAAGGACGGGTATGATAATACTGAGTCCCATTAAGGCCGGGTACGATAACACTGAGTCTTATTAAAGCCGGGTATGATAACACTGAGTCCTATTAAGATCGGGTGCGCTATGATACTAGTATTTCCCCAAAGTAGGACTATATATATATAATTGGTATTCAATGATAGCATTCATTACATATGCCCACATTGGCTTCCCGAGGTCCAGGTTGTCTCTTTACTTCTTAGCACTCTTGTCATTGTTCTTACTTATGTTTACATGCCTTTCATATTAAGTACATTCTTTCATACTTACGTCTCTTGCTGGGGCACTACATTTTATGCCCGCAAGTACAGGAGACGTTTGGACGACCCCTCACTGTAGGTGCCACATTCTAACTATTGATCGTCATGCTTCTTTCTTCCGGAGCTAACTAGTGAGTCGGTAGGTAATAGTTATTGTATATATGTATATATTTTGGGTATGGTGGGGCCCTGTCCCAATTTGATGATATTAATGGACTCCTTAGAGGTGATCGTATAATTCAGTTAGAGACCTTGTCGGCCCATGTATTATTAAGTATGCTACATCACGACTGGTATGTTCGGGCCTTAGGGCAATGAGTGCCGGCTACACCCCCTAAGGTTGGGGTGTGATAAACTTGGTATCAGAGCAGGTCAGTCCTAGGGATGTCTACAAGATGTGTCTTGTAGAGTTTTGCTTATAGGTGTGTGTGCACCACACTTATAAACATGAGGCTACGGGACATTTAGGATAGTTATCTTCTTTTCATAATATATATCGTGTGATAGAGCTGAGCCATAGGAAAACAATTCTAACATATGCGTTAACATAGGTCATGTGGAAATGTATTCACACAGAAAGATTGTAGCTAGTTGAAATGTTAAGAAAGGGTAAAGAGGATGTTGCAAAATGTGTACCTTTTTATCAAAGATTGACCCATCTAAGGTCGCAATTAGTTACCTCTACAGGTCGCAATCAGTACTAGAAGAACTGAGGAAAGCTACAGCATCATCAAAATCAACAGACCCATCAGTTTCATCTGATTTGGGATATTAGAAAATGGCAAAAGTATAGATGCAATTAGTTGCTTTACAAGCTTGGTATAATCAAAGGCTCTAGATAAGTAGCAACATTCCTAAAGGATTAAAGAATTTAAAGCTTAAGTAGTCTAAGGGACTACAACTATTTACGTGGGTGGGAATGATGTAGGTAAAGTTATGAGAGGGACTAAGAAGGTTAGAAAAGTTAAGGATCCCAAAAGACTGCTGGGTGGTAGTAGGCTACGATAGACTAGGATGGTGCAGTGACTCGAACGTGATCAGAACTTTCGAAGTAAGACCCAAGATAAACCGCAGACGTAAGTATGTCAGAGTAGTGCTAGCGTGGAAAAGTGAAGCTACCCCGAGCATGGTGCCATCAATGCAATTAGGCGTTACAGGAATTTGTAATTGGTATGACGAGAAGGTCCCCAAGATACGGGCGTGTCTGATACTTATACATAAAGAGACTGATATAGTAAAGGGGATGAAGTGTCGAGCCCTAGTATAATGTAAACTTTCTTCTAAACAATAATCTCGTGGTCCCAAAATTTGAAATTTGGGTCGTATTGATGAGAATTTAAAGCATTTTGATGGAACTAGGATACAAGTATAAAGTAAGAAATCAAGGTGAACCTCGTATATCCGGAATATGATCAAGGTTGCACTATTATTTTGTTGGATCGATGCGATATAGATTTGTACTAATGTTGTAACGGGTGTAAGGGCCTAGTTTCTACACTATGATGCTTATAGTAACCAATAAACTATTAGTCGAAGGTGCGAAGAGGGTTTAAATGGACAGTCTCCTGATTCTTGTAAGTAGGTTATAATGTATTCTCATGTATGAAAGGTAAGTAATGAGATCATAATTAGGAAAATATCATCAAGAGAGGGTTACGATTATGGGATTGGTGAGTAGAGGAATCTCGAACGTTTGAGGACTAAGACTAACTATAGTAAAGGAAGTTTGGAAGCTAGAAAGTGTTCTACCGAGACACTCTGAGCAAGGAAAGGGGTGAAGGATAGTTAGGGGTTGATATACAATTCAGTACGACTATCAGTATAAAATGGAAAAGTCTCTGGAAGATATAAGTTGCCATATGGAGGCCCATTCCTCACAAGGGGGATGAGTGAGTTGTAAAGGTTCTGCAAATGGTAGGGACATATTTCTTCAAAAGTAAATTAATAGCAGTGAATGAGCACTGTTGAGAAGCCAATTTATCTATGTAATTGAGAAGGAGAACAATGGGAGATACACTGGAATGGACCTAAGTCAAGACATTGATTGGAGGACCATAAGATTATTATATTAGTAGTGTTATAACAAATGAGTGAGTGTGAAGAAGAGGAGGGTTGATGAAAGTAAGTGATGGAAAACTTCTTAACAAGCCGAGTGAACCAAGGTGAAGTTGGCTGAGAGGAGATACGATAGTAAGAGTGTACAAGGATCTATGAAGATAAGTTTCCTAAAATCCTCTCGGATGAGGTAAGAATATTCTAGGACCAACCATAAGTTGTTAGGATATGGCCCAGAAAAGATGGAAGGACAGAGGGATAAAGTTTAACCATAAAGAACTGAGTTAGTTCCCTAAGGTGGAAGATGAGGGTAAATTACCAAGCAAGGAATGCGTCAATTCTTAACCAACGAAAGTAGTAGAAGGATAACGGTAGTCAGAAGTGGAACAGTTTCAAAATAGGTTGCGAAAGTAATTATTACGGCGAAGGGTTAATAATAATCTATAATCGGAAGGGCTAATATAGTGGATGCTCCATATATGAGTATGTTAATCCAAAATAGGAGTTAAAGTTAAAGTCCGCCATCAAAATGATTATGGCTAAAGATAAAATATAAATAAAGAACGGTCGAGCGAGCAAGGGGAATTGGATCAAGATCTAAGTACGACTACAAGTTGACCTTAAGATAGATCTGGAGGAAATTTATATAGTGTTATCATTATAAAGTGGAAGCCTTGAGGGATAGCCAAGATAGTGGTGATGATGGAAGAATTAATATGGTATTTCGTTAGCATGAAAATGATAAAAGTTGACATGGAAGGTCAAACTTGGGGATTGATGTAAGGAAGGAACTATACCTCTAAGACTGATAAATGAGAGGTCTGGGATAGCAAGGAAAAGGGCATGTACCAAGAGTAGTAAGAGCGATAAGACAAGATATGACAGGGATATATTATCCATTCAGTCCTTTTTATTTTGAAGCAGCGAAAATATATTACGGTGTTAAGGAAGAAAATATGAAAGGAAAGATCGTAAGACGCATTACGTGATACTGTAGATGCAGACTAGATAATATCAATGTCAGAAGCCCAATAAGTTGATACACCATATACTAGGCACGATATGGAAACCAGAAAAAAAAGGTGGCATTTATAATCAAAGTATGACTCGGACATCAGGATCTGGTAGACAAGGTGAATTATGGAATACCTTATGAGGTTATGAATAGGTGTATGGTTGTGTGGGTCCAATATTGTATTATATGTTATATTGTGTAGCCATGTGAGGCGATAGTTGCGATTTCAGGTTGCATGACAAGATGAGATAGTCCAACCTATAAAGGAAACTCTGCCAAAATTTTCAGAGAATTTGAGAGTTAAAGTTTTAAGGCTATGGCTCCCCAATATTCGAGGAAGAATGTTCTTAAGGGGGGAAGGATGTTACACCTTGCAGTTGTGTGCGTGAGTGAGATTATAGTTAGCCGACTTGAACCCCGAAGACTTGAGGTCCTTTCTAAGAGTCTCGTATGACTTACAAGGGTGACCAAGAAGGTTTACGAAAGATTAGGAGTCATTCAGATTGAAGGAACCATAAATTAGCAAAAATAGGACGATAAGGTAAGCGTTTCGCATCGCAGAACCAAATCCACTTCGCGGATCAGGCCACAGATCAGAGACACTTCTTTGACACCTTCCTTCCACTATTTGCGGTGGGAAATGTAACCGCATATGGTGATCTGTTGGGAAGATCCTCTCGCAGAGTGGCAGCGGTGGGATGGCTATATATATGTTTGTCTCGAAGCTTCATTTATTTTATTTCATTTTTTACCATTCATCCTCCTAGTTGACCCCAAATACTCTCCAAGAGCCTGTGTATCATCTAAGAATCATTCCTAAAGCTTATGAAGCCAATTCCCCCTTAAGAAAGCTAAATCACCTTGAAAACAACACCTAGTTGGGTAAATTGAGTTTTAAATTTCTTGAAGTTAGAAGAAGGCTTGGTCTGGAGAGATCCTTGGCTGATTAAAGGTAAGTTTTACTACTCCTAAGTGCTTTTAATCTTATCCTAGGATAGATGGATCAATTAGTAAGGATAACACATGAAATATTGGTTAATATTCCAAGATGGAGATATGTTAAGTATTGGGTTAATTTGATTGAAATTCTTCAAATAGTAAGGCTAGATCTTGTAGCGAATGGAAGTTGTAATCTTGGGATTGTTGTGGTTATTGAAGAAGTCATAAGGGTATCTTGAATCTCCATGAAATCAACATATAGAACTTGTGCACACTAGGTGTTCGACAGAATGCCATAATAAACTAATCGTCGACTTGATTTTGATCCAACCTATCTCTATTGCTTATGTTGACGATTATAGAGCGAATGAGATGACGTAGGTGTAATGTTGGTCAATGATAAGGTATGTAAGACTTATCTTCCTTCTTCATTTGTCGGCATGATCCAAAGGTAAACATTAGCCAATAAAATGTTCCATAAGAAACTCCTATTCCTAGAAGATACAAGTATGGTCACCCTTGATCATTGCTATTATGTTTATTCATTATTCATAAAATTTGGTTCCGTGATCTTCATATATCCATGGCTGAAGATGTTCTTTATATTCTGTTGAAGTCCATTGCTTTGTTTCCCTTTTCGGGATTGTGTATCACATCTTTTGATAGTCGTTGCTATGTTATTGATCTTGAGTTTATGATGAATTGTAACATTGGTTGTAAATGAGTTCCATAACGAATGACGGAGGGTTAACGACCTTGTGTTGCCCCGTCTTGTTCTTATTGGTTCTTGAGGTCTTGCACTGCACTTATATAAGTATATATCTATTTTATAACACCATGTAATTATGTAAAGTAGAGATCCTTCTCCAATTAGATTTGTAAATTGTAAATACCTATAAATATTGCATTAATGAGAAGCCTCCAACCAAGGAGAATTACACTATTCTACATGGTATCAAGAGCCAAAATCCTAACACCCTAAAATTCCTTTTTTTTCCCGGCCGCCACCCCGCCCCCCTCTACTCTCTTTTCGGCGGCAACCCTCCCAAACCCTAAAGAATTTTTGCCGCCCCTCCCTTCTCTTTCAAAACTTCTGGCGGAAATATGGGTTCTCACGATTCATTCTCCTCCACACAAGACGTCACACATCTTTCTCCTTCCCCCTCCTCTACTAACCCCTTTCATCTGGCCTTCGCTGTCACAAATATCAAAAACTTTATCCCTTTGGTTCTTGATCAAGAGGATGGACAATACTCCAGTTAACAAGGACTAGGCGTGCGGGGGAGTGTTAAGAGTCCCACATCAGATATGGAATGGAAACATGAACTTCTTATATGGACTTGGACAATCCTCCACCGTCGCCGACCACAACTCTCGGCCCAACATTGGTGAACAAATAATTGAAATTGGTCTAGCTCTGATACCATTTAAAGAATGGATTTTAGGCCTAACTCAACCCAATAGCTAGCTTGTAGGGTGAGAATTGTCCAAGTCCATATAAGAAATCCGTGTTCTCATACCATATCCGATATGAAACTCTTAACATGTAGGTATTCAAGCTTTATAATTAAAATCGAGTTCAGTTTAGTTACCCCAAAAAAATTCCCCCTCCAAACAATTGTGTTAGTCCAAGTTCAAAATTTTCAAAAATGGTGTTGGAATGAATAAGATCCTAAAACTTACCTTTTCATATCACTGCCAGGTCCTTTTCGAGATCGCTATAGGAGCTCTTGTGATCGCGAAGACGACCCCAACGACCTCCTTTACGAACACGACCCCACACATCGTGACTACTATGACCAATGACCCGCGAAGCATTGCAGCTGCACCAGAAAAAAATCTGGCATTGCTGAAATGAATGTTTTGATTCCAAAACTCACCCGGGCTCCTTATCCCAACCTGAACCCTTCGAACAAGTCCTAAATGGTAATATTGAATTGTAAAAAGTCTCGAATTCTAAAACGAAGTGTTAAAACTTAATTTAAGAGTTTAATTGCTTTAGTTTGATTTTTAAAGTAAAGTTGAGGGGTATATGTGAATTTTACCCGTTAGAGATAATTAAAAGTAGTTATTCATGGTTAGTGATATAAGTTTCTTTGGAAAATAAATAAAATAGCCTCTACATCAGGTTAAATTACATTAACTTTTTATAAATTACTTACGTGGATGTAAGATATATCCTAAATTAAAACATGTTTGTGATATTTATTAGTTGAGAATTGCTAGAACTATTAAAGATAACAATTTTCATGAGTAACACTAATGCAAGTATTTTGAGAATCTTCCTTGAGGGCCGAAATATGTGAAATATATTGATGTCAGTTGAATAAGTGTTATTAGTTGTGAATTATAATTTTCTCACAATTAATAATATTGTTTATTGCCGACAGTTGTGGGATTGATATTGTCATGAGCCGATTTCTGATATAGTTGTGATCGATATTTGATATCTAAACTTGACTGGACGAATCATCTTGGCTTTTTTTTTTCCATTTAAAAATGAAAAACCATGTTGCAGTACTCAACGAAATTATGAGATATAATATTTTAAAAGCATTAAACAATTTTAAATGTGCTTTCTTTCTTTTTTGAAGTTGTAACACCTTATGTAAAAATATAGGCATTCTTATTATGTGAAAAGCTTAATGCTAACATGTAAACCATAATCCAATTAACAAGAAACTGACGAACTGCACAAGACAAAGACACCGGCTAATTCTCAAAATAAGTAGATGACTAAATATGAAAAACAAAGTGGAGTCACGGATAATTGGTAGAGTGAGGAATGTCCTAGTCTATAAAGTTTTAAAGTTTTTTTTAGCGTGAAACTTTAATTTAAAATGTGCATGGATAATACATACTTTCCCACTCCAATCAAACATGAATTAACACTTAAAAGACATTTTAGCAAACATTTTAAAGACATGATTTTTGTGATGAAATAACTTTAGTAAAGACATATCTTAATTTATCTTAGCGTTGGTTTGCAATTCACTCTCTAGACAACCAAAAAAATATTCTCAATTCAATTGACACAAACATAATCGAATTACATCAACACCAACACCAACATCAACTCAATGATCCTTGATTAATACCATAAGGCATTTTATTGAACACCTTTGGTGCATTAATAGTTATTACTACCTACCAAGCACCTCAAGTTCTTTCTTATAATCAATATATGCTCAAACTCAATTTAATCACGCCAAGGGTTCATAATATTCAACAGTTATACTGTTCAACATCAACTTATGCTCCTGCGGATATATATATATATATATATATATATATATATAGTTTCTTAAGAATTTGAAGTTTATATACTAAATTTTTAGGTTTCGTGCAAAATTTCAACTTTATGATATTTTCTACATCCTAATGCCATTTATAATCTTCAACTATAGCAATACTTAAGGGTAAGATAAAGAATCTTAATTACCCTGGCTTTTCCCCTTAAAGTGTTCTTGAAGGTTTAGAAGAAATCTAGAAAGATTGATGAGATCTTGATGATAGGAATGACATATAATCCATGAAATTCAATCAGAAAACACCTAAAAAAACTCATCTTAGAAGGATATTAATTGCCCTAATTCGTGCTTTTTTCAATTCCCAAAGTTCACTTTTCACTTCCTCTCTCCCCACTTAAAAAATATTTAACAGTGCAGCAGACCTCGCTAGAGGTGAACGACGCGCACTCCATCTATCCAAACATAATTTGCTTATGCACAACTCTCCTGTCCCCTCGCCCATATTTTTCTCATGGTAGGGCCTCAATGCGCTGGTTTTGTACCTTCATTCAACTTTTTTAAAATTTAAGTTTTGACTGCTTTGTGTAATAACGCATTTGGCCGTTTGGTGCTTTTTAGTTTTTTTTTCTTCTCTAAAATGACCCTTCCATAGCTTCATAATGGTGCTTTGGCTTGAGGGTTCGGGTGAAACTATTTCCGAGGCGATTGGATGAGAAACGGAGAAGAAAATCTAAGTTGTGAAATTTGAAAGTTCTAAGTTTGCGAATTTTGACCAAGAGTTGATTTTTGGATAAACGTGTCTGAAATTGAATTTCGACAGTTTCATGAGGTACGGAACGTGATTTATGACTTAGTTGAGTAATTCATTCACGTCCAAGGGGTTCAGGAAGGTTTTAGTTGTTTTGTTGCAAAGTTTGAGTTTTGAACGAAGTTAGAGTGATTTTATAGAAAAGTGTGCCTTAACTAGGTGGGATCAGTGTTTTGAGTGTGCAAGCAAGTACGTAGCGTTATTTGTACTAAAGTTACACTTTTGATTTGTATTCAGGGGATTCCGAATGAGTTTCGAGTGTTGAATCAGAGGTTTGGAGAATGTTAGGAGTTGTTGGTTTCTCTAGTACAGGTGCTTCGCACAAGTGCAGGATTGGGCGCACCTGCGGAGCCGCATATGCTCGAAGTGGGTCGCAGGTGCGAGAATTGGTGAGGAGGCATGTCTTCGCACTTGCAGACATTGGGTCGCACCTCCACGTGGATGGTCGTAGGTGCGACATATGCTGACGGTGAAAAGAGCGCACCTGCGAGGAAAAGACCGCAGGTGCGACATCACACCTTGGTTGATAAATTTCTCACTTGTGCATATCGCTGGACAAATATAAAATATCAAAATAGGTTTTGAGAGATTTCATATCACTTTTTGGAGTTCTAAACCTTAGATTTAAGCGATTTCTGGTGGAATCTTCAAGTTTCTTCAAGGGGGCAAAGATCTAATCTTCATTTTTGCATTTTATCTCTAATTTCTGCGAGGGTTCTAGCTTTTAAATCATATTTTGGTTAAGGAATTTGGGGGTTTTAACCCTAAGGAAAATTTGGGAAAGAAAGGGGAATTCAAGGTCAAGATCATGGCTTTTTGAATGAGTTTTCTAGAGTTGGAATCCTTAGGCTTAGGGTGAAATATTTTTGAGAAAAAATCTTATTCCATCCACGTGGGTCCGGGTCATTTTTTAGGGGGAATTTTGACCCAAATTTTGTATAGCTGATATGAGTGCTAGGGACTCGCATGTTAATGTAGAATTCATAATTAATAGATTTGGATCATTCTGAGGCACTTCGAAAGGGGAAGGCTCAAGTGTGAGAGTTCATGGCTTTGATATGCTTTCGGGGTAGGTTATGGTTTACCTTTTAGACTCCAATTGAATGACATATATAGCTTATAAATACTGAAGTGTTGAGGATCTGAAAAGGGAGCCCCACACCTGTGGATGTGATGAGTACTTGTGTAGGCAACAATGTATTTGCAAGGATAGTGTACGATAATAAATTGATAAATTGTGGTGTTGATACACAGAAATCTATGACCTGGTTGTGTACTGGTAGATGATAGCGTATATTATGAACTTGCCAATATTTGACTTGTATTTGTTATGTGCATTACTTCCTACATGATAGTTCTCGTACTCTCTTGATAAATGGGCCTATGGGAATTTTTGAAATGTTATGTGTATCTACTATTGCATATGATATGCATGTATATTGTGATCATTCATATTTATATGTTAGTCAGAATGAGTCACGGAAAGAGATACGAGGTGATCTTTTGAGGCCGAAAAAAGGTAAAAATGATGTCCACATAGTTCAAAGAGATATGGATGGCTCGGATTGCACGCTTGCAACAGATTATATTATGGTTGGCTCGAGTTGCACGCTTGCAACGGGTATATGGACCTCACGAGTCTCCCTTGGGTCATGACTATACATAATGATCGCTAGTATATGTGTATCGGGTTTATTATTGGCCGATGCATATTCGTTCTTCTACTTATTTCTAATTGATTATATGCCTACATGTTGTATATCATGAACAATGATCTTCCTTTCATAATCTAGAGGTATAAATGTTCTAGTTGAATATGTGTTGTGTGTTCAGTCTTTATATTCTATATGTGTTATCTCTTCGTTGTCCGCGTACGATGCTTATGGAGTACCAATGATTTGTACTCATACAACATTTCTGCACTTCGTGCAGATACGGACCCATGTTTCAGTTCTTGGCCTCGTGGTCGATTTAGAGGGATAGTATCCTAGACTTCAGGGTAAGCTGCTTTGGCTTATTCGCATCCCCTGGATCTCTTCCTTTATCTTATTAAATTTGCTTCCTATAGACATTGTCATTTCAGTCCTACGAGACTTGTATTCAGTATTCTAGAGCTCTTGTATAATTGACACTCAATTTTAGGATTGAATTGTATTATGACATATATGTATTTCTATCTTACTGTGACTTGAAAGATATCATATTTTAAATATATTTTCTTCACTTAATAACTAATGATTTTATAAATGTTGGGGATGGTTCGTGAAAGAAATAATCCCTTGATTATTTTCACTAATGAAAGAGTATATATACAATTTACAATTTTCATATTATGAAAAATTCTACTCCTATTCTACTCTCAAAATTATATTTTATTTGTACAAGAGTTCTATAATTATGGTATGTGTACAATGCTAATTATATACAAAAACCTATTATCAAAACTACCATATACACGGTGTGTATACCGTGTATATGATGCATGTATATGGTGGTATATTTTGACACCCCCGCAGTCATAGCGGGTGGTCTTCGTACGCTGAGAATGTCCCTAAAATATTTAAATAGGACGGATGGAAGACCCTTAGTGAATATGTCTGCAATTTGATACCTGGAAGGGATATGTAAGATGTGTACTTGTCCACGAGCTACCTTTTCACAAATAAAATGGATATCCATCTCAATATGTTTAGTGTGTTGGTATTGAACCGGATTCTCAGAAATATATACGGCACTAACATTATCACAATATACCAAGGTAGCTTTTTTAATGGGAAAGTGAAGCTCTAAGAGAAAATTATGTAACCAACATGATTCAGAAACCACATTGGCTACCCCTCGATACTCGGCCTCTACACTGGAGCGGGATAAGGTAGTATGTCGTTTAGCAGACCATGAGACCAAGTTATCGCCAAGAAACATACAGTATCCAGACGTAGAACGTCTGGTGTCCGGACAGCCACCCCAGTCAGCATCAGTATACGAGACAGGTGTAGAGGCTGATGACGGATATAGATGCAAACCATAGTCAAGTGTTCCCTAGATGTATCGGATAATGTGGTTGAGCGCATTCATGTGCTCCACCCTAGGATCATGCATAAACAGACACATCTGATGTACGACATACGTAATATCCGATCTCGTGAAAGTAATATACTAAAGAGCTCCAGTAAGACTGCGATAGTGAGTGGGATCCTCGTAAGGTGAGCCAGCCGCAGCACCTAGCTTGGGCTTGGTATCGATCGAAGTGGAAGTAGACTTACACGAGGACATAGCAGCGCGCTCAATGATCTCAGCGGTATACTTCCGTTGGGATAAGAATAACCCACATGCATGACGAGTGACAGCAATCCCCAAAAAGTAACTCAAGGGCCCCAAGTCTTTCATAGCAAACTCAGAACTGAGCATTGTCATGATAGACATACATAAAATATCATAAGAGGCAGTCAAAATAATATCATCCACATATAATAGAATATAAGCCAGGGAAGTACCACGACGATATATGAACAACGAATTATCAGACCTGATGTGAGAAAACCCAATAGACGAAATATAGTCTGCAAATCTCTTATACCAAGATCGTGGGGTTTGCTTAAGCCCATACAAGAACTTCTTCAATAAACAGACATGACGATGATATTTGGGGTCTCGAAAACCCAAGGGTTGATTCATGTAAACGGTCTCCTTAAGATCACCATGTAAGAAAACATTCTTTACATCTAACTGATTAATTGACCATGCCTTTGAAAGAGCCAGACTGAGAACAGTGCCAATGGTGGCCGGTTTGACCACCGGACTAAAATTCTCACCACAATCCACGCCAACCTACTGAGTCTTACCATCACCTACAAGACAAGCCTTATGTCTCACAAAATAACCATTAGAATTATCTTTATGAGTAAAAATCTACATAGACCGAATAATATTAACACCAGAAGGACGGGGCACCAACTCCCACGTCTTATTTGCAATAAGAGCATCATATTCGTCGTCCATAACCAATTTCCAATTTGAGTCATTTAATGCAGACATTGGATTACGGGGTAGTGGGGATTTAAGAACATTAGAATTTAGATTAAAATATCTCTTTGGTTTAAAAATACCCCGTTGACTACGAGTGACAAGTCTGTGACTCGGGGAGAATTGGGGGGATTTTGGGTAAAATTCGGATGGGTGATGGACTGGCCAGTAGGCAGTGGGCCTGCTGGCCCTAAACTGGAAACAGTAGTTGGGTCAAAAGCAGAATTAGGTAGAAGCAGTTTCAGTATTAGGCTGGGCAACTGGCCCAATAGTCGAAATTGGGGCAGAAACAGTGGGTTGCGGCGGGTCACTAGAGCGGCCCATTAAGTGGTGCACGATGTACGGGGAGATGTCGTCATCCAAAAAATTATACGAACTAGGCACGGGACACTTTAGTAAATGGAAATTGAGTTTCATCAAAAATAACATGGCGACTAATGATGATTTTATTAGATGATAAATTAAAACATTTGTAACCACGATGATTAGATGGATAACCCAAAAATACACAAGCGGTAGAACGGGCTTGAAGTTTGTTAATAGTAGTTGACAAAAAAAGTGGATAACATAAATACCCTAAGATGGGAATACGAATGATTCTTATTATATAGGACTTTAATAGGAAACGTATTTAACAACCCTTTGGTACGAAGTATGTTAAGAAGATAGGTAGCCATTTGTAGAGCATGATGCCAAAAGGAAGGGGTACGGAAGCATGGACCAATATAGTTCGGGCAATATTATTAATGGTACAAATTTTTCGTTCGGCTTTCCCATTTTGTGAGGATGTATGAGGACAAGAGAAATGAAAAACTATGCCATTATTTTTAAAAAATTCCCGAAATAACCCATTATCATATTCCTTGCCATTATCACATTGAATATTTTTTATTTTCCGTTCGAATTGGTACGGATGAATGCTTGAAAATTTAAGAAAGTGGAAAAAACTGGAAATGTTTTCACTAACGGAAAGGTCCATAAAAAATTAGAATAATCATCCAAAAAAGAACATAATAATGATGGCCCACAGAACTTAAAACTGGAGATGTCCATAAATCACTATGAATAATATCAAATGACATCAAAGTACGAGAAGTAGAGGCTATAAATGACAATCTAACATGTTTTCCTAAAGGACAGGAATGACAAATTGGAGTACTACGCGTATCCTTACAAGAAATAAAATTGTTTGTATGTAAGGAAGAAACAACAGATGACCCAAAGTGACCCAAACGCGCATGTCATAAGGAAGGAGCTAGAGTTGCAAAAGTGGATGGCAAGGCTTGACTCGAGAGACTGGATGCGATCGTGATTGGATAAAGATCTCCCCTACTATTACATCTCATGAGGGGTATCCCCGTCTTGAAATCCTTCACAGAAAACCCAAAGGATCAAGATTAATAAAACCCAATTATTAGTGGTGAATTTACGGACATATACCAAATTTTTAATTAAGTTAGGGGCATGAAGGGCATTTTTCAGGATAAGAGGTGGATGTGGGGGGGAGACAAAGTTGCATGACCGTAACCACGAATTGGAATTGAGTTGCCATTACCAACAATTATGCCATGATTTTTTCTCAAATTGGAATAAGACGAGAGAGTACCTTGGTATGACGTCATGTAAGAAGTGGCGCCGGAGTCCATGTGCCAAGTCGGGTCTAGAGGATTTAATCCAAGCGTATGCATTGCAGCCTCAATATCTATCGGAGTCAGTGTGGGACCCACTGCCTAGAATGCTTGCGGAGGTCGAGGGCCAAGCACATCGGCCTGCTGCCCCAGGCTAGAAGCAAACCTGCCGCCTGAAGCTGGACCGAAGAAACTAGGCCTAGCCTGTTGCTGGAATTGGGCCTAGTGACTCGGGTAAGGGTTGGGAGGAAAATACCACTATTGGGCCATGGTCCACTGGCCCAGTTCCACTGCCATGGGGCCCATTGTTGAGACCAATTGGGCTGCTGCCCACTTCCCCGAGGCCCACCGCCGGTGCCACCACCATGTCAGCCACCGCCATTATTTCCGCCGCGGTTCTTGCCATTATGTTTATGATTTTGACCCTTCTTGCCGCCACTGTTGTTGCGGTTTTGTCCTAAATTTTCAACAAAATCGGGAGAGTTATAGGATGAGGTCATCATCTAAAAGGAACTTGCGCCAGTAGCTGCCTTTTTTGCCAAGTCGGCTTCTTTCAAAGGGAGCATTGAACGGGCTTGATAAAAAAGGGGAAGTGGATTACTTTGTCGGAGTAGAGCCCCAATGCCATTATAGGCCTCAGATAGGCTTGCATCCATTTGAAGGATAAGATGATTATTGGTAACAGGCGCGTCAACGTTACGGAGTTGGTCCGCCAATGCCTTGAGCTGTTTACAATAGGCCGAAATATTCGGGAAATCTTCCATGCGGACTTGGGAAAATTCCTGCTCAAGGGTGACAATGTGGGAATGTTGGTTATCCTAGAATATATCACGCAATCTATTACGGGTAGTCATAGCCGTAGTGTCCGATTCAATGATCGTCTATAAAAGGTCGGTAGAAATAGTGGAGTAAATCCACTGAAGGACGGTAGCATCAAGAGTGATCCATAAATGAGGATCCTCCGCATGAGGAGGGATAGCGGGAGGAATTATGTGATGGAGGACTTGATGTGAGATTGCGTGAATTTTAAACAACCCTGCCCACGTCGCATATTGGACGTTTCCATCTCAAGAACAATAGGGATGTTGTTCTTGATGTTAAAAACAGTAAGGACATGATGAAACAGGTTCTTTGACGTCGACATAACGAAAGACCAAGGGATAAGAAAATTTAGGAAGAGAGTAGGTAAAGTGGCATAAATCTGAGAAGGGGCACAAATTCCGATGTAGTCTCGACCGAAAAGGGTGGTCGGAAACCGAGAGGAAATTTGGAGAAGAGCGAAAGTAATTTAGTCCTAGACTTCTGATACCATGAAAGAAATAATCCCTTGATTATTTTCATTAATGAAAGAGTATATATACAATTTACAATTTTCATAATATGAAAAATCCTATTCCTATTGTACTCCCAAAACCCTATTCTATTTGTACAAGAGTTCTATAATTATGGTAAGTGTACAATGCTAATTATATACAAAAACCTATTACCAAAACTACCATATATACGGTGTGTATACCATGTATATCACGGTCTCCCAATTGTCTTGGGTTTCCGTGATATACATGGTATACACGAGAGTATACCATGTATATGATGCACGTATATAGTGATATATTTTCAGTTCGTCTAGCGGAGAATAATGTAGGTGTCATCATGACGTGAAATTTTGGGTAGTAATACTTTGCCATTTCTAACCTCTCACCTTGTACCCATCTTATGTTACCATGTTCCAATCATATTTACACCCTCGTGTGGATCTCACACACTCGGGCTCACCTTAATAATGTCATTTAAGCTCAAATTTAACCCAAACTAAATGGAATAGTTTATGGGGTTCTACAAATATCGAATAAGTTTTTCTGATCTATTTTTACTTTTCGAATTCGAAGGACTTCAAATAGAATTTATTTAGGAGCATTTAAGGTTAAGGATCTCTTTATACATTTTTCTTACATAAAAGTGAAAAATCAATGCTTATTTTCTTGAATTTTCAGTGTTACTCATCTCTGTTTTTTTAAAACTATGTGATTAATATAATTTTAAGGGTACAGCCTAGGAAAATAATAATAGAAAAAACTTAAGGTGGCATGGGGTCTCATACATTTCTCTTCGCACCGCACCTTTTTTCTTTTTCGTTATTTGAAAATATAGGTTAATGGACCACAATCCACATCCCTCAGCCAATTTGATGGAAGCTTTTTTCTTAACAATGGATAAGCTCTAACTATAGGGTCAAAGTGATTCCAAGAGTTAAAATTCCAAATATATTTTTCTTTTGGTTGGAGTTTATTGAACTTTGTTAGTAGATACATGACATGAATCAATAATATAAAAACATAAAGGCTATGTTAAAACTCTGGCAAGTCTTATCTTAATCGTTGCTTTGGGAGCACCTAATCTCATATTAATCCAACCAATTCATTTACCAAAAAGCACCAATCTTTATTCCACACGTTTTTTTCTTTTCCAAAAAAGAGATGCTTAGATCTTCTTTTAAACTTATCTTATAATGGACGTGCATTATGAACATTAGATGGCATATATACATATCCACTTTTTCCATCTAGAAATTTTATCACTGTATTTGTTTTACTAATATATACACACACTTATGTCACACCAAATCTGTACTTGTTATCACAAATTTGCATCTATTTTTCAAACAAACACTACCAAAGAATCTCTATTTTCCATTGGATTTCCCATTGAAAAAAGTACGATGGCTATTTCTCACTGAATGTCGGTGAAAAAAATCTAAATGGTAGTGTTTTCACACAAATAATTAAAAAGTTTCCTACTGTTTCAATGAGAACCTGTCTTCCACTATGTGTATTCCCAGTGAGATGGTTCGGTGAGAATGATGTGGAAAAATCATATTTTATAACATAAATTTTCCACTGAATGTCGGTGGGAAAAAACCTCTATTTCTAACCGTGAAATATATGTGATGCTTCTATTGGTTTGACGTAAGCATTTACTAAGTAGTTGTGTATCTGGACCTATGACTTAAAATCGTGGATTAATATCTATTTATAATAAGAATGTGGATTAGAACAGAATGAGAATATTTATAGGTAAAGGGATTTAATATGAATATCTTAATGACTTAATTTGTTTCTATTGAAAAGAACAGGGACTAATGTATAAATTACAGAACCTTTGAGGATAATAAATCAAAGGAAGATAAGATTGCAGATATTTTGAAGGTCCTACACTGCTATTTAATTAAGGAATTTGAAATAGTTCCTGTTCCCATAGTGGCATTTATTTATTTAAGGGACTTGAAATAGTACTTATTCTTTTATTCTCCACGATCTTTATAAATTATAATTACAGGGTTATTATTTTATTTTTGCTGATTAAAAGGATGCATTAGAATTAAAATAAGCAGGAAATTAAGAATCGATACAGGATGGGAGAGAATCAAAGTGTTCACCCCCCTTAATTGTCTTTGCGAAAATGAAATAAAATAAAGTCTAGTGGTTCATTGTAATAACAACTACTAGCCACAGGATCCTGTCTCCTTGTGTGTTGGATCTCCACGAGAAACCTACAATTATTAATCACATTCAAGTGAGGAGCATTGTTACAGGGTTGTCATTTATATATTTGGAGTATTAGGAATATTGTTAGTACAACATGTTCACTTAAAAGAATTGATTAAGTCATTTTTGCCCATATTTTTGGAGTATTAGTATTATTCCTAACCCAACATTTTGCCTGTCTCCGATTCTTGTTGGCCTAAACAAAATAAAGAAAATGTTTTTCATGTCTTATTGTTCGCTTAAAATAATTACTTAAATAATTGTTTGGTCGTAGGGTATTTTGTGTCAAGGCGCCGTGGTTTTTTTCTCCGTTTATTATATAAGCTTAATAGGGGAAGAGGGAAATCCAAAAACAAATAGGGAAAGAGGGAAGGTGTGATTAACAATGGCCAAAAGTAATTTAATTCAAACTTATGAGGTTCAACAAACAATGCCTATTGGTTTCATCGAAGAGCTAGAGCAAACAAAATTTTCATGGGAAAATAAAATAGAAGAAAAGAAATCGAGAATTTTTCTTATAATTACAATATTTTGAGATACTTGTCCAAACTAAAAATAATTAGTAAAAAGAGCTTGTTAAAAAAATATCAATTAAATATATAAATCTTTCTTTTCTCGAATCTTATATCTTCTATACATTCATTTTCCAAAAAAAAGGTGGAAGTCCCACCCCAGGAGTCCCCACACCCCGGTCTGACAGGTCTGTGAAGGAGGTAAATCATGGTGACTCAATTGATTTTAAATGTTAGACCAGTACCACGCTGCGCACAAGGGACCCTCCTTTATTTCAAGAAGTAACCCCCACACTACCGCTGACGAGATTCGATCCTTGGCCATTTTCCAAATATCCCCCTTGATAAGCAATTGAGCTGCACAAGCGGACTCTTCTATACATTCATGAGCCACATAATAATGTCCAAATACACCCAGTAAGTTTTCGGCACTTATTGTTTATGGCAGATCAATGAATGCGAGATAACATTATTTCATATACACATTTATCATCTAA
The DNA here is from genome assembly GCA_029783415.1 of Anisodus acutangulus. NCBI lineage: Eukaryota > Viridiplantae > Streptophyta > Magnoliopsida > Solanales > Solanaceae > Anisodus > Anisodus acutangulus. The sequence goes on from CM056508.1 coordinate 29,406,475, forward strand.
TTATGATTAGATGATAGTATATAATATTTATTTTAATTTTTAACTGTAAGCTTAAATTGATTGATATAATATAAACACCATTTATGAGGAAGTACTATTTACCAACCGATAGCTTATTTACTATCATAACAACTACTATTACATTATTTTTTCTTCATAATTTCCTTTATTAACTATACTATTTATCGTAAGAGCCTCATTCTCATGTACTAAACGCCCTGTTGAGAATCGGTCAGTAAATAATGATCAGCAAAAACAAAATATTAGATATTTTAATTATTATATTCATCCAAAAATAATATGTCTTCAAAAATAATATTCATGGTGTATATTAGCAATAAAAACAAAATACTAATATACGATTAATCAATACATATGAAAAGAGCAATAACAACACCAAGTTTTTACGTGAAAACTCTTCTGAATAAGAGACAAAAATCACGGGCCAAGAGGACAGTGACGGACCCAGGATTCAATGGTCCTAGGTGCTCACCTTAAAATCAACAAAAAAATATCACTTTTAGTGGATTTCGAACTAACTCCTCCATGGTTTAGCCTAAAGCCTGCCACCTTTTAACCAGAGTAGCTAGATCTTTTATTGTTTCATGGGTGCTATTTATTGTTTTATACTAAAATTTTAATATTTTCTATATGTCTACGTAAAGTATCCGCCACGGTTAATGGGTACCCGAGCACCAAAAGAAATAACTCTCTTTTGATTTCACTATAATGAAGAATATTACACGGTGTAGGCCTGAGTATTATATTACTACTACAGACCCAAAAGAAATAACTCTCTTTTGATTTCTCACCTCACTTACAATATCGCTCACTCTATTTTTTCACAGACTTTTTTCTAATACACAGTCTGTAATATTACTCTTTCTCTCTATCTATTGGTGTATCTTACAACTGAATGAGAGCTTCCTTTTATAGAGGTAAAAAACTCTCAAAGATATCACTGATTACATTACAAATAATAAATTCATTAACTTTCTCTTGCCAGATAACTTTAATGACAAAGTTAGATTTGGACGATGCAATATATAGAGTAAAAAACTCTCACATGTCATATATGGGATGGATCCTATAAATTTTGGTATCAGAGCAAATATATCGATTAAATGCCCAACATCTGAACAAATGTACTATTCAAGCTTTTCTCTAAGATGAAAATTAACAGATTAAATTATGGGAAATTTTTTAAAAAGTACACTTCGCCGACTTATATTGCAAAAATATAGTCCAAGAGCATTTTTATACAATGTTATACACTATATACAAAAGAGATATACATTCTGTATATATGTGTATGAAAGTGTATAATGTATAGGTATATACACTAAAGAATATAATTATACAATATTATACACGAAAATACGCACTTATACACAATTATAAAATATTATATAAGTGGGTATAAACATAGATCTAGACTGATTTTGAATAAGAATTGCACTTTTATACAAGATAGATACATTATATATATAGGTGTATGTATAAGAGGTGTGTATACACCCATAAGAGTTGTTTTATACATTCATATACATTATAATACAATATTATACAAATGAATCCTATCAATGGAGCTTCCAAGATTCATCTTCTTTCTTGAGCCTCTTTTCCACCGCCGACTCAACCACATCCGGCAACTTCCCCACCGCCGGTAACTTAATCTCCCCCACCTGTTCTCCACCACCGGTGGAGGAAAAAGAAGAAGGTGGTAGGGAGAAGAGGCGCGGCAGAGAGAGAACGAGAGACAGTAGTGTGACAGAGTCGCGATAGAGAGGGAGCGGGGGGAGAGCGAGAGCGATAGAGTAGGGCGGCAGAGAGAGAGAAAGAGAGAGCGAGAGAGGAAGAGGAGGGGGGATTGAGTCATTTTTGTAAGATTTAAAAGGTGAGTTAATTTTTACCCTATTTAACCTACAATATAATTATTCCTTAAATTAAATTCTAAAATAAGACACTTAACGGATAGCTCTAAACCAACATTGGCAACATGTGGCGCATGTAATAGCTTAGTAGAAAAGGTCTTAAACCTAATTTTATGTCTTAAGGTATTTATAGAATCGGAAACAAATTTTGGTAAACATAGTTTGGTAAACATGTAATAGCTTAGTAGAAAAGGTCTTAAACTTAACATGTGGCGCATATAATAGCATGAAGAATGATACATATGTCATTTTGTTCCAGAAACTGTTCAGTATTTACGAGAATCACTGGTGCAAATTCAAACACCAGTTTCTTGCACTGCCAAAACATGGTTATGTGCGGACAAAAAGGAGAGTGAGATAGTAAAAACATCAGCATAGATATCAAACAGGGTTGTGTAGATATATCATTCACATATTTATCATCAGGTATAGCAATTGACAGTTCTCCAGGATCAAAAGTTCTCCATATTGTGTAGGATTACTATATTTGCTGATTCAGCTATATAGTCAATTTCCAGAGTAATATCAAGTATTCAAACATGCTTTAAAGAATTTTCAACTGAATTTCAAAGGATAGCAGTGCATGGATACAGGGAATCGGTGGCGTATGCAAAACTTTTCGCAAGCGGTGTCGATATTTAAAGATATGAACAACATCATACTGAAAAAATACAATTCAAGTGATAATAATAGAACACAATTCAAGTACATAACTACAACTCACGTCAATGAGTTTTCATTTATTTTAAAATGTATTCATAATGTTGTCATTACACTAAATAGTACGCTTTTCTGCGTAAGACATTGACAAGAGTTTTGCTTTAGTGGGTAAACCGACAAGAGCTTTCGCTTAGTGGGTTCATCGGCTCTTGCCATAGAGGTCAGGATCCGATACTCGAGAACCCCTATTTTTTTTAACAACTGAAGCTCAAAATTTTAAAAAACTTATCGAGGTTGGGGTTCAACACCCCCCCCCCTCCCGCCCTCTAGGATAGGTCAACAAAGCGCAAGATCAGTGAACTAAGAAGTGCAACTTTCACATAATATCATTTTATTTTTTGGTGTTGTTGGATATAATATTTATACGACACCGCTTAGGCCAAGGTGTAACCGCCGCTGCAGGGGTTGCAAAATCATTTCATAGACTTTAAATGTTCAAAGGTTTGTTGCGATGAAAATCTGGAAACTATCAGCAATCTTGCAGATTTAACTATGATCAAACAATTAAATTTCAGATGTTTCTAACCTTTTTAGCATAAGGTTTGATGGCTCCACATGCCTTCAAGAGCAGCTCAAGTATCTCCAACTGTAAGGATGTCAAAAAGAAAATGAGTTTAAGCAAACATATTTCAAGTAATATACTGATATTTACTTCAAGGCGGCAAGACACAACAAGAATTTAACCGTCCCTTTACTTAATATATCTTTCATGATATCATGTACGAGGACTAGAAGCTGCAACGAAATCCTAGATGGAGTTGCCATTTCATATATGCACAAGTTGAGCAAAGATAAACTATGGGTATTGAACAGAGATACAGTCTTACGCAGACGTTCAACTTTTACTAAATTTCTTGGCATGTTGAAGAATTGCAATGAACATTATCTGCAAGACATTGCAATGTGATGTAACTAGGGATGGCAGGGTATAATTTTGCGGATTCCGTACGGTTAATAGGCGGGTATGGGTGTTGAAAATGTACCCGTCACGGGTAGGCGGGTAGGTGGTGGATTTGCAGTCATACCGCCTCCCCCACCCCGCATCTAACCGCCTCCCCCACCCCGCATCTAACCGCCTACCCGCCCGCCTTATACCCGCCCCAAGCCCAAAATATTAGCAGCCATAAGTCGTGCCTTCAGCCCATAAGTCACGACAACTGAAAAATCTGAAATTCTCCTCCCTCTCTCAAAGAAAATGAGACCGTGACAGTATTGATTCTTGACTCAAATTTTTGGGATCATGTTGATCACTAATTGATCACAAATGAATTGATTACAAAATATGGCAGGCGGGTACATGCGGGTATTGGCGGGTGACGGATATCCACTTGAGTGGTGGAGCGGGTGTGAATTTAGGAATATACCCGCCTAGGCGGGTATGGATATTGAAAATTGTACCCGCCACTGGCGGATATAAAATTTTCTGGCGGGTACGGGGGAGGGGTACCCTCACCCGCCCCGCCCAATTGTCATCCCTAGATGTAACTTTCCTATGCAGTTTGTTTCCATGCAACATGCATTTAGCTTCCTCTTATTTTTTTTTTAAAAGAAATTGTTTTCGAACAAATCTAAAGCACACAGATGGTGGGTACTTTAAAACCTTCTTTTCAGGAGAATTTCATCATAAAACTAATGCACAAAAGTGGAAATTTAGGCATTCTATTATATTTTGCATTACTGTTCATAATATAACTACTGCCACGCAGAACCAATATTAGAAGTCCTAAAGCAGTCTTTAGTAGCAGAACTTTAAATACAGCAGGCTTCTAAACTAAAAGTAAGTGCACCATAACTCAAAAAAGATGTTCATCTCTTGTATGTTTAGTTCAGGTAATTATTTATAACCTTATTAATGAAGGATTTTGTTGGGTACAAAACATATAAGTAAGGCACAGCGAAAGTTTAAAATTTTGATTATTACTTACCCCAACAATAATTCTAGTATGGTTATATAACAATGGAACTTGTAATATAAAACATATACTTACAAGTTGGAAAATCTGGAGTCTTTATCTACTATAAGGTGCACACGCGGTTGCCCTTCCGATTGCAAGCTCCAAGCTTCAATGTACTTCTCCTTCGGAAAGCTAGGAAATCCGGTAGAGGTTCGAGAGTATTTGATTCTAAGTCCTTAAGGCTTAGAATGTTTTCAGAAATTGGTGTGTTGAATAATGAAATGAATGCCTCTATTTATAGTTGAAAAATAGGTCAAAACCGAATTAGGGTTTGACCTTGGGCCTGGCCCAAAAATTGAGGCAGAGGCGCCGCGGCCCTAGGGTAAGGGCGTCGCGGCGCTCGACATGCGCCTGTACTGCGCCGCGGCCCTAGGGTATGGGCGTCGCGGCACTCGACTTTATTTTTTCGTGCATTCTTAATTAAATCAAAAATCCAATTTTTACTTAATAATCATTATTCATTTAAATGTCTTGATTCCAAATCGAACATTTTAATTACTCTCTCAATACATCCTTAGATCGAAATGAACAATCGACATAGTGTGACCCTACAGGGCTTCTCATATCGACATTAATAAAATTAAGGTCTACACGTAACTCCTAGACGGCGCCGGAAGACGAACTCAATATGTGAAGTACATTTACACGAATCCAGTAAACTTAACCTTTATGTGGTAAGATAAAATCCTTTCATTCACGACACACCCGATCAAGCTTAGGATTTGTTAAATGTCTATCCAAATGGCTTAATCATTGTATCTCATCTATATTAGTCGATGACTAGACCATATTCTAAATATGTCTTTGCGTTGGCCAATGACTTAGTCAACCTAATATCACTGAGAATCTGAGTGTTCTCTCGAACATACATTCGAGGAATGAATCCTAATCTTGGCTCAACTACCACCTTCAATCCACATCGTAATGTACCCAATACAAGCCGTATCTCAACCTACAAGGCATTTGAGCTTAGGACGGGATCAAAGTACATTACTTTGTAGACAAGACATGTATTGACCTCAAGTTTAAGGACTTCTATGTTCCACACGCTGATCATACTTTAGACAAGTATAACAAACAGTATATCAGCAGGGTATACCAATACTTCCAAAGTATCCATATGTCCATCACAAGTAACCATTACTCGTAGCAGGTGAGACATACTATATCCTCTAAGGATGCGATGCAGGCCACATGTCGACTTATCACATATCATCGATATCTCATTCTCGATGATCATTAGTTGAGGCTATTTTAAGAGTTACGCTCTATCATCAATATCTCACTCTATTAATGACAATGTAAGCTCAATGGATGCACATTAACGAATAATTACAAACAATCAAATAATAATTGAATAATTGCAAATGTCAAAATATTAATATCCATTAATAATAATATGAATGTGTATAAAGTACATTTGTCCTAATATAGATTGTCTCTAAGACATAAATATACTTTCAATTAATATATCTATATTACATATATATAATAAAACATAATCTACCTGGGTGTCAGGATCTTTCAATTTCTTTTTAGCCTCCGTAACTACTTGGTGGCATAAATCACAGTTCTTTCCAGAAAACACCTGAGAAATGGTAACTACTCGTTCACAAAGGCCAAACGTTTGGCAAAAGTCTTCAGGTCTTATTCTGTTGATCTCTAAGAGCATAATAATCCACGAGTATGGCGCACTGCAATCAAAAACCAAAGAGATCAACTCAGCCCAACCATTTAAAGTCTCATATTACGTAATCCAGATAAAATCTGAAAGCACAACCCCAACGGGCCACCCAAATAATGTATAAATACAGAGAAAGGAAGCTTATTATTTCTGACTGTACATCCATAGTTCAATAAACAACAAAATATCTGAACTGACTCGGCCCTTTTATGTGCAGTGTAAATCAATCATTGAGGTGAAATAAATGGTCAATAGATAGACAATTTCAATGTAGATCACAAGTAGCTCCTTCTTGTAAAATGGCACCTTCAAACAGGATATGTGAAGAAGGTCAATGATCTCTGTTTCGGTCTTGTTATTAGCCATGTAATTAACTGCCTTGGCAGTATACTCTTCACACAATGTGCACAACTGTTCATTTCCATTGACTTCTTCTGGTTATTTATCTGCAATACTGGTGCAATAGAGCCAAGATAAACATTTTTTGAACATTAGCGTCTGACTTACACAAAAATTACAAATATACCAACTAGTTCAAATCATCTGCTACAGAGCATTTAGGTAAAAGAGTACATTAGGCTAGCAAGTAGGAATGCCGTAATCTACAACAAGATATGGAGACAACCACTTGTGTGATAATTAATGAAGTCCAATAAAGATATTATAATAGACAATAAAAAGATGCAAATATAGCTAGCTTGAAACAAAACACTTGACCTATATCCCAACTCCCTATCTTCACAAACCCACCAATATCTAACACGCGAAATGGAGAATATAAGAATTCTATGAAACCTTATCCATGCCAATCAATTGATTGAGCATAATATAATATAATTCACATTAACACACTTATAAAGGTAAGAAGTAATGTTCCAATCACCTATTGACATGAACATTTTTAGCTATTGGTTTGATCATTAGCCCCTTACGAGTTCAAAGGAAAAACAAACAAATTTTGTTTGTCTGAAAAGATAGAAAGACTTGAGCAAGTGTACTAGCATAAAGGGTCAATGCAAGGTATGTTTCATTTGGTGAAGAAGGAAAAAAATATTTTGATTAGACAAAGGTTAAAAGGTGTTATTACAAGAGTTTTTGAGGATCTGTCAAGTTAGTCCTCTCCAAATCTACAGGACATATTTTCTTATTTTATTTTGAAAGACTAAAAAATGTTTGAAGTACTTAAAGAATTAAGTATGTGAATTTATAGTTTTTGCTGCTTTGTTTCCTCAATCATATTTTGATGCTTTGTTTCGTCAATCATATTATTATGCAAGTATTTTCTTCCACCACTAACAATTGAAAGATAGAATAATTTCCCTTAAGGATTCCTTTCATTATTCACAATATATAGTTCTACAAGGTTGATTCCTAATATGGTACGAATCCTAACTTACCTTACACATGTTGATTCTTAATACAATTAGAATCCTAAGTTACCTTAAATATACATCTATCATAATTATAAAATATACGGAGAATATTCGCTAATACTCCCCCTCAGACGGAGCGGGAGGCCGAATGCTAAGGCTGGATCGGAAGTCAGTGAAGAGCTGTCGCGGTAGTCCCTTTGTGAAAATGTCTGCATACTGATAAGAGGAAGGCACGTGTAAAATTTTGACCTGACCACGGGCAACCTTCTCTCGCACAAAGTTGATATCCATCTCAATATGCTTAGTCTGCTGATGTTGGACTGGATTATGAGACATATAGATAGCAGATATGTTGTCACAATAGACTATAGACGCCTTGCGTAATGGACACTGGAGCTCCAAAACAAGATTTCGGAGCCAACAGATCTCAGCGACGACATTAGCAACTCCGCGATATTCTGCTTCAACACTCGAATGGGATAGCGTGGCCTGCCGCTTGGCTGACCATGAGATAAGATTATCCCCAAGAAATACACAGTACCCTAAGGTGGAGCGACGTGTGTCGGGGCATCCTGCCCAATCTGCATTCGTGTAGGCTAGCAACTTGGTTGGGGCAGAGGTGTATAGATGTAAACCAAAGTCTAGTGTGCCCCTTAACATATCTGATAATACGTTTGAGGGCGGAAAAATGGGACTCTCGGGGGTCGTGCATGAACAGACACACCTGCTGAACGGCATATGCAATATCAGGCCTAGTGAATGTAATATACTGAAGAACACCTGCTAGATTCTGATATAGAGTGGGATCAGAAACTGTCGCACCGTCATTGGCACTAAGCTTGGATTTTGAGTCCACCGGAGTTGGCATAATTTTACAATTTGCCATCTTGGCCCTGTACACTATCTCTTCTGCATACTTACGCTGACACAGAAACATAGTAGCTGCAGATCTTGTCACCGATATACCCAAAAACTAACTTAGCTTGCCCAAGTCAGTCATAGCAAATTCAGTTTTGAGTAGAGCAATGATTTCATTCAACCCGTCAGATGAGGCAGTAACAACAATGTCATCGACATATAATAGCAAATATGCAGTGCTGCTACCTCGGTAAAAAGTGAAGAGAGATGTATCCTGCTACATACAAAACCAATCTGCAGAAGATACCTGGCGAACCGATCATATCAAGCGCGGGGTGCCTGTTTCAATCCATACAATGACTTCCTGAGACGACACACAAACTACGGAGCTGCCGGATGAACAAAGCTAGGAGGCTGATGCATGTACACAGTCTCTTTCAAATCCCCATGAAGAAACGCATTCTTGACATCAAGCTGATGAATCGTCCAATGCATGCCCATAGCAATACTGAGAACAATCCGAATAGTGGCCGGTTTAACAACCGGACTGAATGTCTCACCACAATCAATACCCTCCTGTTGATTAGTGCCATTGGCAACTAGTCTTGCCTTATACCTCTCTAAGTCACCACTATCTCTGAACTTGTGACGAAATAGCCACATACACCGGATAACATTCACACCAGCTGGTCTAGGTACCAAATCCCAAGTGTTCTGCTTGGTTAAAGCGTTAAATTCCTCGCACATGGCCACATTCCAATTTGGGTCCAGTTTTGCTAGTTTTGGATTTTTTGGAATAAGTGATAAGGTTTTTGTGGAGAGATTGAATTGAACCTTAGGTTTGACGATCCCGTGTTGTGCACGAGTCTCCATGCGATGTGAGGGCAGTGGTGGTGGGTCGGTTTGTGAGGTTCTTTGGTCCACTGGTTACGAACGGTGGGCGGCGATGTCTGTGGTGTAGGTGACTCGACCAGAAATTTGTAGGGGTGAGCGGGGAGGCTGGTAGGGTGGTCTTGGACGATGGCGAGGCTGTCGAACAGTGGCTGCTTTGTTGGTATAGATTTTGGATGACCGGGGACAGACTTGGTTTATCGAGAAAGATGTAATCGGTGGTCTGAAATTTCCGGAGATTTGAAAAAGGAAAGGTTGTCTCGTCAAAGGTGATGTGACGGGAGACGATGATTTTGCGAGTAGCAATGTCATAGCACAAGTAGCCCCGATGATTAAGAGATAGACCAAGGAAGACACATGGAAGAGTGCGAGAGGCAAGTTTGTGGGGTGCAGTGGAGGATATGTTAGGGTAGCATAAGTATCCAAAAATACGTAGGTGATCATATGATGGCTGCCTATGGTATAAGATTTCTGCAGGGGTTTTGTTTTGGAGTGTGCTAGTTGGTAAAATATTTAGAAGGGATTCTACCATTTTGACAGCATAGACCCAAAAAGGCAGTGGTAGGCAGGCATAAAACAGAAGTGTGCGGACTATGTTATTGATGGTACGTATAATTCTTTCAGCCTTTCCATTTTGGGAAGAAGTATAGGGACAAGAAAAACGGAAAACCATGCTTTGTTTAGAACAAAAATTGTGAAATGCCGAGTTATTAAATTCACGTCCATTATCACATTGGAATGATTTAATAGGTTTTTCAAATTGTGTCTTAATGAATTTTTGAAACTCAAGGAATTTTGCAAAAACTTCAGATTTGAATTTCAGTGGGTAAATCCAGACAAAATGTGAAAAATCATCCAAGAATACTAGATAGAATTTATGACCCAAAGAGCTAGCAATCGGAGATGTCCACAAATCAGCATGAACAATATCAAATGGAGAAAAAGTAACACTGTTTGATGACATAAAGGGAAGACGCGTATGTTTGCCTAGTTGACAAGAAAAACAGTGTTGGGCAATTTTTCCATTATTACATTGAATACGCTTAGAAGTCCTAAGAAAAGTAAAAACTGAGTCTCCGGGGTGTCCGAGTCTGTTGTGCCAAGTTGAGGGAGAGATCGCCGCAAGGGATAGAGGTGTTTGCGGTCTGACAGCGGAAGATTGAGTGAAGGGGTAGAGGTCTCCCACACTATTTGCACCGTGTAAGAATTTTCCCCGTATTGAGTTCTTTCACAGAAAAATCAAAAGGATCAAATTCGACAGACACAAAATTATTGCTAGTGAATTTTCTAACAGAGATTAAATTTTTAATGATGTTAGGTGTGTATAGGACGTGGTTTAGGGAGAAAGGTGGGTGTGGATGTTTGGTGTGTGTGTTATCGTAACCTTCAATTGGAATGCGATGACCATTGCCGACAGTAATAAATTGAGGACACTTTAACCGACGTAGTTGAGATAGGTTACCTGACGATCGGATGAGGTGAGATGTGGCTCCGGTGTCCATGTACCAATTGTCGTCGGGCTGTTGAAGGTTCACGGTAGTGTAGGCCTGGCCCAAAGCAGTCGGGGCCAGGTTGTTATCTTCTTCTTCTTTGGAATTTGCGGCCAGGTGGGCTCTTCTTCTTCTTCTTTGGGCTGCGGCCAGTGGGCTCGCTTCTTCTTCTGGTTGCTTTGCTGGTGGCCGGGGCAGGCCCAAGAGGCCGATCGACCATGGCTGCTTTGGGCCAGGCCCTACATTGCAGTCTTCTGCTGCCGCTGCTTTGGTTGTGCCCTCTTCTGCTTGGTTCGATTCTGGCGGCTTTGCTTCTTTGGTTGCGTTGGCCCTTTCGCGACTCTTGCCTTTGTTGTTGCGACCTCTGCCGCCACGACCTCCGCCATATTTCTTTGTTCTTTGGACTCGCTGCATTCTTTGGTTCTTCTTGGCTGCAGGTGTTATCATCCTGTCAACGTCTAAGGCCTTTTGATTGTGTTCCTCTTGTTTAGAACGTCTAGTTTCTTCCAACAATAGTTGTGAGCGTGCCTTGTTGAAACTTGGGAGAGGATCGGCTTGTTGAATCATTGTTGCGAGTGTGTCATATTCACCTTTTGGTAACCCCGCAACAAGTTGAAGCACCATCTTGGTTTCTGAAACAGAAGTCCCGACGTTGGATAGTTGATCGGTTATGAGTTTCAGTTGCTTACAATATTCGGAAATGTTGTTAAAATTCTCGAAGCGGGTATTATTGAATTACTCTTCCAAATATACGGCCCGAGTATTTTTATTGTCCTGAAAGATTTCTTCTAGCCGGACCCAAAGTTCACGTGCCGTAGCATCTGTTTTCATGATAGTGCACAACAGGTCTTTGGAGATGGTGCCGTAGATCCATTGTTTGACTATGGCGTCAAGACGGCGCCAGATTGAGTCTGTAACATCGGTGGGACGAGGAACAAATTCGTCAATATGATCGAGCACGTTGTATGCCCATGCATGAATGTAGAATAGTTCTATCCACATGGAATATTGACAGTCTTCTTGGTCAAGAATTATAGGGATAAAATTCTTGATGTTGTTAACGGCGAATGCCGGATGAAAAGAAGATACTGAACGTTGAGAGGGGTTGTCAAGTGTGCCAGTGGATGAACCGGAATTTGTGGGGCAAGACATGGTTGCCGCCTGTCGAGGGAAGGGAATTTTCTGGTTTGGCCGAGAAAGGGAGGAAGAGAAGGGATTTAGGTTTTAGGCTCTTGATACCATGAAAGATAGAATAATTTCTCTTGGGATTCCTTTCATTATTCACAATATATATAGATGTAAAAGGTTGATTCCTAATATGGTACGAATCCTAACTTACCTTACAAAGTTTGATTCCTAATACAATTAGAATTCTAAGTTACCTTAAATATACATTTATCATAATTACAAAATATACGGAGAATATTCTGAGACTGGCCGTGTCACATGAAATAAGTAAATATATAAACTGCAAGCAGCGGTGTAGCATCCAATAAGGGACTAATGATGTAGTGGACAGTCAATTAGGAGGTTCTTGTTAATGAAAGGGAAACCAGACGCCAACCATAGGAGACATCAAATTTTGCAAGACCGTAAATAAGTTTTATAGGATTTATTCATTTTTTCCCCCTCAATTACCACGCTACAACTGTTCCAATATAGTCACTATTAAAATGAAAAAGAGGAGGTAGCAGAAACATCTTCAGTTTCAGTAATAAGGGGGTTACGGGTAGCTAATTCAAAGAGTTTTTTTTTTGTGTGTCCAACTCCTACTCAATCATACTACAGAATAATGCAGGAATATACGCAAGTGGGCTACCCAAAAGAATACCCAAATGGATTTGGGTGACAAGTAAGGATAACAAAGATTAACCATCATTTTTGACAACATCAAGTTAAAATACTTACAATAATTCATTCTCAATATTTTGTGCACTGAGGGGTCGTTTTACTATTGATTAGAGTTATTCATGTATTAATAATGCATAGATTAGTTACGAGGGAATTTACTTGTTATTTTGTGTATGGATTAGTTTTATAAAGTTTAGTTATTCTATCTTTTATTCTGCCTATAATAATACATAGATTCCTCCATCACTTATATATATATATATATATATATATATATATATATATATATATATATATTATGTAGAATTCTAAATAGTTATTTCATCCGTCCCATAATAAGTGTCACCTTAAAAAAACAAGCATATTAAAAAATTAATAATGCAATGTGAAGTTATCAATAAAAATAAATTATTTTTTCTTTTGATTAAAGCATGCACAAGTAGTAAACCTTTTGACACCGGAAATCCAACAATACCAAGTTACTATATGATTTTTCCAATCATCATTTAAATATTACTTTAACTTGTAAGTTTTTGTCTAAGGGTAAGGAATTAGAAAAAGCTAGTCAATTTATGTCTTGATTTCCTAAGGTGACACTTATTATGAGACAAAAGTATTTGGATAAGGTGACACTTATTATGAAACGAGAGAGTAACAATCATAATATTTGATGTGTTAAATTTTATATATAGCAAAAAAATACTAATAACGTAGTACAATTTAAGTTACAACTAGAAGTCTAGAAGTAACTTTCCCTAGAGTCAATTTAACTTATCTTTGAAGTTAAATTGAATTAGAGTAATTCAATAATTTAAATTTAAAATTTAGATGTTCGAAAACTATACGAAAAATATTATAAGTTACAATCCTTCTCATATTAATATGATGAAAAAATATGTCTTAAAATAATTAGTCAAAGTTCATGCAATTTGCCTATCGAGAAGTAAAACGTGACAAGTAAAAGTGAACAAAGGGAGTAACTTACAACAATCAATTACTCCCTCTTCTCACTTTTACTTATCTACTATATTGATTTACACACCTCTTAAGAAATAATAAATGAAGTGTATAATTTCCCATGATATCCATATTAATTGGTCATAATTTTAATGGACTTGAAAAATGATTTGAAATGAGCAACTAATACTATGGGTAAAACAGGGGAAAAATTATTTTCTCTTGATATGCTAAAAGTGACAAGTAAAAGTAAAAAAATTATTTTTAGTATATTAGACAAGTAAAAGTGAACGGAGAGAGTAAATTACACCGATAATTTTTTTTTATCAGTGTATAAAGTATAAACTCAATCCAAAATTGAAGTAAGAAACATGTTATAATAAGTTAAAGTACACAAATAATATTAAAATTTTACAATATCAATGTATATAACTTAAATAAATCTCTAAGTCACGTTATACATCTCCTGTAAATAGAGGAGGACCAAAAAAGAACAGGACTTTTGTTTAGATTGAGAAATGAAAACTTTTAATTCTGTGCCTTACACATAGGTGTGAGGCATTTTTTCATCTCAGAAATGATCAGTGCTCAGTAAACCGAAAGTATGTCGACCTAAAAGCCTAAGATATGAATCTCACTTATTTGTGAGACAAAAAAAACTCACATAATTATTATCAGTTGTACGAATCACAATATATATATATTTTTATTTTTCTGAGAAACCACTATGATACTACTATTATGTTAGTAAGCCCGTACACTATCTTGGCTCTATCATCCAGACTTTATTTCCTTTATCCTTTGGGTGGGGAGGGTAGATTAATTTGAGCTCATTAAGGGAACTATAGAAGATAAGGTTTTTTTTATAACAAAATTAGAGCTGACAGGTGTAATTATATAAGGGACCATGAGGCTAATGTGACGGCTCATAACTGCCTTGTTGAAAAACATGGAAAGAAATATGATTTTGATGCTAGTAACAGCCAGGGCTGTCATGAGAAATTATCTTAAGGTGAAAGTGAAACAAGTCTAAAACACAGAAATAAGTTTAGTTGTTCCCAACTCATTATTATATTCCTTGTAAAATGATAGTAGACAAATTCTAGTAAAACAGGAACATAAAGAGATGGGATAAGATCAACTGAACCATATGTTGATCAACAAACATAGGTCGAACCAAACTAACGAAATCTGCAAGTTGAAGTCAGCTATATAAATCCCTACGGACAATGATGCACACTAAAGGGATAAAATCAACTGAATCATATCGTAGTAAACATAGGTTGCAAATCAAGCTAACATATCATAGCAAACATAGGTTGCAAATCAAGTTTAAATAATTCACAAGAAAGTCCCTGACCAAATCATAACATGGTCTACACAAATAGGATAAAATCAACTGAATCATACATTAGTCAAAACAAACATAGGTTACAAACCAAACTAACACAACCTAAGATTAGATAAACCCCAAGATAGTCCTTGCCTAAGTTATTCACATCGTTTAAACTGAGTTAGTAATAATAATTCATTCAGCTGATCTACACCTCAAACTTGTTGCAGTGTGCTGCTTCTTTTTCTTAGAATGTTGAGTCACAAGATGAGAGATCCTAGCAAAACCAAACTTCTTCCTTTTTGCTGGGAGATGATGCTTAACTCCATTTTCTTTCTCATCTTTCCGACTTAACTGCAACTCACCAGGAGGTTTCCCGAGCATCTGGGCCAACGACACTGTACGTTTTCCAGCCTTTTTCCCAGCCCAATATCCATTCTCAAACTCTTCTGTCAAAAGCAACTTCTTGTTCAATATTTGCCCTATTGATAGAGTTGGCTTTAGAACTGGTTTTAACTCATCATTGACAAGAGTCAGGCCATTGACATCAACCAGGACGGAGTCTTTCCGAGAAGATGATGAAGGATTTTTAAACTTGGTCAACTTCTGTATAGAACGTCTTCTCTGTCCATTTTCAGACCTCCATTTGCGCAGAGCTTCCTCTACTGCTAATTTTCCTTCATTTGCAGCCTCCACTCTGCTCAGTGCTTCTTCAAATGCCTTCTTACTAACTTTAACTTCTTCTGTAGCTTCTTCTACCTTCTTCAAGATTTCTGTTTTTGACACATCAGCTTCATCCACTAGCATCATTGCATCTGCTACTCTTTTCTTGTTAGCTTCCTGTGCATCTTGAGCTTTGGACAATAGAGATGAATATTCCTCAAAGGTAAGAGTTACTCCTTCCTCTGGCCTTCGTGGAAACGAGTTCTCACTGCTTGATAGGGCCTTGATTTCAGCAAGAGCAACAGCTTCAGCAGCTCTAGCTGCTGCTTTCATCTTCTTGGCCACAACCAACCTGATCTCAGCTGTTTTGATCTTTGTCTTTGTTTGTTCAATCTCAGACATAGTCCTCAATACTTCTGATTTTGCAGCTTCTCCTAATCTCTTAAACTGCTCAGTCTCATCAGTCAGTCTCTGGAGCTCCCTCGTCAGATCAATAGGATCACAAGAACCATCTTCAGCATGTTTCACCAACTTTAATTTTTCTTTTGTCTTATTTAATTCTTCTTCAAGAGATGAAATCTTCGAGGAATTTGAAGATAATCTTCGGCGAGTCTTCTCAAGCAAGATTCTTTCTTTTTCAATTTTCTTGTTATATGATTCAACAGTGGTTCGAATATCAGCAAGATCACTAGTTGTCCTGGTCAAGTTTAGTTTAGCCTGTTTTAACTCCAATAAGATGAAGCCTGGAGCTGAAGAGGGACACAGATCCAAACCACCGGTTGTATCCTGATTATTGCTTACAATGGTTTCCTTCTCTGCTAGTTCATCAGCAAGATGTACATCCTTAGCTTCGGCGTCAGCACTTAGTGTGGCATTGACCTCATATGCCTCCTTTTGCAACTTTGATTTCAGCTCCTCTATCATAACTTTAGTGCTTTCCAATTCTTTTAAGACCTCAAGTGTTTCCCTCTCTTTTACAATAAGATCTTTTTCCAACTGCGCAGCCTGTTCTTCCACTTTTGCAATGTCAACCTTCTCTTCAGCACCCTACATCCAAGCCAGTAAAATCAATAATTAACATGAAGCATAAAGTTAGCGACCCCACATCAGGATTTTGGTTGGGAATTTAGGAACTAAAAAGGTTCATTCAATGGTTTATGAATATAGTAAACTACCATCATTAATAAAGTTAGGACTAACATGTAGTCATTTGAAGCATTTGCTTTTACTGATTTGGTAGAGAAATTGCAGCACACAATTAAGCAATTGTGGTACTCCACAGGTAGAAGCTCAGGTTTCAATCAAAAGTGGCATCAGCTAAAGACATTATTCTGAATCATCCCAAACTTAAATGACAGAATTGGAAACATGGTCTTATGAAACCTTCGGCGTATTTTAATTTGAAACTACTAAACAATATGCAAAAGGTAGACCTTAACAGAAAAACTATGTACACCTCTATCTTTTAGATATCAAAAGCAACCAAACTCTTCAAACCCCACAGACTGGGGAAATCTGTCATAATACAAGAGAGATGCAAACTCAAGTAACACGACGAGCCTCAATGTGTTTTCTTTCATACAATTAACAAGGTAAATTATGTGTAGAGTTGAGCTTAGTTTCTGTTTAAAACTTCACCCACTATCTTCAGGTAACCAACCGTCCATAAAAAGTGTGATTAGTAACATCGAAAATAAGGCAAGTTACAGTGATAGTGTAAGATATTTTTACATGTCAGTGTATACAAGTTAAATATCTACATTTACACAGACAATAAGTTTACATCTCCTACAAAGCAAAGTAATACTAGGCACATCATGTACCTTTTCTCTGTAAAACCACACAGAACATTCATGAAACATAAAAATGCGCAACTTCAGAAATACTCTTACATAGATCCCATGTTTTCCACTAAGACTAGATTCCAGTATTACCTAAATAATCTAACCACACAGAACATTCATGAAACATAAAAATGCTCAACTTCAGAAATACTCTTACATAGATCCCATGTTTTCCACTAAGACTAGATTCCAGTATTACCTAAATAATCTACAACAACAACAACAACATACCAAGTATAATCCCACAAGTGGGGTCTGGGGAGGGTAAGATGGACGCACACCTTACCCTACCTTTGTGGGGGGTAGAGAAGCTGTTTCTGATAAATAATCTACATTTTCTGTTTAAGAATATTTTCTTTCTTTGCAGTGGTACCCAAAAAAATTCAGATTTTTGTAATTTCTAAGGTAAAATAACCATAAATGTAGGAAAAGAAAACAGACCTCAGAAGAATCCCCAGATGACTTGCTCAGAGTGGGTTTCCAAAACCCAATTCCACCAAATCGAGTAGCAGCCTCCTTGACAGACTCAAATGGAGCACAAGTGTCAATCTCAGCCCTAACGCAACCATTCTCCTTCTTCTTCTCCCATAAAATGGGAGTAGCGGTTTCAGAAGCATCCATTATAGACAAACCCACAAAGGAAAAACAAGAAATCAAGGAAGAAAATAGAATGGGGATAGAGAGAAGTACAAGACACAATGAAGAGGAAAGAGGAGAGGGTGGGTGAAGATATCAAAAAAAGAGTGTACTGAAAACTGAGCAGTGGAGCAGTGTAACGTTGAACAATGTTGGATCATATAACGACACCCAACGTCTACATTCTCTAAAAGCACCTTATTCTATTCATTGGAAATCTAATAGTTGAGAGAGGGAACCTATTTCAATTTTTACCCTTTCTACTTTTATGTTCCTTTTATTTTATGTTGTAATCCTAAGATAAAGTTATTTTTTTATTCTATACGGGAAAAAAACTTATTCTTACTTAATGTTTACATTAAATAAGTACTTTTAAGATATATCATCAATGGATATGATGCGGTTAGAGAAGGCAGTAGATCCTGGATTCGGTTCGGATTCGGTGGATTCAGATTCGTTTTATAGGATATGAATTTTCAAAATTTGGACCTGACGGATCCGGATCGGACCCGAATCTATTTCTGACGGATCGGATCTGAATCTGAATCTGAATCTTGTATTTGAGATCCGTATCCGGTCCAGATCCGACCCGTGTATCCATTTTTTATTAAATATATTCATAACCTAGAATAGCTTTTGGTCTTCCTTTTGTTTTCTCAGTCAGGCCCAAGTCCATAAAGGACCCAAGATCATGTTCTGTTTAGAATTAGGATGAGTTCATCATACATTAAATTCATATTATGATCTTAACTATGTTAGTTGGTTAATGGATTAGATTAGAATGTGTTCATCTTGCTTGAACGTAAGCTATGTAACATTTATTTATTCACATAGATACAAAATGTTGTAGGGAGTAGTAATGATCATTATTTGTGGTTAAGACTAAATAGCATGTTTGAGCCCTGTTTGTAGTCAATCAAATCTACTATAAATCATTTGCATAACCTATCTTATACATACATTTCATCTAAGTCATGTGCACATCCTATTTAGACTAAATAAGCTCAATAAATCAAGTTTGATTTGGTACTGCCTTTGTCTCAGAGTTAAATGTTTCTGTGACTGAATTTCGCTTTGATCAAGTCAAGTAGGATGATTTGAGGTTAATATGTTAGTCTATGCTACACCTCTTAGGTAAATGGTTTTTAGTCTTAAAATAGTTAATTCAAAGTTGCTTTATGTGATGGATATAAATTCTTGTTCTAAGTAAAATAGATTAAGGTGTTGACATGATTTATTTTTACATGTGGATTCAGATCCGATCCATGAACCCGATGAATCTGATGGATCCGGATTTGGATATGATTTTTATGGATCTGATGGATCTGGATCCAGATATGAAAAACAGATCTGGATCTAGTAGGATCCAGTCCAAATCCGATCTGTTTTCATCCCTAGATGAGGTGGATCTCTTGACTAGAGATCTCGGGTTCGAGCCCTTGGGTATGAAAAAATCTTTGGTAGGGAGCGATTTCTCTAAAAATGGGCTCTACTCAACGCTCCGGATATAGTCGAGCTCTAATGTGAATACCGAATACCGGTGGAAAATAAAAAAAAAGAGTAATTTTAAGATATGTTATATGTGTTGGAAAATCAAAGAGAACAATTAAACAACTAACATGACATGGTAGATAAATACTTTCTCTTTTCCTTTTTATACTTGGTATTCCCTTAAAATTTTATTTATTAAAGGGTTTATTTTACTAAAATACTCTTATTAATTATATTTTGAAAATTTAAGATTGACTACTACTTCTTCCGTTCTATTTTATGTGACTCTAATTGAACTGATCTCCTTAAAATTTTATTCACAATCAAACCTCTCTGTAATGACAGAGTTTGTCCAAAACTTTTATGGTTGTTATAGTAAGGTGTTATTATATATATATATATATATATATATATATATATATATATATATATATTGTTATTTGATATTTATATCTAATTTAGCCATTACAAATAAAAGTACGCAGATAATTATTTTTTCTGTATTTTTATGTTATAAACGAAAATAATATAGTACTTGTTAATTTTAAAACTTCAATTGATTTTCATTTCTCATTAACTAAAAATTTAAAAGACTAATAAATTACTTGTAAATTCATAACTAGTTGTACTATACTGATAAAGAATTAAAATCTAAGAAACATATGCATTTAAAATTAATTGAAAATTTAAATATTTCAAGTTTGACGTAAGAATTCTACAATTGTAGGTTGTTCCGTAAATTCTAGTAGTGATAATATAATGCTTGAATTGATAAGAATTTTATCCAAACTTTCAGCAAAAAGAAAATTCAATAGCTTTCACTTGAAGGCTATCTAAAAGCTTAATATAAATATTTTAATATTTTATCTTTATACATAATATATTTCTTATAAAATATTATTACACAATATTTGAGCATGGCTATTACAGAGAAGTAATATAATGTAGAGTGTACCCCTATAATGAATGTCTATGTTGTTACAAATAGAATGCTACTATAGAAAAGTAAAATATAACATGAAAAATCGGTTCCGGAGAAAATCATGTCGTTATAGTGAAATGATACCCCACATTGTGGGATTTCAGTAGGTATGTTGTAACGAGTGACAACTATACAGAGGTTTGACTGTATTAGGGATTTATTTTACCAAATAAACCTTACTAACTATGTTTTGCAAATCTAAGTGTGACTACTATTACCTCCCTTAACTTTTACTTGTCCACTATACTAAAAATAGATTTTCATTTTTACTTGTCAATTTTAGCATATCAAGAGAAAAATAATATTTTTATATTTTTTCCTCAGCATTAATTACTCATTTCAAATTATTTTTCAAGTGTACTAAAACTATACACCAATTAATATGCTTTGAAAATCTGTAAGTTTGACTACTACTTCTCCCTTTCCATCTTTGTTGACTTGACACCCTCATTAAGAAACTATTTATTAGAGATTTATTTTACAATAATTGTTATTAATTATGCTTTGAAGGGGAGCCTTGGAGTAACTGGTAAAGTTATTGTCATGTGACCAGGAGGTCACGGGTTCAAGCCGTGGAAACAACCTCTTGCAGAAATGCAATGTAAGGCTGCGTACAATAGACCCTTGTGGTCCGGCCCTTCTCCGAACCCCGCATATAGTGGGAGCTTAGTGCATCGGGCTGCCCTTTCATTATTAATTATGCTTTGAAAATCTAAGTTTGATTACTATTATTTTATATAGTTATTTAATCATAAGGGTAATATTAGAAGAAAATAACAAATCTCTATTGATTTGTTAAACTGGACAAATAAAAATAAAAAAATCATTTTTAGTATAAGGCCAAGTAAAATGGAAGTGAGGGAGTAGTATTATTCTATGTAGTTATTTAATGACAAGGGTATTATTGAAAAAGATGATAACTCCCTCTTAATTTATTAAAATGGACAAGTAAAAAATATATTATAAAATAATAAAAGTAGAACAAGAATATTTATAAAGAAAGAGAGAAGAGAGAAGAGAGAAGAGAGAAGAGAGAAGAGAGAAGAGAGAAGAATTCTTTATTTCTCTTGAGGGATGAAAATACAATAAAGGGAACATCTCTATTTTTATAATACAAAACTAACTTGGTCCCAAAGTTACTAACTCTAACTTTTCTTGTAGAGATAGACATTCACAATAATTTAACACTCCCCCTTTAATGTCTATTTGATAGATAATGTGCCTCGTTAAAATCTTACTAGAAAAAACCCAGTGAGAAAAATTCTAGTGAAGGAAAAAATGGTACACATTTCTAATAATATGCATTCTGACTGCCTCATTAAAAAACTTAAAGAAAACCCAGTGGGACTAAAATCTTGTGCGGAAAAAAGAGTACAACGCATATTAACTCCCCCTGATGTGAACTTCAATCCAAATACTTGAGTCTTCGTATACCAATCTTGTGCACCATCTTCTCGAAAGTTACAGTTGGTAGAGACTTGGTGAACAAATCAACCATATTATCACCCGAACGAATCGGTTGCACATTGATATCACCCTTCTTGTGGAGTCCGTGTGTGAAGAATAACTTTAGTGAAATGTGCTTTGTTCTATCTCCTTTTATGAATCCTCCTTTCAGTTGGGCAATGCATACTGCATTATCTTGATATAAGATCGTGGGTATCTTTTCACATTTTAAACCATATTTTTCTCGAATAAGATGTATCATTGACCTCAACCATACAACTTCTCGGGTTGCTTCATGAATAGTTATTATCTCAGGATGATTTGATGAGGTAGTAACAATAGACTGGTTTATAGATCGCCAAGATATGACAACACCCCCATATATAAACACATAGCTTGTTTGGGATCTAGCTTTTTGTGGGTCTGATAAATACTTCGCATAGACATAACCAACAAGATCGGGACCGCAAATGTTAGCATAAAATAAGCTCATATCGATAGTCCCTTTTAAATACTGTAATATGTGTTTAATTACATTCTAGTGTCTCCTTATAGGAGCACAACTATATCTCGCTAACACATTAACTGAAAATACAATGTCAGGACTTGTGGTATTGACAAGATACATTAGTGTACCAATTGCACTAAGATATAGTACTTCAGAACCAAGAATTTCCTCATTCTTTGTTTGAGGTCGGAACGAATCCTTATTCACATCAAGTGATCGAACAACGATCGGAGTACTTAATGGATGTACTTCATCCATGTAAAACCGTTTCAACACCTTTTCTATATAGATTTATGGATAAAGATACCATTTGTTAAACGCTCAATTTGAAAACCAAGGCTTAGTTTTGTCTTTCCAAGATTCTTCATCTCAAATTCCTTCTTTAAATAATCAATTGCCTTTTGAGATCTGCATGAGTCTCAATGAGGTTTATGTCGCCAACATAGACTGCAAGTATAACAAACTCCAATAGTGTTTTCTTTATAAAAACGCATGGGAAAATGACATCATTTATATAGCCTTCCTTCAATAAATACTCACTTAAGGTGGTTATACCACATGCACCCTGATTGCTTCAAACCATACAATGATCTTTACAATCTGATGGAATACATTTCTCGAGTCTTTGAACTACATGCTTTATGCATCTTAAATCCTTCAGGAATTTCATGTATATTTTATTATCAAGTGATCCATAGAGATAGGTTGTAACCACATCCATCAAATGCATCTCAAGTCTCTCATGGATAGCGAAACTAATGAGATAACACAATGTTATTGCATCCATAACAGATGAGTATGTCTCTTTATAATCGATGTCGGGCCTTTGTGAGAATTCGTGTGTAACAAGACGTGCCTTATATCTTTGTATTTTATTTCTCTCATTCCTTTTTCGCACGAACACTCATTTATAGCCAACATGTGTTAATACCATTAGGTGTTTGGACTACAGGTACAAAAACTTCACATTTGGTAAGTGAGTTTAACTCAGATTGAATTGCCTCTTGCCACTTTGGACAATTAAATCTTTGTCGGCATTCTTTAACAGATTGGGGTTCAAGATCCTCACTATATTGCATAATTCTAGTTGCAACATTATATGCAAAGACATAATCCACATTTCTTTTCAATCCATTCAAATTAGTCCCAGTATCAATCGGATTTATTGATATTTCCTCATACTCTTGAGTCTCAGGCTCGTTGATTTCTTCAACAATATCAGGATTCCTCAAATCTTGAATTTCTGTATGAGGTTCTTTTTATTGCGTCATCTTGACCATTCATTTTTCTTTGTCTAGGATTTTGATCCTTAGAACCCAATGGTCTACCACACTTCAAGCGTTCTTTGGACTCATTTTCTATGATACTGATAGATAGTGTTACATGAACATCAATCCAAATTGGGACATTATCTGCAGGGATATGAGATTTGGTAATCCTTTTTAAATCTATAAATGCGACTGCCATTTGATTTGCTATTTTCTGAAAGTGAATAGTCTTTTGAATCTCTTGCTCACAAATAGAGTCACGTGGATCAAGATGAGACAATGACAGACTATTGCATAAAATTTCCCTTTTTATTTCAGTATTTTCTCCTCCTAATTTTGAGAAAAGTGTCTCATCAAATCGACAATCTGCAAAACGAGCAGTGACCATATCTCCTGTTAATGGTTCAAGGTAGCGAATAATCGAGGGCGATTCAAACTCAAGATATATTTCTAATCTTCTTTGGGGGCCATTTTGGTGCGATATGGTGGCCCTACATGTACATATACTGCGCATTAAAAAAATCTTAGACGGGATATATTAGGTTCTTGACCCAAGACCAATTGCAATGGAGAAAATTTATGATAATTTATCGGTCTGAGACGAACAAGTGTTGCTGCATGCAAATAGCGTGACCCAAACAGATGTGGGAAACCTCGTTTTCATAGGTGATGGTCTTGCTATCAACTGCATACATTGAAGTAAATGACTCTACAAGGCCATTTTGAATGTGAACATGAGCTATAAGATGTTCAACTTTTATTCCAATTGATAAACAATAATCATTAAATGCTTGGGGTGAAAACTCTGCAGCATTATCAAGGTGAATAGGCTTTATCGTATTATCAGAAAACGGTGCCCGTAATAGAATTATTTGTGCCAATAATTTCGCAAATACCAGGTTGTGAGATGACAGTAGGCACACATGAGAGCATCTAGAAGAAGCATCTATTAGAACCATAAAATATCTAAATGACCTACTAGGTGGGTGAATAGGTCCACAAATGTCCCCATGTATACATTCCAAAAATTCAGGGGATTCAGACCCAACCTTTGTAAGTGATGGCCTAATACTTAACTTGCCTTGATAACAAGAGGTACAAGAAAATTCATTATTTAAAAGAATCTTCAGGTTCTTTAATGGATGCCCATTTGATTTTTTTATAATTCATCTCATCATTAGAGATCCAGGATGTCCTAATCGATCATGTCAAAGTACAAATGTATTGAAATCAGTAAACTTCTAGTTTACGATAGAGTGTGGTTCAATTACACTAATTTGTGTCCAATACAAGCCAGAAGACAAAGTAAGAAACTTTTCTATAACATATTTCTAGCCCGAGACATCTTTGGTGATACCAATATATTCAAGATTCATCTCATTTATTGTTATGATATGATATCCATTTAGACATATATCTTTAAAACTCAATAAGTTCATTTGGGACTTAGGAGAGAACATGACATTTTTTATAGTGAGTTTCGTTCCCTCAGGTAAAATTATGATGGCTCTTCCGGAGTCTTCAATCAGATTAGTACTATTAGAAATTATGATAACATTTGCCTTACCCATAAGTAAATGAGAAGAATATTTCTTGTCTTTGAATATCGTGTGTGTAGTAGCAGAATCAATCAAACAAATGTCTTCATAATTGAATTTTAGTCCAAACTTGCTTTGAGAGTTATCCATATCTTAGCCTTCGAAGATTTCTTGAGACGGTAGAGTCTCGTGCTGATAACGTGTTATAGAATAATAAAACTAGAACAAGAATATTTGTAAAGAAAGAGAGAAGAGATGAGAATTCTTTATTTCTCTTGAGAGATGAAAATACAATGAAGAAAACATCTCTATTTTTATAACAGAAAACTGACTTGATCCCAGTTACTAATTCTAACTTTTCTTATAGAGATAGATATTCAGAATAATAAATAATATTTATAACAAAAATCTAATTTTTAATAAGGAACAAATAAAAAGGAAGGGAGGAAGTATCAAAGAGTTTTGCATAGGAAAAGTCATTTAAGGTAAGTTATAGAGCGCTGACTATCGATTAGATTTTTGTCGCTATTCATGTGCAAATAAGAAAGTGATATTTTACTCTCAGAAATATTATGGAACATCAATAGTCTTCTAATGTGCCTCGAATAAAAGTTCTAATTCTAAGATAAATTTCTTTTTTCTTTTATAGGGGAAACAAATATTCTTACTTAATGTACATCAAATAAATAATTTCAAGTTATCTTTTATGTGTTGGAAATCAAAGAGATAATAAAACTAAGAAAAAACATTAAACAACAAATAAAACAAAGGACCGTATAGATAAAAACACACAAAAAAGAAAAGGCGAGTTTTGGATAAGAAAAGGCAAGTTTTAAAAGGCGCTCGACTTAAAAGTAGATTTTTATCGTTATTTATGTGTAGATAGCAAAGTGATATCCTATTCCTAAGATAAAATGAATCATATCTTCTAATATACTGAAATAGAAGTTCTAGAGAACTCTTAAATCTTGTTGGGATAAAATTGTTGTAGGAAACGGGAAGTAAGTAACTATTACAATGGTAGAAAGGATAAACAAAATATTACAATAAAATTGGAAATCAAGAACTTATCAAACTGCTTATGTGATTTGCTGAGTCGAGTGATGACACTCTGTCTTTAAGACAAGATTGCCCCATATATCTCCTTTTACGGTGTTGAGCAATAATCTCCCAAGATACAACAACAACTTAACAAATGAGTAAATGAAACTCAAGTGTCACTCTTGAAGAACTTTGAGTATAGTAACTTTGCTAGAGAGGAAGAAGATGAATTCAGAAAATCTAGAGTATTTTCTAAGTGTTGAGTGTAGTGTTTCAATTGAGCCAAAGACCTCAATTTATAGTGTAAAGAGAAGACCCCTCAACTAGTCAACTAATGACCTTCAATAGCCATGTAATGACACTTGATTGAGGGGTTACATTCAGCCAAATAATGATTGAATTCATGTGCCAAGTAATGGAGAATCAATGCTCCAATACCAGCTCAAATGTCAAATTTTTCCAACTTCCCGTCGCAGCATTCTGCATCCGAAGCGCTGCGGCTCTGTGAATTAGCGTCGCGGCTCCAGTGACTGCCCAACCAATTAGTGTTGCGGCTCCGACGGTGTGGCGCCGCGGCAATTTTCGACTCGTTTCATCTTACACTTTTCCTTCTTTTACCAACGTGGAATACTTTGTCATTTGGCCAATAACCGTCCATAATTCTATGTCTCAAACGTATTGCATACGTACTAATATCTCTTTCACTGATGAAAGTTGCGATACTTGGCATTACGTGTGCACATATGTGAAAACGACATTTCTGACGTGCGGGCCCCAATTATTCAAGTCATAAATTAATGGGATATACTTAATTCGACATTTAGTAAATTTTCAACAATTCCCTCTTGAAAGAGATTTTGGCGCACACATTTGAGGCATTTTCCAGCAATCTTTTAGCAGACCGATGTTGCATCTGAATAGGTAGCATACACTTTGAACCTTCCATAGTTGAATACCATCGGACTTACTTACTGAGCGGTGAACGTGATGTCTTGAACAGTCAGTGTTTAGTGTAAGCCAAGTCAATGGTACCAACACAACAACTTCCTCTACTCAGTTCTTCGTAATGTTTCATCCGTTGTGGCCGTGGACACTTCTTGGATTCTTAAGTGCGTTCATTTGAGGTGGCATATCCTCGCACTTAAATAGGGTGTCTCCTACAAGGTATCCTGCTATACCACACTTTATAAGTGTTAGGAACCATTAAAAATTTCTCCAAACCTAACCTCAACCGGTGAGGATCATTAAAGGTTTTGGAAACTTAACCTTCACCCATATTGCAGATAACACTTATAGTCTATTGCAGGAACGTCTTTGGATTTGGTATTTCTTTACAGAAATCACTATCCGAAGTGCTCATGCTTCCACCGAATCGATCAACTGAACCTTTACAGCTTAGTTTTCGCATTGAACCTAATTCCTAGGATATCCAATCAGTAAGGTTGGGTTACCACCGTATTTGTCCTTATACTTTGGGTTTTAAGCCCATTCCTCTAGACAGGCAGAAAATCTGATCCTTGGGTAAGCCCTTTTTCAGTGGGTCAGCTATGCTATCCTTTGATTTACATAACAATGGATATTATACCCGTGGTGATCAGCTGCCTAAGGGTCTTATGTCTCCATCGAATATGACGAGACTTGTCATTGTACATAGAATTATGTGTCCTTCGTAGAGCCGACTGGATGCCGCAGTGGATCATTACAGAAGGTACGGGTTTGTTCCAACAAGGAACATCCTCTAAGAAGTCATGAAGCCACTCAGCTTCTTCTCCTACTTTGTCTAAAGCGATAAACTCTGATCTATCGTGGATCGGCGATGCAAGTTTGCTTAGAGGATTTCCAAGACACAGCCCCACCACTAATTGTAAATACATACCCACTGGTGGACTTGGTGTTCTCTAGATCAGATTTCCAATTTGCATCACTGTACCCCTCTAGTACAGCTGGATATCTCGAATAATGCAACCCGTAAGTTAGTGTGTATTTCAGGTATTGAAGTACCGGATTCAACACCTTCCAGTGATCATTACTCAGATTACGGGTAAACCTAGCCAACTTGTTGACTTCATAAGCAATATCAGGTTGGGTGCAGTTTGTTATGTACATCAAACTACCAATCACCTGTGCATATTGCTCATGGTATATGGGTGCACCACGATTTTTATCAAGCTTTTGATTTCTATCCATTGGTGACTTTATCTGCGAACTGTCATACATCTCGAACTTTCTCAAAACATCCTTGATATAGTGAGACTGAGATAAGATCAGTCCGTCAGACGTCTTAGAGATTTTTATCCCTAAGATGACATCTGTGATACCCATATCCTTCATGTCGAAGCATTGTTTCAACATGGTTTTAGTCTCTAGAATTATGCTAGGACTGCTCTCTGTGATCAATATGTCATCTACATACAAGCATATCATAACAAACGAGTCAGAATTACCTTTCATGTAGACACATTTGTCACACTCATTAATGGTGAAACCCTTCGATAGTAGAGTACTATCAATTTTTTGTGCCATTGCTTCGGGGCTTGTTCCAGCCCGTACAGAGATTTGACAAGCTGACAGACTTTCTTCTCTTGCCCAGGAACCACATACCCCTCAGGTTGGTCCATATAAATTTCTTCTTCCAAATCACCATTTAAAAAGGCTGTCTTGACCATCCTTTTAATTGACCAGAGAATCATGCGATGAGCAGTTCTGCTATGGCCTTATCTTGTGCACCATTTTGTATTTTATAGGCATTTGCAGCCATGGTCATTTGTTGGAGGAAGCTAAGGACATTGTATTCAGTCATTCCGTCTATGTTCCAATCATAAATGGAAGAGGCGTTAAATCGGGATTGAGCTAGGGGTTTTACTATTCCTAGGTCTGGAGTTGGAATTATTTGTAATTGTTGTTGTACAGGTTGTTTCCAATCCATTTTATTAACAAGAGATTCTTTATTTTGGAATTGTTCTAGGGTATCACTGTTATCTGAATCATATTTTAAAGTTGTTATTTTATTACTTGATTGTGGGGTATTTGCGACAATGGGTTATGTATTAGAACTAGAGGTGTCAGATGGGCCGTTTGGGCTGAAGTTGGGCTGGTTAAGATGGACTAAATCAATAGATGGGCCAATGCCCAACCCGCCCAAAACTTACATGGGCTAAGATGGGCGGGTCAAGATGGGCTAAATGATAGGTCATAACCTAACTTGCCCAACTTGACTCATTACTTTTACAAATTTCAAACTTACTTTTTATGATGCTATTTTATTTTGTATGTTCCATATCTTTATTTTTAAAATAAGAATAAATATTTTTAGATTTTTTCATTTTTTATAAATTAAAAATAAATATATAAAATAATGGATGGGAGAGT
Organism: Anisodus acutangulus; assembly: GCA_029783415.1. NCBI lineage: Eukaryota > Viridiplantae > Streptophyta > Magnoliopsida > Solanales > Solanaceae > Anisodus > Anisodus acutangulus. The sequence goes on from CM056508.1 coordinate 29,436,307, forward strand.
GCGGGGTGAGAGGCGGGGGGAGGGGGGCTGGGTAAGAATAGTTTCTCATCTTTTATAAATATTTTGTATAAGTAAAATAAATATATAAAGTAAAAATTTGGGGTGGGGTGGGGTGGGGGTGGGGATGGGGTAAGCAAATTTTTCTCATTTGTTTTATAAAAAGTTTATAAAAGTAAAATAAATATATATAAAATAGAAAATTTGGTGATGGGGTGGGAGGGCGAGGTAGTGGGGGGAGGGGGGTTGGGTGATGGGATACGAAAAATTTCTCATTTTTAATAAATTTTTATATATAAGTAAAATAAATATATAAAATAAAAACTTCGGGGGTGGTGTGGGAGGGCAGGGGGGTAAGAATTTTTTTTTATATTTTTAATAATTATTTTATAAAAGTAAAAAAATATGAAATAGAAATTTGAGGATAGAGGTAGGGCATGGGATGGAGGGGGTAGGAGGGGAGGAGGTAAGAAAAAAATTAATATTTTTTTATAAAAGTAAAAAGAATATGAAATAAAAATTTGAGGATGGGAGTAGGTCATGGGGTGGGTGGAGGGGGTAGGGGGGAGGTAAGAAAAAAATTCATATTTTAAATAATGTTTTTATAAAAGTAACAAAAAATATGAAATAGAAATTTGAGGATGGGGTGAGGGTGGGGGTGGTAGGTGGGGTTAGGGCAGTAGGGGGAGGTAAGAAAAAAATTCATATTTTTTATAAAAGTAAAAAATTATGAAATAGAAATTTGAGGATGGGGGTAGGGAAATGGGGTGGAGAGGGTAGGGAAGGAGGTGGGGGTAGGTGGGGTAGAAGTGGGTAGGGGTGGGGTGGAGTAGGCAAGGTAGGGGCAGAGAGATGTGAGGGTGGTTCAAGACTTGGGTGGGGGTTGGTTTAGGGGAAGGGGTAGGGTGGATGGATAGTGTGGTGGGTGGTTGGGGTGCGTTGGTGTATTTTTATTTTTTCAAAATAATAAAGAAATTTTTTAAATAATTATTTATAAATAAAAATGTTAATCTAGAGTGGAGATCTAATCGTTAAAATTGAGCATTTTTGTGGGTCAAGTTTGGACATCATCATGGGTTTATTTGGGCTGTTGATTTATGTTGGGTCAACTTGGGCTAGCCCAAACCAGCCCATCATCAAAATCACTCTTGCCCAAACCCATGAAGCCTTGGGCGGGTCATCTGGGTTTGGGCTAATTTTGCCACCCCTAATTAGAACTATTGGATGTCCCAATTCTACTTAATTGATCTTATATAGCCTGAATAAATTCAGACTTATTTTGTTGGATATTTTTAACACTATCTTTGGACACCTGAAAGGGTTTAAATATTGTGCTTTTTAATTTCATTTCTTTAGATGTTTCTGGAGAATCTATAGTGTGACTAAAGGGTGTTTTTTATGTGTTTTTCCACTCTATCTAATTATTTTCCTATGATATTTAAATTAATATTTGTAGAATTATTTTGTGCGAGAATGGATTTTATATTTATTTTTTCATCTTCTATTGGATTTTTAAAAGGAATTGCGTCTACAGGGCGACCATGAATGTTAAGCTTAATACCTTGTAGATGAGGGTGGCTAGACTGGATTTTGCTAGAATCGGCTAGGAATTCCCATTCCGGTGTTTTATTACTGATTGTAATAGGATTTACCGATTTAGAGAAGGGACACTCTATGGAATTTTGAGAGGAATATATTTCAAACCAGTCAAAAAATAGAATGTTTATCCTATTTTTATTTACAAACTCATAGAATTTTTCATGTATTTGTTTCCTAGTATTTAAAAGTTTTTAAAGAATCAAATTCTTTTTCTAAGTTATATTTTTCATTAAAATATTTTTGTAGCAATTTCTTATCTACTTGGAATTATTTTTCTAAAACTCCAATTTCATTTACTATATTTTATGTTATCGAGGAAAATGTCAGACTAGTAGGTTCTTGGTCATCTATTTTCTCTTTAACAGTGGAATTTTCATATACGGGTATAGGTATTTCATTGGTGTAGTCTACGTTTTTTAGATTGGGTAAATCTGACGTAGAAAGTCTTGGTTTTATTTTATAAGGGGTATTTATTACTGAAAAAATTTGTGAGACTTTTTCTAAATCTAGGGTTTCTATGGAACTCGTATCATCGTATCTACTACTCGTAGATCTTAGGAATGATAGGCTAACTCTACCATCTTGGTATTGGGTTATTTCTTTAAGATGGGTATTTGGTTGGGAAGTTTCTACGGGTTCAGGTTTAACTACTCCTTCTAAGATCCATTCTTCTGGTAGGGTAATATACTTCCACCTAATAGGTCTTGGTATTACAGTGTTAGATCTGGAAAGATCTGTTTGTAACAGTAATGTTTCACCTTTTTTTACTATGGTACCTAACTTTTGTGGCAAAAGCAGAAAACATAGCTTTGTAATGGATTCTAAAGATTATTGCTACCGGAATTGAACCTTCAAGCATTTGGTAATTGTGGGTTTTTATTTGTAAGACAAGTGATTTTAGGATATTTTTATCATTAAGGGATACTGAAACGTTTGGGTAACAGTCAAAATAGATTGGCCTTGTGCAGAGACTAAACTCAACAGAACTTAATAAGGAATCTTCAAAGTTAGTGAATCTGACATCTCTTAAAATCGCAAGAATTGAGGTATTTAATCATTCCTTAGTTAAGGGTTTTATCCCTACTTGAACTAAGCCAATATGAATATTGTTAAACAAAGCAATATACTCGTGATATACACCCAATATACAAGAGTGTATATCACGGGCAAATGATCTTGACAGTGGGCTTCAGCCCATCTCGGGCAGTGGCTTCAGCCCATCACGAGCATAAGCAGTGTAGTATATTTGGAAAGTATATTTGTAGTATATTTTAGTGTAAAGGTTACCTTAATTAGTATTGTACACTTACCATAATTGTATAGCTAGAATTATGGTAGAATAAGGTTTTAGGAGTAGAATAGGAATATGATTCTCCTATTTTGTAACTTGTATATATACCTTTCAATTAATGAAAATAATCAAGGGAATTATTTCTTTCATGGTATCAAGAGACTAGGTCTAACAAACTTTTTCTCTCCCAAATTTTGTACTCCTCGGCCGAACCCCCCCCCCCTCGGGTTTCTCTTTCAAATTTCGTCTTCCGCTCTCAAAATCTCTCTTACTATTCTCAAATTTCCCCTCCTTCTTTGTTCTTTCAATATGTCGAAGAACAATTTTCATCCTGCCCTCATGGTTTCTAACTTCAAGAATAGTATCCCTATTATGCTTGAGATGAAAAACGTCCAATATGCGACGTGGACAGAATTGTTTAAAATTCACGCTATCTCCCATCAAGTTATCCATCACATAATTCCTCCCGCAACACCTCTTCCCGCGGAGGATACCCAGTTATGGATTACTCTTGATCCTACCGTTCTCCAGTGGATCTATTCCACTATTTCGGTTGACCTCTTATAAACGATTATTGAGCCGGATACCACGGCTATGGCTACCTGGAATAGATTGCGTGACATATTCCAAGATAACCAACATTCACGTGTTGTCACACTCGAGCAGGAATTCTCTCTAGTTCGCATGGACGAATTTCCAAACGTATCTGCATATTGCAAGAGACTCAAGGAGTTGGCAGACCAACTCCGTAACGTTGGCACACCTGTAACAAATAATCGTCTGGTTCTACAACTGGTTGCCGGTCTTTCAGAGGCCTATAATGGCGTTGGGACTCTCCTTCGTTAAAGCAACCCACTTCCCGCTTTTTTATCAAGCCCGCTCCATGCTAACTTTGGAAGAAGTCGGTTTGGCTAAAAAGACGGCTACCAGAGCAAGCCCCGTCGTCCTAATGACGTCCTCCACAAATTCTTCAGGTTTTGTTGATAATTCGGGCCAAAACCATACTCATGGTGGCGGCAAAAATAATCGTAAGAATAATAACAAAAATCGCGGGGGCAATCGCGGCGGTTCCGGTGGTCAGCAGGCCGGCAGTAGGCCTCGTCCAGTCAACGGTGGGCCCCCTCCTTACTGGTCCCAGCACTGAGGCCCATGGCAGTGGGGCTGGGGCAATGGGCCGTGGGCCAGTAGCCCATATTTTCGATCCTTTGGATCCCGATAGCTTGATGGTGGGCGATACCCAATTTCAGGCCCAACAATCGTGATCCACGGCCACCTGTCGCGGCAGTAATGCGGTTCGATGGCTTCTGACCCGCTTTAGCCCATTCCTGGAATACTTGGGCCCCGACCTCCGCAAGCTCACCACGCAGCAGGCCCCACTCATACCGATATCGAGGCCGCAATGCACACATTGGGTTTAACACAACCTGACCCAAATTGGTATATGGACACAGGTGCCACTACCCACATGACATCCGATTCAGGTACTCTCTCATCTTATTCCAATTTGAGCAACCCTCGGGGTATAATTATTGGAAATGGCAACTCTATTCCAATTCAAGGTTATGGTCAGAAAACGTTGTCTTCCCCCAATCCACCTCTTATCTTGCAAAATACTTCACATGCCCCCAAATTGATTAAAAACTTAGTATCTGTCCGAAAGTTCACCACTGACAATTCCGTTTCTGTTGAATTTGATCCTTTTGTTTTTTCTGTGAAGGATTTCAAGACGGGGAGTTCTCTCATGAGGTGTGATAGTAGGGGAGATCTTTATCCTATCACGCCCGATTTCCGCCCATTGAGTCAAGTCTTGCTATCAGCCTTTGCAGCCATTTCTTCTTCCTTGTGGCATGCTTGCCTTGGTCATCAGGGATCCTCTATTTTGTCAATTTTAGATAAAAATAGTTTTATTTCTTGTAAGGGTACAAGTCGTACTCCACTTTGTCAATCTTGTTCGATGGGAAAAATTGTTAAGATGCCATTTGTATACTCCAATTCTCATACTTCAATGCCATTTGATATTCTTCATAGCGACCTATGGACGTCTCATGTCGTAAGTTCATTGGGTCATCGGTATTATGTTCTCTTTTTGGATGATTATTCTAAATTTTTGTGGACGTTTCCAATTGCAAATAAATCTCAAGTGTTTTCCGTCTTCGTAAAATTTAGAGCATTCATTAGAAACCAATTTGAAAGAGAAATAAAAAATATTCAATGTGATAATGGAAAAGAGTATGACAATAGGGAGTTTCGTGCTAATAATGGGATCAATTTTCATTTTTCTTGTCCTCATACATCTTTACAAAATGGGAAAGCCGAACGCAAAATTCGTTCCATAAATAACATTGTCCGCACTCTCTTACTTCATGCTTCCATACCCCCATATTTTTGGCATCATGCTCTACAAATGGCCACATATCTGCTAAATATAATTCCTTACAAAGGTCTGACATATTCTTCCCCCCTCCAAATCTTATATAATAAGAACCCTTCTTATTCTCATCTTCGGGTTTTTGGGTACTTGTGTTATCCGTTATTCTCATCCACAACAATTAACAAACTTCAGGCTCGGTCTACTCCGTGTGTGTTTTTGGGTTATCCGTCTAATCATCGTGGTTACAAATGTTTTGATTTATCCTCCAAGAAAATCCTAATTAATCGTCATGTCATTTTTTATGAAACCCAATTTCCATTTACGAAAGTTCATACTCCCGAGCCTAGTTCGTATAATTTTTTGGATGACCAAATATTCCGCCATCGCTTTCCGACGCCAGTGGTTCCGCTTCAATTGGGCCAAGAAAGCCCACGCTCACTGGCCAGTCCGTCCCAAGCCCAGCAAATTCCCAAAATCCACTCCACACTTCCTTGAGTCATAGACCGGTCACTCGGAGTCAGCGGGGTATTTTTACACCAAAATGACAATTTAATTTACATTCTGATGTCTCTAAATCCCCCTTGCCCCATAATCCTGTGTCTGCCTTAAATGACCCGAATTGAAAATTGCTATGACTGATGAATATAATGCTCTTATTGATAATAAGACGTGGGAGTTGGTGCCCCATCCATCTGGTATTAATATTATCAGGTCTATGTGGATTTTTGCTCATAAGGAGAATTCAGATGGGTCCTTTGCTCGACATAAGGCCCGGCTTATGGGTGATGGTAAGACTCAGCAGGTTGGGATAGATTGTGGGGAGACGTTTAAGTCCGGTGGTCAAGCCGACTACCATTCGCACTGTGCTTAGCTTGGCTCTTTCGAAGGCATGACCTATTCATCAGTTAGATGTCAAGAATGCTTTTCTACATGGTGATCTCAAGAAAACAGTATATATGCATCAGCCGTTGGGGTTCAGGGATCCCCACCATCTTCATCATGTCTGTTTGTTGAAGAAGTCCTTATATGGGCTTAAGCAGTCTCCACGGGCTTGGTATACGAGGTTTGCTGACTATGTTTCGACAATTGAGTTCACTCACAGCAGGTCAGATAATACCTTGTTCATCTATCGTCATGGTTTGTCATTGGCCTACATTCTGTTGTATGTGGATGATATCATTTTGACGGCCTCTTCCGATGCCTTACGCCAGTCTATCATGACCATGCTCAGCTCTGAGTTTGCTATGAAAGACTTAGGGCCCTTGAGTTATTTTTTGGGAATTGCAGTCAAGCGTCATTCAGATGGTTTGTTCTTGTCTCAACGAAAGTATGCAGCTGAGATCATCGAGAGGGCTGGAATGTCATCCTGTAAGTCCACTTCCACTCCAGTTGATACGAAGCCCAAGCTTAGTGTCGCGACCGGCGCACCATTCGAGGACCCGACCCGCTATCGCAGTCTTGCAGGGGCCCTTCAATATCTTACTTTTACAAGACCAGATATTACGTATGTCATCCAGCAAGTGTGTTTATTCATGCATAATCCCCGAATTGAGCATATGAATGCAATCAAACGCATCATTAGGTATATTCAGGGTACACTGGACTATGGTTTGCATGTATATCCTTCTTCTCCATCCACACTTGTCTCATACACAGATGCTGATTGGGGTGGCTGTCCAGATACCAGACGGTCGACGTCTGGCTACTGTATGTTCCTTGGCAACAACTTGGTCTCCTGGTCTGCGAAGCGTCAGGCAACTCTATCCCGCTAAAATGCCGAGGCCGAATATCGAGGGGTAGCTAATGTGGTCTCAGAATCATGTTGGTTATGTAACTTGCTTTTAGAGCTTTATTGTCCCATTCAGAAGGTAACCTTAGTGTATTGTGATAATATTAATGTCATCTACCTGTCAGGTAATCTGGTTCAACACCAACGCACTAAGCATATCGATATGGACATTCACTTTGTCCGTGAAAAGGTTGCTCGGGGACAGGTACGCGTATGTCATGTCTCGTCAAGATATGAAGTTGCAGACATCTTTACAAATGGTCTTCCCTCGGTACTCTTTGAATATTTTAGGGACAATCTCAGCGTTCGAAGACCGCCCGCTATGACTGCGGGGGTGTGTTAAACAAAGCAATATAACCATGATATACACCCAATATACAAGAGTGTATATCACGGGTAAATGATCTTGACAGTGGGCTTCAGCCCATCTCGGCAGTGGCTTCAGCCCATCACGGGTAGAAGCAGTGTAGTATATTTGGAAAGTATATTTTAGTGTAAATGTTACATTAATTAGTATTGTACACTTACCATAATTGTATGGTTAAAATTATGGTAGAATAAGGTTTTAGGAGTAGAATAGGAATATGATTCTCCTATTTTGTAACTTGTATATATACCTTTCAATTAATGAAAATAATCAAAGGGATTATTTCTTTCAAATATATTTATAGTTTCTTTCTCTATGTTTTTTCAAGGAATTTTGAGAAAGCAATTGTATTGTTTCAAAGGGTTTTGTTAATTGAATATCTCTTTCTTCTATTTTAATTGTGAAATCAGTTTTAAAAAATTGGTATTTGGAATTTTTGTAAATTTGATCTCTATTTACTTCCGGTATTACCCAATTATCTATTGATTTTTCAAAATCTTGTATAACAATTTCTTCCGAATTTATTATCTTCTTGGAATCCATGGAAGATGTTGAACCAAAATCAAAAGAAGTAGATTTATTAAAAAACGGGTCCATTTTTATAAAATCCTATTTCCGAAACTTAAGTAGATTTATTAAAAAACGGGTCCATTTTTATAAAATCCTATTTCCGAAACTTAAGTTCTTCCTACAATCCCAAGCTATTCACGGGTCTAATTACCTACCCTTGAGGACTTACTACCCGGACCTTCGTAGGCAAGAAAACTCAGAAGAGCCTAAACCTCTAGACAAAAATTTCATAAATCTGAACAACATTTCTCTATATCTCTGCCCCCAATGGCTCTGATATATTCTCAGATTCTAGAGAGAAGTTTAAGATAGATAAATTCCTCTCATCCCAAATACCTTATCCAAAATTCACAAATTCCTTGTAAGTTTTAATATTTTGAATAAATATGATTATGGATGGTGTTACCTCCTAATATTTTAAATTCATATTTTTAAATTCTTGAACTATTAATTTTTTTTAAAATCTTTGGCCGGTTCTACCGCCTATTTCATTAAAATCTTTGCAGATCCTTTGAATTATGAATTCCTTAATAGGAACCTTAATTTATAAGTTAATCTTACTTTATTTTCTGCATGTCTCCTTTATCTTTTAATTTTTCAATCCCTTATATTTCAATTCCTTCCTTGCCTATTATCCCCTTAGCATCCTCGGGTGTTATATATATATATATATATATATATATATATATATATATATATATATATATATATATATATATATATATACATACATACTAAGGCTGACAAGGCCTCATAAGTACAATGGATCAACAGAAAGGTCGACAAGGTCATACATGACTATTATACACAAGACAATTGTATACAAGCCTTAAAGGAGTCTATAAACATCACCAGGTCAGGACAGGGTCATACCCAAACTATATACATATATTTAATAATCATTACCTACCGACTCACTAGACAACTCCGGTAGAAAGGAGCGTGACAATCTGCAGCTGAGTCAAGTCAATTACAGCAAGGAATCATCTGTACGTCTATCTGTACCTGCGGGCATGAAACGCAGTGCCCCAACAAGGGCTGTAAGTACGAAAATGTACTGAATATGTAAGGCGGAAACTGTAAATAAGTGCAATATTGTAGATAGGTTTAGTGAGAGACAAGTTGTGATTGTGAGCACCTCTGTGGGAAAATGATACGCATACTTTCTTTTAAATATATATATATATATATATATATATATATATATATATATAGGCCACACATCGAGTCTATCTCATTATTATTACGCCGCTCTTTGGAGCGATCATCATCATAAACTTTCCAACTGCATTGGTGTGCACATATAAGTGCCTGCCCGACCGACTATAACGCAGATCAGTAAGAAAATAGATACACATTAATAAGTGCAATGCAAGACAGACCTCAAGAGATACTATGAATAGAGTTAGAGTGATCTATGGTCGTTATCCTCCGACTATCGTTATTGTCACTACGTCTATTAACTTTTAGTCAATCACCGAGAGACACATAGAATGTGGGGACTTCTCGCAACAAGGGACAACCAAGAAAAATGAGTTACTTCAATAAAAATAGGAACATGATCATCTCAATTCAACAAGAAGGGTGTCATCTTAAGAAAACGGTTGTATCAAAATCATGCCAAAGAAAGGAGGTAGCCCTATATACCTTTGTTGTCTATCCAATGATAGCTCACACGCCCTCGTACGTCCTAATAATGATAATCTACACAATAGAGTTGATTTGAGTCAAGTCGGAGTTGATAATTTAAGAGTCGATTCATTACAACATTTCATCGAACACTTTATGCACATTGAACTTCTGATTCTATCAACAATGGAAATTCAAAATCCAAACCACATTCTAACTCCTCCTTCTCACTTACCAATCCTCCATCAAAATTCCAAACTTATCCCAAACTTGTTTTCAATCAATACAGTCCAACGAAAAGTAACAACAATAAGAACCATTTCTACATGTTTTCTAGTTACCTCTTCTTTTACCTTATGATGTAGCTTTTATTCTTCAATACCAACACTTAGACAAGAACAAAAACACCATACACCACATATCTAAGTTACTTTTCATGAATTCCAATACTTAACAAGTTATAATTATTGGATCAAAATAGTCTAACAACAAGACAACTACATCTCTCCTTATTTCAAGCTCGTAGTTCATGATTCATTATCCAAACCACTTATATAACATGGATTTAACCTTAAGCATAATAACTATGGTTATTTACTTACCTCAACCAAAACAAACAACTCAAAATCCAGGCTTTTCTTTGCTCACATCCATCCTTGATCACTCTACAATACCATAGAGATGTCATCTCCCATTTAAGCTAGCTTTTGAAGTTGTAACATGATGGATTCACTTAATAATCACCCTTGAACCTTTGGAAGATGTCTAGGAAGGGTTTAGGGGTATTATGAGTCTGTTTAGATCAAATTATAAGCTAACATAATGAGTTACCATTGAAATAAGTTAGAAAGGTTGGTCATTGCCTCCAGAATGTGGCATGATCTGCAGCTGCAGATCCCACCATTTTTCTGGGCAGAAACTTATTGATTTCTAGGGGCCAATATGCAGCCTATTTTGTGAGGCATGTCTTATTTACAGTGCAGAATTGCTCCGCACATCACCACATCATGTCAACTTTCTCGAAACTTGTTTTCTTTGGTCTAATTGGTCTTAAACTCTCCTGAAACTTACTTAACACTCCGATAACCCTCATGTAACCCTGTGGAGGGGTCTCACACTCTCCGAATCTTTGTTAGCTAACTTATGATGATAATAACGTTCATAGTACAGGGTGTAACATTCTCTCCCCTCCCCCTAGGAACATTCGTCCTTGAATGCTTGGGGTAGTCGCTTAAAATCCAAGCTTCAGAGCTTTATGAAAAAATGTAGACAAAGTTCCTTAAGTTAAAAATACTATCTCAACCTCTCGTACAACTAGAAAATCCTAATATTGCTTTACAATGTCCCGCGATGCAATATATATCACAATGTCGGACTCACTTGACCGTACCCTTATCCACGAACTATATAGTAATCTATACTGCATTTTCCGCAATTAACCTCGATATCTAGATAGCATCCTTGTCCTTGTTATCACAATTATACTCTTTGTGGGGTACATAAGATGATACGGTTGATAGTAAGCGTCGGTATAAAGGAAGTTCTTACACGATTACTGGAAAAGGATGGAGACATTTAGATCTCATAACTGCCTTTGTATTCTACATCATCGCTTACACCCTTCTTACTCCATTTGTTTCTTATTTTTATCGTATTATGATACTTGTCTCTGAGAACTATAACTGTTGATACTTAGCTGACAGACTTGTTGGTCTTGGAAGTCCTCATAGCAAGCTCTTTCCAAACTTGTGCTTTTTCCATGGGTAGGGTTCGAGAAGAATTTCTAATATACTTTCTTAAAACCGAAGGGGGGGGGGGTATTTACGGTATCCGTAAGTTACTTGTTCTCTTCCTCGAGTTTAGGTCCATCCCCAAATCTCAATAAGACTTTTTATAGGCGTAACCTCTAGGGATGTCTTACAACTAATTCAAAACCTTTAGTCCTATCATTACGCAGTTAAATACGATTCCCTACTGATCCTGTGTGATCGCTGATTATTCTTGAATAACTTTATTCTTTTTCTACCCTGGATACACTAAGTCCAATTTCATTTACTCTAGTCTATTTACTTCTAATCGTCCGATAAGAGTCCTATAACTTCATCCACACAGAACTTCAGGTGATACCATCGCAATACTTAGTATGATAGCCATCATTATATGTACGAGATAAGTGGTCATCTCAACTTTAAGCATGGCCTAATACGCAATGCATAACATGTTTTCGAGGGCTTACCTCATACACTTGACTTGTCTTTTGGTCTGAGGAGGGGGACTAGTCAGAATATTTAAAATTCCTTTGAAATAATTTCCAATAACTTAGTCATAACTGAACATTTTTCTATGAGTGGAGATACCACTTTGGACAGTTCTCGGTCGTACGGGTGATTTTAATCCTCAAAACGCTTATCGGTGGGTCAGCTTTTCCAATAACCACTCAGATAAGCATCAGTTTATGATATTAACAAAACATTCTCTTAGCAACCTTTGTATTAGCCATTCTTTGCCTTCCATCGGCTTCAGATGCTCACTCATTTGGACGTCCAACAATCATTACACTAATTATGATTCCAGTAGATCTACTTCCTATATTGTCATTGCTAATACCTCTGCTTAACTTTATGATACATCTTAGTAGATTCGAAGTGGATGGAGAATATTTTTTTTCGAACAATAAATCTCAATCGTAACTTGTATCATAGCTCCTGTATTGGAGATATACAAATAGCCTTGATACCTAGGAGGGGTTCCTCTTACTTTAAGCTCGGAGGCTGCAATTCTTTCGTTAGCTTTCATTTTTGTTACTAGACGTTATACTAGAATTCTTTGCACCCTGTAGTACTCTACTCCTGAATACTCCATAGACGACTTTGTCCTCTTGGAAGTGCACTCATCATTGCCATTAGTCTCTTGTTCGTAATTTAAGAAAAATATGTTATGTACTTTTCCTTACCATTGATGGTTATCAACGACTTTCTTTCATAGTTTCTCCTTAAAACACTCTTATTTACTATTCACGTGTCGCATCCATAGTCTTTCTGAAGCATCATGGTACACAGGTGTGATCCCAACCATTGTCTTTAATCCCAAATTCGTGATGTTATTACCCGGTAAATAATGGCTCGTTAGTTTATTCCGCTCTTAGGTACGTGCAGGATTCCAAAGGATTCGACATTGTAAGATATTATTCTATTATCCAACTTTGGTTGTCGTTCTTAGACTAACATTCCCTCCTCCGTCTCTTGGGTAAGGCCTTTCGCACAGAGCGCTTTGGTAATAGATTTAGTCGACCTTGTCGGACTTTATGTCCATTACATTGCCTATTTCATGGAAATTTTGGTCAGCTCAACACGATCAAAATTCACCATTATCCATTTACTCCCTTCTCCGATCCATCATTCTTGTTTTTCACTCACTCCCTTAATTTCTACCTTGTAGTCTTAAATTCGTCGATTGTCCTATCTCCTATTTTATGTGCTTACATCGAGCTTTACTCGTCATCACCTTCGTTTACATAATTTTTGAACGTCGTAATGGCATTGTAATGGAATTTACGCCTTACATATTCATGTCCGGTGCATAGTTTGGTCCACTCTTATGGTTTGATTGAGTCTCCTTACTTTAGTCCTTACTGGATCTCTTATTATTGATCATCCAATCACCTCACCTTCATATTTCTGGTTTTGAGTTTCATTTGGGGGGTCTCTTGTCTTATTTTACTCTCTATACTACCATTTTTGGGCATCAAAGATCTGGACTTTTAGCTGATAAGTTCTGGGTATCCCTTCTTCGTTATTGCCCTCATAATATTTCAAGGTAAGCGCACTATTACGGGCTTCACCATAGTCTTGTTATTAGTATCCTTCTTGTCGTAGTCATTTTTGCTTGTCCGCCCTTACACGAACCATCTTCCGACCTTGATACCTTGTCATAACACCCCACTTATATTTATTGTGTGTCTATTCACTGCTTATAGCCAATCTTCGGTTGTTTCATGATTCTTATTGTTGATTGCCTTTATCAAGCCATCACTATCCTAAAGGTGTTTTGAAATCACTTCACACTATACACGGAACTGAAGATCTTTTCTCTCTAGTGTTTAAATTCAATAATCTTTTGCTGCCACTTACGTGTGTAACTCTCAATGGTGGACACTTGTAACTTTTCTCAAATGAATGGGAAAACTTGTCCTGTCTCCTATATTCATAGAAAGTCCAGTTCTTGTAGACGTGTTGGAGTCATTATATTGGTCTTGGCATTTTCCTTAATTCCTTTAAACACCTCCCCGAACGATCCTTCGTATGACGTAGTTCCAAAAATTTGCCTTTATTGGCAATAGCCAGGGGTGACCTTTAATATCTTAGGTCAATTATTATCATTCGGATCACAAATTCATGGCGGACCCTCATCTTTAAATTAATGTATGTTCCATAAAACAAATGAATTCTCATAACTTTTTAAACCTTCCAATGACACTGCCTATATTCCCTTGTTACCATCCTTTCCTCAACTTGTCACTTCCCTCGTAAAGCCTGAGGCTTTCATACATGAGTAACATAATATCATGAATTCAGAGTTTGTCTAATAAAATCATTCGGATAACACCCTACACATTTTGTCGCTAGATCGGGAGTGAATTTCGCGATCTTTTCAGTCTATGACTTACATTTGTCGTTTCGGACATTAATTAGACTAGAAGTCCTCCTTTTTATGGATATCCTTATATTCTGGGTTTATTTTCATTGAAAAGTCTTATCCCTCAAGTAATATCATAGAAACCAATTTCTAAAATGGGGTCATCATTCTTAAGTATAAAATAGGTCCATACTGAGTATGCAAAAGGTAAATGGGTTAATGATAGAAATCAGTAGCATACATGTGCACGTCTGCTCCCCTCGAACTGCATCAGAACTCGAAGCTCCATCCTCGCTCTCACCTTCTTCCCTGCAGGCCAATCTGGAACATTCTCGAATCTTATGCTCTCGATTACCACACCAATAGTAGCCACTTGTTACTTTACAGCATGGCCCTACGTGCATTCGACTTCACTTCCTACAACATGGCCTAGACGACCTCACTCGACCTGAACCACTGTGACCCTGACGTATCAAAGTCTGTGATCCCTACCTCGGTCTTACTTGAGAACTCTAATCATACTTGATCTGTCGTGAAAATCTATCATGCTGACTGTACATTCAAAACCCTTCATCACTATGTCGTCCCCTGTAATCAGTAGCCACCCTAGACTTCTTGGTCCTTTCCTCCTTCCATATTGGGGCAAATCCACTGAACATCGAAAAACCCTGACCAATGAGCTCCCTAGGCTGTGAACTCCCTAACCTTTCTAAGGGTCTACCACTGTCAATCATACCAGGGTGGTGTTGTGCCTGAGAGGCAATCAGCCGAGTTAATATTTGAACCACCTTCCTGGCATCCTCGTCAGACGGTGCTGGTGGTATATCTGATGATTCGGGAGCCTCTCTCAACTCCTCTAATCTTGTCTTAGTCAGTGATACGTGAGAACGTAACCTACTCGTATCCTCCGATAGGCCTGTCTCAATAGAAAGCACATCATCCGAAGAAGGCATTTCTGCAACCGTAAACACGATAAGGTCAAGAATGGAATACTTATGGCTCGACTCTATTGCATGATCTAGATCAAGAAAGAACATAACCATCCTAAATGCATTATAGCCTCTTATTTATAAATTTGGTGCGCTACCCATCCATACACAAGACTCTACTAAACACGATTTGAACCAAACTATGCGATCATATGACGCATCAACCTGCATCCAGAAGAGGCCCCAACATACATATATATATATATATATATATATATATATATATATATATATATATATATATATATATATATTAAGGCCGACAAGGTCTACATAAGTACAACGGAAAGGCCGGCAAGGCCATACATGACTATTATATACAAGATAATTGTTTACACGCCTCTAAGGAGTCCATGAACATCATCAGGCCGGGAGAGGGCCCCGCCATACCCAAACTATATACATATATACAATAACCATTACCTACTGACACACTAGACAACTCCAAAAGAAAAAAGTGTGACAATCTGCAACTGAGTCAAGTCACCTACTGTGAGGGATCGTCTATACGTCTATCTGTACCTGCGGGCATAAAATGCAGCACCCTAGCAAGCGACGTCAGTACTAAAGAATGTACTAAATATGTAAGGCAGGAACTGTAAATAAGTACAATACTGTAGATAATGTAAGAGAGAGAAAACTTGTGACTCTGAGTGCCTCTATGACCGAATGATATGCATACTTTCTCTTAAAAACTCATATGTAATCGGGGCTATCTCATTATCATTACTCCATTGTTTAGGGTTATCATCATCATAAACTTCCCAACTGCAGTGGTGTGCACATATAAGTGCCTGCTCGACCGACTATAGCGTAGATCGGTAAGAAAATATATACATATATATCAGTGCAGTGCAAGATAGACCTCAAGAGACACTATGAATAGAGTCGGAGTGACCTATTTTCATTATTCTCTGACTATCGTTATTGTTGCTACGTTTATCAACTTTTAGTTAATCACCGAGAGACACATAGAATGCGGGTACTTCTCCTGGTGAGGGACAACCAAGAAACATGAGTGACTTCAATAGACGGTGCTGGTGGTATATCTGATGATTCGGGAGCCTCTCTCAACTCCTCTAATCTTGTCTTAGTCAGTGATACGTGAGAACGTAACCTACTCGTATCCTCCGATAGGCCTGTCTCAATAGAAAGCACATCATCCGAAGAAGGCATTTCTGCAACTGTAAACACGATAAGGTCAAGAATGGAATACTTATGGCTCGACTCTATTGCATGATCTAGATCAAGAAAGAACATAACCATCCTAAATGCATTATAGCCTCTTATTTATAAATTTGGTGCGCTACCCATCCATACACAAGACTCTACTAAACACGATTTGAACCAAACTATGCGATCATATGACGCATCAACCTGCATCCAGAAGAGGCCCCAACATACATACATATATATATATATATATATATATATTAAGGCCGACAAGGTCTACATAAGTACAACGGAAAGGCCGGCAAGGCCATACATGACTATTATATACAAGATAACTGTTTACACGCCTCTAAGGAGTCCATGAACATCATCAGGCCGGGAGAGGGCCCCGCCATACCCAAACTATATACATATATACAATAACCATTACCTACCGACACACTAGACAACTCCAAAAGAAAAGAGTGTGACAATCTGCAACTGAGTCAAGTCACCTACTGTGAGGGATCGTCTATACGTCTATCTGTACCTGCGGGCATAAAATGCAGCACCCTAGCAAGCGACGTCAGTACTAAAGAATGTACTAAATATGTAAGGCAGGAACTGTAAATAAGTACAATACTGTAGATAATGTAAGAGAGAGAAAACTTGTGACTCTGAGTGCCTCTATGACCGAATGATATGCATACTTTCTCTTAAAAACTCATATGTAATCGGGGCTATCTCATTATCATTACTCCATTGTTTAGGGTTATCATCATCATAAACTTCCCAACTGCAGTGGTGTGCACATATAAGTGCCTGCTCGACCGACTATAGCGTAGATCGGTAAGAAAATATATACATATATATCAGTGCAGTGCAAGATAGACCTCAAGAGACACTATGAATAGAGTCGGAGTGACCTATTTTCATTATTCTCTGACTATCGTTATTGTTGCTACGTTTATCAACTTTTAGTTAATCACCGAGAGACACATAGAATGCGGGTACTTCTCCTGGTGAGGGACAACCAAGAAACATGAGTGACTTCAATAGAAATAGAAACATGATCAGCTCAATTCAACAAGAAGGGTGTTATCTTAAGAAAGCGATTGTATCAAAATCATGCCAAAGAAATGAGGTAGCTCTACATACCTTTGTCGTCTGTTCAATGATATCTCACATGCTCTCGTACGTCCTACAAATGATAATCTACACAATAGAGTTTATTCGAGTCAAGTTGGAGTTGATAACTTAAGAGTCGATTCATTATGACATTTCATGGAACACTTTATGCACATTGAGCTTATGATTCTATCAACAATGGAAATTCAAAATCCAAACCACATCTCCAACTCCTATTAACTCCTTCTTCTCACTTACAAATCCTCCATCAAGATTTCAAACTTATTCCAAACTTGAATTCAATCCAACACAAAGTAACAACAATAAGAACCATTTCTACATGTTTTCTAGTCACCTCTTCTTTTAGCTTATAATGTGGTTTTCAATCTGCAATACCAATACTTAGACAAGAACAACAACACCATACATCACATATCTGAGTTACTTTCCATGAATTCCAATCTTCAACAAGTTATAATTATTGATTCAAAATAGTCCAACAACAAGACAACTACATCTCTTCTTATTTCAAGCTCTTAGTTCATGATTCTCTATCCAAATCACTCAACTAACATCGAGTTAACCTTAAGCATAATCAAAATGGTGATTTACTTACCTTAACTAGAAGAAACAACTTAAAATCCAAGTTTTCCTTTGCTCACATCCACCCTTGATCACTCTACAACGCCATAAAGATGACATCTCCCATTTAGGCTAGCTTTTGGAGTTGTAACATGATGGATTCACTTGATAATCACCCTTGAACCTTTGGAGGATGTCTAGGGAGGGTTTAGGGGTGTTAGGGGTCTGTTTAGATCAAATTATGAGCTGAAATAATGAACCGCCATTTAAATAAGTTAGAAAGGTCGGCCATCGCCTCCAGAATGCGGCCTGATCTGCGGTGTGTATCACCATATGCGGCCGTAGATCCCACCATTTTTTTGGGAAAAACTTCTTGATTTCTATGGGCCAATATGCGGTCTATTTTGTTTGGCATATCGGATCTGCGGGGCAAAATTGCTCTGCACATCACCACATTATGTCGAAACTTGTTTCCTTTGGCCCGATCGGTCTCAAACTCTCCCGAAACTTACTTGACACTCCGATAACCCTCATGTAACCCCGTGGAGGGGTCTCACTCTCTCTGAATCATTGTCGGCTAACTTACGACGACAAGAACGTCTATTAATATGGGGTGTAACATCATATATATATATATATATATATATATTATTATGTTTTAGTTCAAAATAAGTTGGAGTCGATTATATCAATCATTCTTAATCCTATCACTCAACTTAAGAAATTTGAGTGCTGGATATAAATAAGTATTTTTCGAATACGAGTATGTTAAAGAAAAAAATCGAAAGACATTAAGGTGAAATTCGAATTTCACATTTTCTAAGTAGTATTTCAATATATTTTAGTTAAATCTTCACTATGAAGGTTAACAAAGTTTTAGAGATGTTAAAGCGTAAGACCAGAGATTTCATGGTGTTAACTTTGACGACATCATAATATAGAGAAATGTATAAAGAATTATCTACACGACCGTTGCTCTAGAATATGTTATTCTCAATTCAAATACGAACCCGCCAATCCCAGTGTTAGTTCTAATGTAAATTTGATCGAATTAAATATTTGTATTAATTATACTCATTGATTTTGGCTTCACTAACCACCTTTTTTTCGGAAAAAGTTCCTGAGGTATGTTAAACAAGGGGTGGATTGGTAGGGTGTATAAGAATAGTGATCCATAGGGTGTATTGATGATGCTGGTATTATTAATGTTGACATTAATTATGTTTGATGATTTATTATTCACTGTTTGGTTTAATATATTAAAACATAGCATAATTTCAAAAAATAATTATTTGTTTACAAAAGTACCTCTACATTATTCAGCTTTGTACACTATTTGTTGGAAATTTACTAATGTAGAATTAACTTTATCCCATTATTTATGACTCAAAAAATTGGGGCCCCGCACGTCGGAAATGTCGTTTCCACACACGTGCAATCTTAGTGCCAAGAATCATAAATTTAGTAAATGAAAGAGATATTGGTATGTAAGTGAAATGTTTGAGACATAGAATGATGGACGGTTATTTGCTAACTGGCAAGTGTTCCACGTTGGTAAACAAAGGAAAGATTGTGCGAAGTGTAGGATGGTACGGGTTGGAAAAGGGCCACGGAGCGAGAAGGGCCACGGTGCCTCCCGGACTGGGCCGCGGCGCCCCCTTACAGCGCTGCTGTGCCTGAGTGGCAGTGAGGTTTTGGCTGAATTAGCATCGCGGCGCTAATATAGCAGAGCCGCGACGCTTCATTAGCAGTGACTGCTCGACGGAATCCCAAAAGGTTTGGCTGTTGAGGGGGTTTCATTGGCATTGAATCCACCCAATAATGGTCATTACTTGGACCATTATGTTGCTGCATTACTTGGGGGCTAAATGTCATCCATTACATGGTAATTGATTTCCATTATGGGGCATTTGAAAGGCCATCTTGCACACCTATAAATTGAGGCATTTGGATCAATTCTATAGATGACCATGAACAGAAAAACAAGTTAACAACACCACAAAGAAATCTGATTTTCCTGATATCAATCCTTCTCTTAGCAATCTTCATTATCCGTGTTCTTCGCTGAGATCATTTGTGTAGGCTTTGCACACTTGATAGTTTGTTGTTTCATCTTGGGAGACTATTGTCCACACTTCCGTAAAGCCTATATACGGGGGCAATCTTGTCTTAAAGACAGAGAGTCATCGCTTGACTCAGCTGGTGGTGTTGTGTTTATCTAATTGGTTGCTAAGTGTTTTAGGTGTTAACTTAATAGACGAAGGACTCTAACCGTTCGGATTCTCAGCGGATCTACAAGCCACAAGTGTAGCAGTTCATATTCTTGTATTTACGAATACAAGATCCATATTTGATGTTCCAATTCAAGATCAAGAGATTGACAACTCGTTGTTATAATCTTTATTGTTTATCCTTTCGATCACTGTAATAGTTATTTACTATTTATGTACGTGCTTTACATGTCCAACAATTTTAAGATAAGTTTTGTATTAGTGATTCGAAAGATGTGTGCCAGCAGATATAGTCCCAAATCTGGCTGTGGTTTTCTTATTGAAAATAGTTCTGTTGATAGTTCAAATACAGTCTCTATAAAAAACCGTGCTTTCAAATCTGGTCCTAGTTTTGGTTCTCTCTTTGAGGACAGTTACAAATACGTTTCCATCAAATGTGGGATCTCTGGATCTGATGTTGAGCTTCAAGATATTATTGATAGTCATGCTAGTACGGCTAAAGATCAAGGATGAGTTGGTGTCACCGCTCCCGATGGTGGTGGAAACAAGCACCTACGAGAGGCTGAGGATGTCAACTGGGACAAGAGGAGAAGGTTGAAGATGATGTTCTATCATGTAGCAAAAGGCCTATATCTGTCCCAGACAAAGGATCCGAATTATGGTAAGGAGGATATGGACACTTAGTCTAACTGAAATGGGCCAGAATCCAAAAGGTCTAAGTTAATAATCATTCCTTATCTATAAGGTGTTTAGTTAATAGCTGAATAAAAGTGTGTAAAGCAAGGCTGGGAATATGAAAGTATCTTCATTAAAAACTTATATTCCCTACACTCTAAAATCAGATATTGAATCTTCTTCATTCCCGTATAAAGATTGGACTATTGTAAACAAAACTTAAAAGATCCGATCTTTTGGGTGTAATTATTAAAAGTGTGTAAAGTATATTCGCACATACGAAGGACAGAGATCCACTGACTGTGAGAAAACTGTTACCACTCTTAAGTAAGCGCCAGAAATTGTCTAGGTACCAATCTCAAAGGAAGAAGACTAAAAGATAATGGCTTATCTTAAGACGTTGAACCTATCACACTATCTGGCATAAGATTCTTCATTTGATAGGATGATATTGGACACTCAGTCGTACAAAGCCTACGGGTGACTGGAGTGGGCCAGAATTCTGTTGATAGGATGATATTGGACACTCAATCGCACAAAGCCTACGGGCAACTGGAGTGGGCCAGAATTTCCAGGTCTTAAACAAAAGAAAGGCAGAAAAGAAATTAGACACTTAGTCTGCCAAAGCAACTGGAGTGGGCCAGAGTATCCAGATCACATATGATCCAGTTACGCCCTAACCACGGGCAAGAGGTTGTTTATGTGAATCAATGACACCTCTAAAGTAGAAGGGGTTGGAGAGGTTGTCCTCAATAGGACTTCAGGGAATGGGATCGGTCTAAAAGGAGGTGATGCATATCCCAAACTTGGTTTAAGGGACGTTGTTGGTCAAGCTGGTTTGAGACTAGTCCAACAGGTCTGTAATAACTAAGAATGGTACAGTATGTATGTAGTTAAATGAATGATATATTTGTAATTCGTGCATCTATGCCATCTTAGATTAAGACACGTTAAATAGAAAGTCATTCAAAAGCTAATGAAGTTGAGATTGTTGCCTTCTGTCGACATAAACTCCCAAAATGAATTGAGGTAGGCGAAGAGGCAAAATCATCTTTCCATTCCGTCAAAGGTATAGCGAAAGAAGCACCGCTCTTCTAGAACTTAGTCACACCTACATGGGTGATTTGAAGTTTATACAAAATAGAGGGTGGAGATAAGTACTTTGTGACCTTAATTAGTGATGGTACAACGTATTGCATCTTTTATTTATTGAAAAGCAAAGATGAAGTTGTTGAAGCGAATAAGCGCGAAGCAGAACATGAAAATCAACTAAGCCTACGGATTGATGAATTCGTAGTGATAAAGGTGGAGAATGTGAAGCATCGTTCATCAAACGACTGCTCATTACTCACCTCTGCCTAACTGTGTTAGCCAAGCGCAAAGCCGTACGCCCAAAATATGTGGGGCAAGGCGATCCTTACCGCTAATGCGATTCTTAACAGAACTACACATAAGGATAAGAATAACCCTCCATGTGAAACATGGAAATGATCTCACTTACAAATATTGTATTGTGGGGTGGCTTGGTAGAGGTTGGAATACCGAAACAGGTCAAGTTGGACCTAAGACTGTAAATTGCATATTCACTGGATCTGCAAATAACAGTAGTGTTTATCGCCTCTTGGTGTCAAAAAATGCTGAATTCTTTGAAGATAACTTTCATTGAGAAGGAAAAATAAGTAATTGCTAGAGGTTAACAAGAACCCGCGAGTGTCTGACTGTCCGAAACTAGACATTTCGTATCTACAAGACTCGAAAGTTGCTGACTATCCGGAACTTAATATTTCAGATCTACAGAACTCAAGGATTCTAGATATTGAACCGAAAAGGAGCAAAGAGGGGACAAAGACTTGTTTCAGGCCTTCTAGCTTGTATGGTTGAGAATGAACCATGGATAATTAACTAAGAATTGTCATCTCCAGAAGCGATACTTTGGAGAGAAGCTTCAGAGAGGGAAATAGATTCCATCATATAGAACCGTACTTGTGTAATGGTTGACCTTCCTCCGGGAAAAGAATCTTTGGGTTGTAAAAGTGGATACTCAAAAGTGAGTACAAAGTAGATGGATCTACTGATGAGTATAAGGCCTCGGCTACTTGTACATATGCTCTCATGTGAATAACTTAACATCCAGGGCCATTGCAGTCTTGCGTGACATGGATGTTGAAACAGCCTTCCTAACCGGAGAGTTGGAAGTGGAAGATCAGAGTTGGTTTGTTGGACTGTTGGGCTTCTTCCTGAACTTTCATTTTGGTCCCTGAAATATTTACATTTTGGTCCTGGAAGTTTCAAATAAAATAGAAATAATGAATCTGACAACAATAACATTGACTCTGAAGTTAGAAAGCCAAAGTTGGAAAATCAACAGTCTGAACGTGGAAGTCATATTGAAACAAAAGTCTCGATATGAAAGATATGGGTATCACAGATGACATCTTAGGAATTGGGATTTCTAAGACATCTAACAGACTGGTCTTTATCCAAACTCATTTGTGAGTTAGTTGACAGTCTCGTTGAAGCCACCAATGGATATGAATCATAGAATTGATTGGAATCATGGTGCACCCATATACAAAGAACGATATGCGCAGGTCACATGTAGTTCAATGTATTGTACACACTACAACCGACCTGGTATCGGCCTACAAAGCAGATCAGTTGAACTAAGGTTCACTCGTGATTCTGGAAATGATCGATAGAAGGCGTTAAATCGGATGTGACGATGTCTGAAATGTTCACTTATCTATAGATTATGGTATTCTGGATGTCCAGCGGTTCTGGGAGAACACAGTGATGCAAATTGGACATCAGATATGAAGAACACTAAAGCCACAAGTAGATGTGTATGGTGTGTCTTGGAAAATCTTCTAAGCAAACTTACATCAGCAGATTCATGATGGAATCAGAGTTTATCGCTTTATACTAAGCATGAAGGAAGTTGAGTAACTTTACGACTCCTTAGAGGATGTCCCTTTTTGGGAGAAACCCGTGCCTTCAGCAGTTATATACTGTGGCTAGCCGGTAGGCTTCAGGAAGGGCACGGATGACGGCGTCTAGACATATCTGTCGGATCTGTCAGAGACATAAGACTATATGGAAATTGATCACCACTGGTGTTACTTCCTTGATTACTATTCAAATGATATAGCTGACCCTTTAACTAAGGGACTACCTGAAGATCAAGAGTTCAGCCTGTCTAGGAGAATGGGCTTAAAACCCAAACGATACAAACCTTTGCGGTGGTAACCAAACCATACTGACTGGAGATCCCAAGAATATGGTTCAATGGTAAAATTAAGCTGTAAAAGGTTGAGTTGAGAGCTTCGGTGGAAGCAAGAGCACTTCAGATGATGATTTCTGTAAAGAAACATGAATCCAAAGTCGTTCCCGCGATAGACATTAATGTGCTACCTGCATGGTGGGTAAAGGTTAAGCTTCCAAACATTTAACGATCCTCAAACAGTTGATGTTAAGGTTGGAGAAACTTTTAATGATTCCTAACACTTGTGAAGTGGGGTATAGCAGGATACCTTGTAGGAGATCACCTATTTAAGTGAGAGGACATGCCACCTCAAGTGAACGCACTTAAGAATCCAAGTGTGTCCACGACCACAACGGACAAAACAATAAGAAGAAACGAATAAAGAGGAGGTATTGTGTTGGTACAGTTATCTTGGCTTATATTAAACACTGACAGTTCAAGACATCACTTTCACCGCGCAGTAAGTAAGTCTGATGGTATTCAACTAGGGAAGGTTCAAAGCAGAAGCTACCTCTCCTGATACAATATCTTTTCGCTGAAAGATTGCTGAAAGTAGGCATATTGTGTGTGCACCAAAATCTCTTTCAAGAGGGAATTGTTGGAAATTTACTAATGTGGAATTAAGTTTATCCCATTATTTATGACTCGAACAATTGGGGTAGCGCACGTTGGAAATGTCATTTCCACACACGTGCAATCTTAGTGTCAAATATCATAAATTTCGTAAATGAAAGAGATATTGGTACGTAAGTGAAATGTTTGAGACATAGAATGATGGATGGTTATTTGCTAAATAACCAGTATTTCACATTGGTAAACAAATGAAGGATTGTGCGAAGTGTAAGAGGGTACGGGTCGAAAAAGGGCCGCGGAGTGAGAAGGGCCGCAGCGCCCCCCTTGCAGCGCCGCGACGCCTGAGTGGCAGTGAGGTTTTGGCTGAATTAGCATCGCGACGCTTCATTGGCAGTGACTGCTCGACGGAATCCCAAAAGATTTGGCTGTTGAGGGGGGTTTCAATGGCATTGAATCCACCCAATAATAGCCATTACGTGGACCATTATATTGCTGTATTAGTTAAATGTCATCCATTACATGGCAATTGATTGCCATTATGGGCCATTTGAAAGGTCATCTTGCGCACCTATAAATTGAGGCATTTGGCTCAATTCTATATATGACCATGAACAGAAAAACAAGTTAACAACACCACAAAGAGATCAGATTTTCCTGATATCAATCCTTCTCTTAGCAATCTTCATTATTCGTGTTCTTCGCTGAGATCATTTGTGTAGGCTTTGCACACTTGATAGTTTGTTGTTTCATCTTGGGAGACTATAATCCACACTTCCGTAAAGCCTATATACGGGGGCAATCTTGACTTAAAGACAGAGAGTCATCTCTCGACTCAGCCGGTGGTGTTGTGTTTATCTAATTGGTTGCTAAGTATTTCAGGTGTTAACTTAACAGACGAAGGACTCTAACCATTCAGATTCTCAGCGGATCTACAAGCCACAAGTGTAGCAGTTCATGTTCTTGTATTTCCGAATACAAGATCCATATTTGAAGTTTCAATTCAAGATCAAGAGATTGACAACTCGTTGTTATAATCTTTATTGTTTATCATTTCGATCACTGTAATAGTTATTTACTATTCCCGTACGTGATTTACATATCCAACACTATTTTTATTGCATCAGTTTTACTCTCTCTTCAATGCCTATTTTTGTTGCAACAATTTTATTGCAACATCCATTTTTACTTTCCTAAACACACATAAAAAGAATAATTGAAAGAAAAGCATTTGTTTTTGCTGGGAAAGAAAAACATATGATGAACCAATGTCTGTTTTTTCTTTTCTTTTTTGCTTATTTAAGACGTGCTGGGATTTTTTTTGAGTATATGATGAACTGTTTGTTTCAAAGAATGCTGGCCTAGTTATTTTTTAAAGAAAAACATATTTGAAGCAATGCAATTTAAGATCTTTTAACACAAATAAAACATGTGATTTTAAAACAATTAATTAAGAAAATTTAGATGCAATTATATCTTAAATCATGTAAATGCATGTATTAAAATATCTTGCATTGCTAATATCATGATTTGCTATGTATTAGTTATGCATAAGATAATATTAAATATGGTGTATATCTAATGCTTATATTAGTTATATATAAGTTGAAAAATGTACCAAACAAGAAATTAGATATACACAAAGATAATGCATACATTATTTTCTCCGATGCATCCTACCAACCTACCCTTATATTTTTGGGAAAAGTTCGTTGGTTATGTTAATGTTAAGAGAGATGTACTCTTTAAAACATCACAACTTTTCTTGACTTCCGTTCACGAGGTAAGTCCGTTCACATTGATTACGGTATTTTAATTGTGTAATTATCATGAAAGGAGAAAGAAAGAACATATGAATCATATTTAGGGGTGGATAAATTAGCTCAAATCCAAATGACCCGTCCAATCCGCTCAAGGTTTCATGGGTGTATAAATTATCTCAAATCCAAATGACCCGTCCAATCCGCCCAAGGTTTCAAGGGTTTGGGCAAGAGTGATTTTGATGATGAGTTGGTTTGGGCTAGTCCAAGTTGACTCATCATAAATCTGCAGCCCAAATGAACCCATGATGATGTCCAAACTTGATCCACAAAAATGTTCAATCTTAACGATTAGAGTTCCACTCTAGATTAAGATTTTTTTTTATAAATAATTACTTTAAAAAATCCTTTATTATTTCGGAATAATAAAAATACACCAACGCACCCCAACCACCCATCACACTATCCATCCACCCTATCCCCTCCCTTACGCAACCCCCACCCAAGCATTGAACCACCCTCACATCTCTGCCCCTACCTTGCCTACTCCACCTACCCCTACCACCCCTACCCACCTCTACCCCACCTACCCTATCTACCCCTACCTCCTACCTTACCCCCACCCCCACTTGCCCTACCCCATTCTCAAAATTTTATTTCATACTTTTTACTTTTATAAACAATCTATAAAAATATGAAATTTTTTCTTACCTCCCCCGCCCTACCCACACCTAACCCCCTCACCCCCACCCCATTGCCCTACCCCATCCTAAAATTTCTATTTCATATTTTTTTTACTTTTATAAGAAATATGAATTTTTTCTTACCTCCCCTCCACATAGCCTGAAAACATACCTCTTAGCAGAATTTCAAGATCACCAGAGATACTCAACCCACCCTGGCTCTTCCTCCCTTTTTTCCTCACTTGATTCGACGGGATAAATGGCATAGGTGCTGGGAGTTGCTCGATAGACTCTTTCTTAAAATTTCTTTTAAGAGATGGTATTTTATTGACTAGTATGGTTCTAAGTATAAGATTTCAAAGTATCTATTCTCTGGTATTATGATATTAATCTTGATATTGGTTATATACTAGAAGGGGGTTTATCTAGACATGGGAGAGAGTATTTCAAAGATTTGAAGTTGTTGTATTTCGAAAGATGATTTCATAAGTTACAATGAGGCTCCTTATATAGATAACATCGGTTGCCTTACATTATTGGCATGCTGAAAAGTCTAAAAGTTGATACATTATTGTTACAAAAGTCATAAAGTAAATAGTATTTTGTCTCTTGTCCTTTCATTCTTTTCTTAAAGTTGTTTGTCGTTGTTGCCATTTTTTCAACGTTTGTTGCCTTGTCATCTTTTGTCTTTGATTCTCGTGGGTCCGGCGGCTTTTGCTTTCTTCCACAGGCATGTTTACAGGTGTCTTCTTTGCACAAGGGCATCTTTTACAGGTGTCTTCTTTTCACAAAAAGATGAATTTTTTTTCTTCGACGATACTCCTATAGAATAGGAACGGTATCGTTTTAATTTTTTATTTTTGATACTCCTATAGAATAGGAACGATATCAGTGATATATTGGTGATATATGATCATATATGGATTGGGCCGTAGTAAATTGTTATATCGTGGCTTTCTGTAGTTTAAACTACATTGGGCCGTTTCATTCAAAAGGATTAGATGATCCTTCTTTTTTCATAGTAATATGGGTTGTATCATCATTTATGCTCATAACATGCCTTTTCCTCTAGCATATCAAGAGTTTGTACTGCTCCGCTGTTTCACTGGAGTGTTTGTGCTATATTTTTATGATCCTATCATGCATATTAGTAAGATGTATGGTGTCTTGAGATAGTACATTGTTGTTGTAGTACAAGGTGATAAGTTCTTCAGTCTCTCCTCCCTTGGAGTTTCCAATGATGTTGGCTTTGCCTACTCGTAACATATCTTCAATTTTTTATTTTAATGTTGATAGTCCGATGTCTCTTTTGGCACTCAACCATTCTTGAAACTTTTCTAGGGTACATGGTATTTTCATTTTTAGGTCTTTATCATCTCCGTTTATGTTGCTATTTCTTCTTATTTTAAATAATTGGCATATTATAATAGGTTTTCATGTCAAGTCTGTTGAGGCGTCGAACAATTGTATGCCGTAGATACCTCTTCCAAATGATTCCATCATTAGTCTGACATATTCTACTAAAACATTGGGTAGCTTAGCAATGTTGTAAAAAGTTTCATCTACTAATATTTTATCTATAAAATCATAAGTAAATAGTTTAAAACTATATCAGGGTTTAATTTTTCGTTACATAAAAACCTTGGATATTTGTTTAGTTTTGCACTTCATAAAATGTGTGGATTTGATTTATAATCATAAAATTTGTTTATCTGTTCATAAGATGATATGTATTCAGGTGAGAATTTCATCTTGTCACACATTGTTACTGTTGTTGTCATCTGGGAAGACGATGCTGTTATGGGCGGTGGTATAGTGGTTGGCATAGTTGCAAGCTTGGATGTAAAAGTTTTTGGTTTTTCTATAGGCGATTGAGATGATTTCAAAGTTTGTAGGGTTTTGAAGTCTAAAGGCTTCTGTCAGTTGTTCTAGCAAGTGTGTATTTTCTTCTGTTTTGGTTGTAATAATTTCTTGGTTTTGTTTGATGATCTTTGTAACATTGGTAATATATTCCTCGAATTTATCATTGCTGGTTGACATTGTTGTACCTGCTAAGAAAATAAGCTAGAACATTCTTAGTTCCAGATATATTTTTGACAATAAAATCATAACAATAAAAGAATGATTGCCACTTTCTTCTTTTGTTTAATTCTGGTAAATGGTCAATTTTATTTGTAATGAATGCTCTCACTTGGGTGTTATCTGTTCTAACAACGAATTTTACTAGTAATAGGTGATAATGAAATCTATTTATTCCAAATTTTACTTGCTAATAGTTCTTTCTCGTTAATATGGTAATTTTTCTCATTTGGCTTCCATGTTCCACATCCATATCCACAAATTAGTGATTTTTCTTTATTTATATCCTCTTCGTCATATGCTATGAGGACTGCTCCCTATCCTATATCACTAGCATCAGTAAAAAGTTTTAGTTGATCCAGTTCTGTTGGTATTGTATGTTTCGGCAATGCTTTCACTTTTTCCTTGATTTATTTATGGCTTTAGTATGTTCTTCCTTCCACTCAAAAGTTATATTTTTTCTAGTTAATTCCTGTAATGGCTTTCTTAAAAGTGGTAAATCTTTTATATGGTCTGAAGCATAGTTTACTACTCCTAGAAATTGTTGTACTTCTTTTTTGCTTTCTAATTTATCTTTAATTTTTTTATTTTTGTTACAATGTGTTCTTGTAATTGTAATCCTTCATTATCTATTATGTATCCCAAATATTCTATACTATTCTTAAAGATTTCAGATTTCTTTTCAGATAATAATATTCCATGATGTTTCACAGTTTTTATAAATTCTTCTAGATATTTTATATGATTTTCTAAATCATTACTAAATATTAATATGTCATCAACATATACTATACAAAATTCTATCAATTTTCTGAACACTTGGTTCATCCTTCTTTGAAATATTTGTGGTGCATTTTTCAATCCAAATGGTAGTACATTTCATTCGTAATGTCTTTGAGGGGCACTAAAGGCTGTTAAAGATTTTGATTCATTTTTTAGTTTTATTTGTCAAAATCCACTTTTACAATCGAATTTACTGAACCATTTTTTATTTCCTAATCTATTGATAAGGTTTCTTTGTATGGTAAAAAATATCCATCAAATATTGTCTTTTTGTTTAGTTCTCTATAATCAATCATCATTCTAGTTTTTCCTCTTTTTTGTTCACTATGTTTTCTAACTAAAAAGGTTGGGCTACTATGTGGGCTTTTACTCTCTTGTATCAATTTTAATTCTAATAATTCTTTTAGTTGGGTTTCAAACTCTTTTTGATATGTTGGGTTATACCTAATAGGTTTAGATCTAACTATATCACTAGGATTTATTAACTTGATTTCAGCATATATTTTTTCTTTCTCCCATAGTTGCATTGGGTTTTCTCTTGCTTTTTTTTTTTTGATTGGCTTCATCCCGAACGTCCCATTACTGATGGGGTAGGTTACTATTCCTATCTGATCTTGTGTTACATATTCTCAATGTATGTATTGGCAGTACTATTTATAGTATTATCCACTTATTACAAGGCGTTTGTAAGCTAAAAGTATTATTATTTATCACTTGCGTTTTAAAGTAGTCTAGGAAATTGTTTCCTAACAATACTTGGTGTTTCATATCATTCAGTTGGTATGTTACTGGTAGTCTAAATATTGTCTTTCCTAATATTATTCTCATATTTTCTGCTACTATATCCAATTCTTTTGTTTGTTCGTTAAAGCCTTATACTCTTGTTTTATGTATTTTAGATCTCTTCCACCTGTGTGATTCTAATACTTTTTTCTTTGCTAGACATAAGTCTGCTCCACTGTCAATAAAGATCTTTTATTTTATCATCTTATTAGGCTTGTATTCTATATGAGCTTCTATATATATTGCTACCATCTAATTATCATTTTGTTCCAAATCTATCTTTCTTAATCTTTGTTGAAGTTCTTCATCTTGTTCCATTTCTTTTACTTCTTCTAGTAGTTCTTTCCATCTTATTTCACTCAATCTTTCTCTTATTCTGCTGAGGTTTTTAGTGATCTTTTTGTATCTATCACTATAGTATTTATTTCCTGTTTCGCTAGTAGTTGTAGTTGTTATAAGTTTATGGCGAACATTTCGTTCACATTGTATCCGGTAATTTCTTTCTTCTAATAATGTTCCTTTTTCTTTTTGTAGATTCATTTTATTCCAAACTACTTTCACTATTTGTGTGTTGGTTAATGTAGTTAATATTTTCTGATTCACTTTCTTCGTCAGTTTCACTTACATAAAAGTCTTCATATTTATACCAATTATTATTTTCTTCTTTTATTTGTTGTAGACTCATTATAAATTGTGTTGTATTTATATATTTTACACCTTTTCTTTAGCTTTGTGCATTTATTAGCATAATGTCCTTTTTCATTGCAATTCCAACATTTTCATTCTTTTTTCTTTAATTCTACTAAATCACTATAGTATTTTAACAGTATTTCACTATGGTTTCTTCTTTGTAGTAAGAGATGTTTCAACGCTTTAAACATAAAATTTCTTTTAACAATGATAAATTATAAGATAAATAACAATGGAATTGAAAGAAATGACCAAGGGAAAACAAGATTTGTAAATAAAGTATGAATATACAAAGAGAAATAATAGAAAAAAATAGAAATTGAAAACAATAAAAACAGTTTTATCAGAAGAAATATTTTCATAACTCAAATACTTAAAATACAAGGCAAAAGAGATAAAACTAGAAGAAAGGATAAAACAGTTAGAAAAATGATGTGATAGATTTGACAAAATATGGATAGATATGGGAAACGGATGGAAAAAGAAAATAAATAATCCTGACTAATCCTAACGAAAAAATTAATGTGTTATGGGAAGAAATAATATTAAGAGAAAAAATAAAAAATACATTAATAATAATGGATGAAATAAAAGAAAATCAAACACGGATGCGAGAAGTAATAAGAGAAGAATTAACAAAATTATTAAATGTATCTGAGGTACCAACATTTAAAATATTACTAGAAAAACTTAACATATTAGTAGAAGAGACAAATAAAGATAAAGGTAAACAAGTAGAAGAAAATGAACATAGTACGAGCAAAGAAAACATTATAATTAGTATTACAACTCAACAACCAAAAATAGTACCGATAGATGATTGGAGAAGAAGTAAAGAGCCAATAATGGTAGATATTAGTAAAATAAAACCAAAATTGCCAAAGAAAGTAGAAAAATATTAGACAGTCTATCAATATTGAGTAAAAAAATGACAATTTTAATGGAAAACCAAGAACCTAGTGTACTTACATTTTTAAAAAACCATGGGAAAAATATAATAGAAAGAGAACGATACAAGTATGAACTAATAAAAAGAAAGAAAAAACTTCACCAGACAATAATTCAAAAAGTGAAAACATTTACTTAAGAGATGCAGAGAAAACAACCAACGAATATTTAAATATGAAACTAGATAAACAAGAACAAAAAATATGTGAATTAGAAACAGAAAATACCAAATTGAAAACACACAATAATGAAGAATGGTATAACAAGTATAAAAAATACAAACACAAATTTAAAGATACAAAGAATGTATTAAAAGAAACTAAAGTAGAGTTGAAACAAACAAAAGAAGAATTGAATGAAGTAAAGCAAGAATTAAATGAGGTGAAACAAGAATTTGGATAATTAAAAGAAGAAATACAAATCCTTAGAGAAGAGATAAAAAGACTAAAAGGAAAAAAGAAAGTAAGAAGAATCACTAGAACAAGCGATGAAAGTACAACTAGTAATGAAAAATCGAGAGTAATACAGACGAGGATAACAACATTGAATTAATTAACCAAGAAATACAAGTAGCAGAATTCATAGAAGAAGAAGAAGACTCGGAAATAGTAAAAGAAAACAACCAGATAATAGAAGTCTTACAAAAAATAAAAAGCGTAAACGCAATCATAGAAGATGAACATGAGAGTGATATAGAAGATGAATTCAATAAGCCTATAGAAACAGAAATAGAAATTGATGATATAATAAATGAAGATGCAAATGATTATCCTAAAGAAAAATTAGTAGACCCTAATCTAGAAATAATAACAAGAAAGCGAACCAGATTACCAAATCATATACTAGTAGGACAACAAGCTAAATTTAAAGAATTTGTAGGATCAATGGCACAATGTGTAAATTACAATGGATATTTTTTAGACTTAGATAATGTTTATGATGAATAAGAAATAGGAAGAAGAACAAATGATTGAAATCTTGGAATGTATATAACATTAATGACTCTGCACAAACAGAAAACATAGAATATATGTATGACTTGATATCTAAAACATTAATCGGAAAAGTAGCATATTGGATAGAATATATAGCATACCAATTAAGAGGAGAAGTATCTAGTCATGCAGGAGATTGGAAATCTATGCTAATAATATTTGATATCATACTAAAAAGAGAATTTTTAGGAGAAAAATGGTTAGTAGTACGAGAAAACGTACTCGCAAAGAGAAAAAATGAGATAATAATGAATCTAAATAACATGAAATGTTGTAAAATTAATAAATTACCAGAATACACAATAAGTTTTAGTAAGTTCTTCTACGAAGCAAGATTTTTACCACAAGAAGGTTTAATATATCAACAACTCTATTATGACCACTTACTAATACCTTATAATACTGAGATATCGAAAGAATATACCCAACTAGAACCAAAAGAAAATACATTAGGAGAAAGAATAAGAGCATACCTAATGCGAAAATGTGAAGAATATAGAATGCAACAAAAGATTAAAAAAGATAAAAAAAAAATAGGATTAAGAGAGGTATGTGGATTTACAGAAAGAAGACTAGTATTCAGATGTGAGGATAATAAAAGAGAAAAGAAATATAAGAAAGGTCATAAAAAGAAATATCAATACAAGAAATATAAAAGGTATAATAATTACAGCAGACAAAACCAACAACCTTATAATAAAAGTCAAATTGATGAAGAAAGTGAATCAGAAAATATCAACTACACACAGATAGTGAAAGTAGTTTGGAATAAAATGAATCTACAAAAAGAAAAAGGAACATTATTAGAAGAAAGAAATTACCGGATACAATGTGAACGAAATGTTCGCCATAAACTTATAACAACTACAACTACTAGCAAAATAAGAAATAAATATTATAGTGATAGATACAAAAAGATCACTAAAAACCTCAGCAGAATAAGAGAAAGATTGAGTGAAATAAGATGGAAAGAACTACTAGAAGAAGTAAAAGAAATGGAATAAGATGAAGAACTTCAACAAAGATTAAGAAAGATGATTTCAGAAGTTACGATGATGCTCCTTATATAGATAATATCGGTTGACTTAGCATGCTAAAAAGTCTAAAAGTTGATACATTATTGTTACAAAAGTCATAAAGTAAATAGTACTTTGTCTCTTGTCCTTTCATGTTTTTCTTAAAGTTGTTTGTCGTTGTTGCCATTATATTCCTAGACTACTTTAAAAGACAAGTGATAAATAATAATACTTTTAGCTTACAAACACCTTGTAATAAGTGGATAATACTAAAGAGAGTATTGTCAATACATACATTGAGAATATGTAACATAAGATCAGATATACATCCTCAAATTTCTATTTCATATTTTTTTACTTTAATAAAAAATTATTAAAACTATGAAATTTTTTCTTACCCGCCCCCCCAACCCTCTGCCCTCCCACACCACCCCGAAGTTTTTATTTTATATATTTATTTTAGTTATATATAAAATTTTATTAAAAAATGAGAAATTTTCCGTACCCCATCACCCAACCCTCTCCCTCCCACTAACCCCGTCCTCCCACCCCAACCCGAAAATTTCTATTTTATATATTTATTTTACTTTTATAAACTTTTTATAAAAAAAATGAGAAAACTTTTGTTACCCCACTATCCACCCCCTCACCCCCATTACCCTTGCCCTCCTACCTATTATTTTGTATATTTATTTTGCTTTTATAAAAAATGAAAAAATTCTTAAAAATATTATTCTTATTGTAACAATAAAAATATGAAAAAATAAAATAACATCATATAAGGTAAGTTTGATATTTGTAAAAGTAATGAATCAAGTTGACAAATTGGGTTATGACCCATCATTTAACCCATCTTGACACATCCATCTTAGTCCATATAAGCTTTGGGCGGATTGGACATTGACTCATTTATTGATTCAGTCCATCTTGACCCGCCCAACTTCAACCAAAACGACTCATCTACCACCCTACTCATATTTACTCCTACTATGATTCTTTATTACTTAAGGTGCCACACCCAATTTTCATGTTACCGCACACCAATTTTCGGTAATGCAGTCAATTAATACATAAACACATAAGACCCGAGAATTACAATATGTTCCTTGCTAAAAATATCACATTTCAGCATACTTTACTATTTCCTCCGTCCCAATTTAAGTAAACATTGTCATAGAAATTAAATATTTTTTATTTAATTTGAAGTTTTTTAAGTTAGAGTTGAATATGGAGTTGTATTTGGTTATAATTTTTCAAATAATATTTGACTGTTTGAATGTACTGAAAGTGAAAAAAGTGGAAAAAAAATTAGGTGGTTTTCAAATTTCAAATACAACTTCGACTTGTATTTCAAATTTTCATGGCCAAACACTGATTTTCAAATAAAGTAAACAAATTTTTCGGAAAAGGTGAATAATTCTAATGACCAAATGGGCTATACGTGTCTTATTTTTGATCTGTCTAAAAAGAGTGTTTCTTTCTATATTTAGTAAGTTGACAATTCAAATATCCTACATTGCAAGTTTATAACCAAAAGATTCAAAATACATTTTTGTACATTATACACATCTTAAATTTATAATCACAAAATTTAAAAATTTCTATTTATTTTTTTAAAATCTGTGTCTAGTCAAATTAAGACACTTTGAAAACAAAGTTATCTCAGGATAATTTATCCTTGAATAAGTTATTCAGTGATTAGTTATTCCACCCTCTCACATGAATTAAATAAAACTATAATTCCAGAATAATTAGATCCGAAATTAGTTATACCATAATTTTATTTCAATCAAATATGAAATAAATATATCTTAAATTGAATTCCAAAATTAATTATCTCTTATCCTTCCTACCAAACGCGCCCTTAAATTGAAATAGAGGGGGATTATATCAAAAAATATTTAATATGTATTTTATTGTGAGAAAAAAAATGGTCATAGAATTTGTGGACCCAAAAAATGTATGGCGGTCTACATTTTTGTCTCGTAAAAAGAGCCTCGCACGTAAAACTTTTCGTATTATTTCTTCTTTTTGTTGTACAGAAGAAAAGTTATCTAGTACGTAGGAGAAAGAAAAGGGCCTGGTTTCCCGGAAATAATTGCTTTATGGCCCACAAAAGCATTGCAGCTAACCGTTGGGTAAAAGCAAATAGTAACATTAGCGTCATTTTCAAGTAATTTTGACATTGCTTTGTAATACTACTAGTAACTACGTCATGAGAGGGAAAGTTATGAACTAATTTTTGCTAACTAGTACAGAATGATTTAGGCATTCAAGATTATTTATGTGCAATTATCACTTTGTGGGATCAGTTAGCTATGGCGGAATCTACTGAATTGCAAGCATGTGATGCTTATATTAAATGCAGAGATGAAAATCGTCTTGTACAGCTATTGATGGGTCTTCGGTAAGAATTTGAGAATTGTCGTTTAGGCTTGTTGCACCGCAAACCCTTACCATCTATTGAAGATGTGGTAAATGAACTTATGGCTGAAGAAACATGTTTGAAGACTCTAAAAGGGGTACATAAGGCTTGCATCGATCATTGCATCCCATACACACCAGTATAGAACATATATCATGGGTAATTGTAATTATTGCAAGAAACCAGGACACTGGAAGAATCAATGTCCTGAACTACGAAAGACGTAGGTTCTAAGCCTCCGCATTCGGGACAAGGAAAGAAGTCATATTCTGGGGGTCAATTCGAGAACTCGTATCCACCAACTCAGGCTGCCTTTGTGCCCTCTCTTGTTCACCCAGCTTCAGGAGCCTCTGTGAGTCACAGTACTGATTCTGTTGCTAACCAATTTCAGGAGTTCCTCGTCTTCCAACAGTTTCAAAGAATTCTCAATCTTATGCTCTTTCTGCTCATGCCGGCTCATCACCAGCTATTGGTTCAGGTATCATTTCGTCTTCTTGGATCTTGGACTCTGGAGTTGGAAATCATATGTCTCTTGATTCTTCCGTCTTTGTATCTATGTCTTCTGACCCCTTTTCCACTTCTGTTGTGACTGTTGATGGCACACCTATGCCATTGGTAGACATTGGCACCATTCATACATCCAATATATCATTACCTGATGTTTATTGCATTCTAAAATTACATAGGAATCTTGCTTCTGCTGGTCAAATATGTGACTATGGATGTTTTATTAGACTTTTCCCTAATTCTTGTTATGTGCAGGATCTAAAATCCAAGAGAGTGATTGGGATAGGGCGTAGAAAGGGGAGAGGTCTCTATGTTTTGGATAAGCTACATCTTCCTACTCATGCAGCAGCTATGCTTGATTGGCAAGCACCAAGTGGCGTAAAGGAGTTGCGTTCATTTTTGGGTTTGGCAAATTACTACTGAATGTTTATAGCAGGTTATTCCAAAAAGGCTACCGCATTGACAGACTTATTGAAGAAGAATGTGCAGTAGGCTTGGTCCGAGAAGTGTGAGGCTGCCTTCCATGCATTGAAGGAAGCCATTGCTTCAGAATTGATATTGAAGCGGCCTGATTTTGGAATGCCATTTGAAGTGCACACGGATGCTTCCGACAAGGCTGTTAGGGGTGTATTGGTGCAGGAAGGCCATCTAGTGGCCTTCGAAAGCAGAAAGTTGAATGAAGCGGAGCAAAGGTACTCGACTCACGAAAAGGAGATGGTTGTTTTAGTACACTGCTTGCAGGTATGGCGTGTTTATTTATTGGGGACGAAGTTTGTAGTGCGGATTGATAATGTTGCTAATACATTTTTCAAAACGCAACACAAACTTAGTCCGAAACAAGCTAGCTGACAGGAGTTTTTGGCCGAATATGATTTTGTTTGGGAGCACAAGCTGGGAAAACTCAACAACGTTGTGAATCCTTTGAGTCGAAAGGAGGTATTTGCAGCTATGTATTCGATTTCTAATTTGGAGTCTAATTTTGTTGATATGATTAGACTATGTGCTGCAAATGATTTCTTATATGTGAAAATAATAAGTCAAGTTCGAGATGGGATTGTGCGGAGGTATTGGATCGAGGACGATCTGCTCCACTTTAAAGGGGGAAGAATCGTGGTACCTCAAGCCGGTGGATTGCGTAAAGACTTGATGAAGGAGGCGCATGACACTACTTGGGCAAGACATCCGGGTGTTGAACGGATGCTTGCCTTGCTGTCTCGTGCATATTTCTGGCCGAAGATGGAAGATGATATTGAAGCATACGTAAAGACTTGTCTAGTGTGTCAATTAGACAAGACTGAACGTAAGAAGGAAGCGGGTTTATTGCAGCCTCTTTCTATCCGGTAGGGCCATAGATTTCTGTTTCTATGGATTTTATTAGTGGGTTTCCAAAGGTGAAAGATATGGCATCGATCATGGTGGTGGTCGACAGGTTCTCAAAATATGCTATATTTATTGCGGCTCCGATTGTGTGTTCGTCTGATATTGCAGCTGATTTATTCTATAAAAATGTAGTGAAGTTCTTCTGTGTTCCAGCTGATATAGTGAGTGATGGAGATGCTCTCTTTACAGGTCGGTTTTGGACAGCTTTGTTCAATATGATGGGGATTGATTTAAAGTTTTCTACTGCCAATCATCCTCAAACTGACCGGCAGACGGAAAGAATCAACCACTTGTTGGAGGAATATTTAAGGCACTGTGTGATGGCGAGCCAAAGGAACTGGGTGGACTTGTTAGATACAACTCAGTTTTTCTATAATTTGCACAAGTCGTCTGCAACAGAGATGAATCATGAGATGTTTGCTGAGGCGCAAGACAGCTTGTGTAAGGCCCAAAGACGCATGAAGAAACATGTTGATCAACATCGGAGAGCGGTTGAATTCAATGTTAGTGATAAGGTGCTACTTAAGCTCACTCCTCAGATTTGGAAGCAAATTGTGAGTTAGCATAGACATCGCAAGTTGATTCCAAAATATGATGGACCATTTGAAGTGGTTCAAAAGGTAGGCGATGTTGCTTATCGATTGTTGTTGCCGGAAAGATTAAAGTTGCATCCAACTTTCCATGTAAGTTTTTTGAAACCTTATTTCAAAAATGTCGAAAATTCGGACAAGAACAAGTCGAAGAGGGCATCAGTTGTGGTGCACACACAATTTGATGCCGAAATAGAAAATATTCTTGATCACCGGGTTCTTGGCAATAATAAGAAGAATAAGCGAACATAATTTCTGATTCATTGGAATGGAAGACGAGAAGCAGATGCTACTTGGGAGAAGGCTTCTGTATTATGGCAATTTGACAAGCAAGTGGAAGACTACCTCAAAACAGCTTTGACGAGGACGTCAAGTTCAAGTGGTGCGGGTGGTTTGTTACGCCCCTAGATTTGACAATGACGAACGTCGAACGGAGGCAAGGTTAAGGGCTTGTGCATTGCCCCTTAACCTAGACTATGTGAACAATGAAAGCAATGTGCGGCTAAGTCAAGAAAGTGGGATGATTCGGGCAGACATGAGTGTTGGCACGGGCTGGTCGAAGGCCAGGCAGACTTGCCAATATGTGTGCGAAGCGATGGCATCGCATCAGCAGAAGCATCGGCAGAACATTAGTGAGTATTAGCTGAGAAGATGAGGTAAAGGCAGGTCACGCGCGAGGCGCATGGCTAAGGTGGCGGTTACGTCCGTGTGTGCGACACATATGACGGTTTCATCACGTGCGCAGCACACACTACGGTTACGTGCGGCTAGTGTGTGAAACGGAAGTAAAGACGAGTTGCCGAGTGGGGCGAAATGCTCCTAAGTTGTGCCTAAGTGGTTCCTTGTTTTATGGATGACATGTCATGCACACCCCCTTGTCCCTTTGTAACTGCCTTGGGCAGAATTCCTTATTTAAGTAGAATTTCTTTATGGCATTAGATCATCAAAATTGTGAGACTAAGGAGCAAGTCTTAGTTTAAGTGTTGGTCGATTTTGTAGGCCTCTTTGTAAACTAGATTCCTTGTATTATTAAGAATAATAAAGGTTGGGCGTTTTCCTGTAAATGTGGTGTTTCTTTCTGTCCCTAAATAATTCCAAGTGTCAAAACGAGTGTGTGAGGTTTGGCAGGAAGGCCATTGACAGATATACGATGGCTGGCGGAAGTTCAAACACTGAATTGAGTGGAAGAATCGAAAGACTGGAGGCGCTGGTTGGTGTAACCGATGATGTGCAAGATTTGGTTGATCTTCTAGCCCAAATTCATGGCATAAACACTGAGTTGGCTGCGTTTAAGAACATTATGGGTGTTCAAATCGAGGAATTAAAAAATAATCGTGATGCGGCTAACATTTTGGTCGATGACTTGAAGAATGCAAACGAAAGTTTACAAATGGAAGTGACGATATTGCGCAAGGCAGTAGCTTCTACTGGCCATAGCAATGAAGATCGTGGCACGAAGGTGAAAGTTCCGAAACCTAAGGCCTTTACAGGGTCTAGAAGTGCTAAAGAATTGGAGAATTTCCTTTCGAATATAGAGCAGTGTTTCTCTACATCAAGTGTTGCTGAAAATGATAAGTTGAACATCATAACTATGTACTTGGCGGGTGATGCAAAACTTTGGTGGCGAACACGTGACACTGATGATGCTAGTGCGGGCAAACCACAGATTGATTCGTGGGCAAAATTGAAGAAGGAAATGAGAGACAAATTTTTGCCTAGCAATGCTTCTTAGATTGCTAGGGACCGTTTGAAAAGGCTTAGAAAAATCGGTTTTATTCGTGATTATATCAAAGAATTTACTTTTTTGATGTTAGACATCCAAAACATGTCTAACGAAGATAAGTTGCACAACTTCATTTCTGTAATGCAAGCTTGGGCGCAAAATGAGTTAAGGAGGCAAAACGTGAAGGACATCTCCGGTGCAATTGCGGCTGCTGATTCATTGGTTGATTACCGATCAACCCGCACTCCTTCTGAAAGTCCTTAGTATTCTAAACCTAAAAAGAAGAATGGAAATAATATGGAGTGGCGGAATGAAGGCAAAAAATTTGATATAGGAAAGGGAAAAACCTGGCTTTGATACCAATTGCAACATGTGTGATTTGTTTTTCGAGTATACCATTGCCCGACAGTCAACAATCGTTGCCAACTTCAGCTATTCCTCACACACTCATTTTGACACTTAGAATTATTTAGGGACAGAAAGAAACATACACATTCACAGGAAAACACCCAACCTTTATTATTCTCAATAATACAAGAAATCTTGTTTACAAAGAGTCCTACAAACTCGACCAACACTTAGACTAAGACTTGCTCCTTAGTCTCACAATTTCTGATGATCTAATTCCATAAACGAAATACTACTTAAATAGGGAATTCTGCCCAAGGCAGTTGCAAGGGGAGAAAGGGGGTGTTCATGGCACATGCCAGCCATAAAACAAGGAACCACTTAGGCACAACTTAGTAGCATTTCGCCTCACTCAGCAACTCGCCTTCACTTCCGCTTCACGCACCAGCCGCGCGTGTAACCGTCGTGTGTACTGTGCACATGATGAAATCGTCGCATGTGCCGCGCACACGGACGTAACCGCCATCTTAGCTATGCGCTTGGCGCGTGACCTGCCTTTGCCTCAGCTTCTCAGCTTCGCCCCAACACTTAGTTGCATTTTCCCTCTTTTCTTTGCCCACGCGATGTCTACGACTCGCGCATGTATCGCGCCCTTGTTGCCATCGACCAAGCACGTGCCAACACTCATGCCTGTTTTGCCGATGCTTCTGCCCATGCGATGACATCGCCTCGTGCCCTTCTTGCCTTCGACTATCCCGTGCCAGTACTCACATCTGTTTTGCCGATGCAATGCCATCGCTTTGCACACATATTGTCAAGTCTGCCTTGCCTTTGACCAGCCCGTGCCAACACTTACGTCTGTCCGAATCATCCCACTTCCTTGACTTAGCCGCTTCTTCTGCACCATTTGATCTAGTTCATTCAGATGTTTGGGGGCCAGCACCTATCCCTACTAAGGGAGGCTCCATATATTTTTTTCTTTATTGATGATTATACTCGTCATTGTTGGGTTTATTTGTTGAAAAGACTTTCTGATTTTGTTTATACTTGTGCTAAGTTTCAAGCCTATGTGAAAACTCAACATTCTGCCATTATTAAATATTTTCGGGCTGATTTAGGAGGTGAATATACCAGTGGGGATTTTTCTGGTATTTTCAAAGCTGATGGTATAATACATCAGTCTTCTTGTACTGATACATCACAACAAAATGGGGTAGCCGAGAGAAAGCATAGGCATATTATTGAGACCGCTAGATCCATGCTTTTGTCCGCTATTGTACCTAGTAAATTTTGGGGAGAAGCTGTCCTTACATCTGTTTATCTTATTAATAGGATCCCTACCTCTCATAATTCTAGGATTTCTCCATATGCTAGACTATTTGGTCACACCCCACTATATTTCCATTTGAGAGTTTTTGGTTCTACATGTTTTGTTCTACGTCCACATGCAGAGCGTACTAAGTTATCTTTTCGTGTCGCCATTTGTGTTTTTCTTGGATATGGGGTTGGGCAGAAAGGTTATCATTGTCATAATCTAGTTTTCTGGAAAATTGTATGTGTCTCGTAATGTTTCCTTTATTGAGCATGTTCCTTTCTTTTCCATCCCACCTACCTCACATGGCATGACAAAATTTGACATTATTGATATTGATCTCTTTAATTCTAATTGTCCATCTGATTATACATCTATATCATTTGTTCCTTCTCAGTCTTCTGGCAGGTCCCATGATATTGATACTCAGCCCCCTTCTACGCCTATTTCAGAGCCTCTTGTGGTTGTAGATCCAGATCCACCTCGCTATCCTAAACGCACTCTGCGATCTACTCAGGTATCCGATTTTGATTATTCTTACTATGCTCCATTATTCGCTTTCTTTCTAGTTTCTATTAATTCTCTTTGTGAGCCTACCTTCTACTCTGACGCAGCTCGTGATCCTCTTTGGCAAGAGGCTATAAATGAGGAACTGGTTGCTTTGAACAAAACTGGTACTTGGGATTTGGTTTCTCTACCGACTGGTAAGAAAACTATTGGTTCTCGATGGGTGTACAAGATTAAGACCAAGTCTGATAGTTCTATTGAGAGATATAAAGTTCGTTTGATTGCAAAGGGTTTTGCTCAAGAATATGGTATGGATTATGAAGAGACTTTTGCACCTGTTGCAAAGATGACATCTGTCCGGGTTCTTATTGCAGTGGCCTCTGTTCGTCATTGGCATATTTCACAAATGGATGTTAAAAATGCTTTTTTGAATGGGGATCTTTAAGAAAAATTCTACATGTTCCCTCCACCTGGTGTTTCACATAGTCCAAGACAGGTGTCATGCTTAAGAAAGCTCTGTATGGTCTCAAACAAGCTCCAAGAGCTTGGTTCGACAAGTTCTCCACTATAGTATCATCTCTTAGGTTTATTTCCAGCTTTCATGATTTGGCTTTATTTGTTAAATCATCCCCTGTAGGTTGTATTTTGCTTTTGTTGTATGTTGATGACATTGTCTTTTTCTTTTGTTGTATGTTGATGACATGATCATTACAGGTGATGATATTGATGGTATTGCAAACCTAAAATCTATTTTGTCTCGCCGTTTTGAGATGA
Source organism: Anisodus acutangulus (assembly GCA_029783415.1). Classification (NCBI taxonomy): domain Eukaryota; kingdom Viridiplantae; phylum Streptophyta; class Magnoliopsida; order Solanales; family Solanaceae; genus Anisodus; species Anisodus acutangulus. Next base: position 29,480,447 of record CM056508.1, read on the forward strand.
AAGATTTAGGTCACGTTACTTTTTAGGCATTGATGTAGCTTATTATGAGAAGGGATATCTTCTCTCTCAATCTAAGTACACTGCATATATTCTTGAGCGGGCCCGTCTCAAAGATTCTCGTATAGTTGACTCTCCTCCTGAGGTTAATGTTTGATATACACCTACTGACGGGGATCATCTTCCTGATCCCACTTTATATCGTTCAGTTGTAGGGAGTCTTGTGTACCTCACCATTACTCGCCCTGACATTGCATATGTTGTTCACATTGTCAGTCAGTTTGTTTGCTCTCCTACATCTGTACATTGGGCTGCAGTTATGCGTATTCTTCGCTATCTTCGAGGAACGATTTATCAGAGTATCTTGTTTCCATCGACCTCATCCTTGGAGCTTCGTGCATTTTCTGATGCAGATTGGGCTGGTGACCTAACTGATCAAAAATCAACTACTGGTTATTGTGTATTTTTAGGAGATTCACTCATCTCATGGAAAAGTAAGAAACAAGATGTGGTTTCTCGCTCTTCAACTGAGGCAGAGTATCGTGCTATGGCTTATACTACGTGTGAGATTGTATGGTTACGTCGGTTATTGGTTGATATGTATGTCTCTCTTTCCTCACCAACACCGATGTACTGTGATAATAAGAGTTCTATTCAGATTGCGCACAACACAGTCTTTCATGAACGTACCAAGCATATTGAGATTGATTGTCATATTATTCGATATCATCTTCAGCAGGGCACTCTATCCTTGCCATTTGTCTCATCTTCGATGCAACTTGCAGATTTCTTCACAAAGGCGCATACCTTAAAGCGTCACCTGTTCTTTCTTAGCAAACGCTCGATGCTTCTGTCTACACCATCGCGAGTTTGAGAGGGTATATTAGCATTAACTCTTTCCCACATTGCTTTTGTCCCACATTGGAAAAACACATTTGTATCTCATATAATATACCCTATATAAAGGGCTTTACTTGCTTTTCTTTTACTTGCACTTGCACTTTTAGCTCTCAAGAATAGTACTATTCTATTATCTTGTTATTGCTTTGTAAGAATTCATGTTATGAATAAAAGACTTTCATGAATTCTATCACTATGAACGTATGCTAAGACATGTTTTGAATATTTTGTTTTTGAAGACGTCTTAAAATTAAATTTTAATTAAAGTGAAGGAAATTTAAGACTGTTAAAGGAGAAACCTATAAAGGGTTGAATTCTAAGGTGTCTTGCAAGAAGTTAAGAGAGGTAAAGCTACTGCAAAATATGTGGCCTTCTAAATTTGCTTTTCTAAGTTCTAAGAGATATTGTACTAGATACGTGTTGTATATCTGCAATATACTAATAGCTGCAATTTATTTGGCTTATGAACACGTTATATTGAAATTATAATATGAGAATTATGCAAAGGTGAAATAAAATCAATCATGATTCATATTTTTTTTTATAGCAATTTAGTGTATGTACATATTTATACAATTGGGTACTCTGTTGGACTCGGTTATGTTGATATAGCGTGGAGCGATACAAATACGACGATTATTAACTTACGTGTTCTATGATCCAAGTGTTCATCAAATATAACAACTAACTTATTTTGTCCTTAAAACACAAAAAATGAGTTTAGTTTTTACATAACATAAAAAATTTGCATTATCAGAATACTCTTAATAAACTAGATGCAATTATTTGTGTGTGTATATATATTGGAAAGGTTGAAAAGTTGGTACATGAACAAAGGATAGATCCCGAAAATTTAACTTCTCGTCAGAAATTGAACAATATTTCTGTAATTTCATTATAAAACAAATTTCAATATATTTGTATTTTGCAATATTTTGTGACAATTCATATAGGATATCCAGAGCCTAGTATAACTAAAAGGTTCAAATCAATTGACACAAGATATATGAAGAATCTTTTCAAAATATACTCTTCGATATGTTATTTGCCGAATACGAGATCAAAGAATTCCACTTTATTCCTCAAGTTTAGTGGTTTGTTTGATTGACACATCCAAATTTAATATTTTCAACACAAAATCTAAATAAATATATATATGTAAAAAGTTTAATACAATTTTAAGAAATACTAGATCTGATTTTTTTAAAGAAATAAATCTAGTATTGTCACGACCCCTTTTAGGAATCGTGATGACACCTACACTTTCTCCCCAGTAGGTGAACCACTCCCAACCCAATATAAGAAAGAAATGCGAAACGATAACAAAATACTTAAATAAATTGTCGATCATAATATAAAACGTGGAACATAAGTCTAAAAATCAAATATGTTAGTAAACTGTATTCCAAAACAAACCAGTAAATAATAAACACTGAAAATAAACAAAATCAGTGTTGAAAAAATAAGAATAATTTTTTCAGAATATAATCGAGCCCACTTAGTTCAAAGTGTGTCCTTAAGGAAATTATTCCCCTCACAGTACTCGAGATTGATGGAATATCCCCTCCCAGGATAGAACGATTATCTTACCAGAATAGTAGTACTCCAAACTCTGGTAGCGGTGAACCACTCAACAGTAGTATATCACACAGAATTGATTCGTGCAGAAGAAGAAGAAGATTTTGTAGTTCAGAAAATTCGTAATTAAAATTCTGAAGGATCAAATGAATTTATAGCCATGGAAGTACTGTTTCTGAAGGTTTGCAACCCTTCTGAACAATCACTAAAACTGGTGGGAAATTTAAATGTGGGAAAGAAACCGGTTCGCGGGTCAGAAGCGGATCCGGCCGGGTCGCGGGTCAGGGTCACTAACGGGTAGGATTGGATAAGTTAATTAATTTAATTAAATAATAATTAATTAAATAATTAAAAAATTAAAGAAAATTTAGTCCAAAAAGATTATCAATCAATCAGAAAATCCAAATCCAAATCCAAATCCAAATCCGAAGCCGAAGCCGAAGCCGAGCCGAGCGAGCGACGACGACGGCGTGAGGGGTCCTTGCCCCCTCAACCCTTTTACTGACAAGAAGGAGTAATTCTACTTATAAGTAGAAGAACTTTTCTTTCCACTACCGATGTGGGACAACTCCCACTTTTCTTTCCACTACCGATGTGGGACAACTCCCACTTTTCTTTCCACTACCGATGTGGGACAACTCCCACTTTTCTTTCCACTACCGATGTGGGACAAATGATTATTTTATAGAGCAAGAGGGAACTCCCTCCATTTCCCATTCAATCTATCATTTAATCCCAACAATCCCCCACATGAATGGGGAATGGCTATAAGATAAAGGAATCTTGGCAAGTGTGATATACAAGCGAGAATTGACTGCATCTGGATAAGTAGGTTTCCCTTTGAACTTTCCGTAGTGAACTTATATCGGATATACTCGATCAATCAGTAGATTTGATATCTTTGAACCGTCGAACTTTGTTGTATACCTAGACAACATAAGTCACATAATCAACCCTCAACCGTTTATGGCTCTCACGGTTGTGTTCGTTTCAGCCATGAACACATCCTGGTTTCATGAGTGCGTAGAGAATGGGCCTTTACTGTCATTCCCCTTTAAAGCGGCTTACACTTAACACTCACATAGGTGATTTCTAAACATGTGGTCCTATATCCACATTATCTGATCATACACTGCCAGATTTAGATAATCATTAAAGAACCTTAATGCTTTATTAACTCATTAACAAGCCATAAGGTTTTATCCTTATTTCTGAACATTGTCTTCATCCAGAAATGGGTTGAGTTATTTGACAATGTTGAACCGTCAGTCACAACTTTGTTTGATCTCCTTGAACCTAGCTCTTGGGATCTCGATCGCTAAGTAGAGTTACCGCCATGATGACTTGTCCTCGGCCTTAACCCCATTCCCATTGATGATCTACTAACTCCTCTCTAGATAAGCCTTTTGTAAGCGGATCCGCCACGTTATCTCTTGACTTTACATAGTCAATCGTGATAACGCCACTAGAGAGGAGTTGTCTAACGATATTGTGTCTTCGTCGTATGTGACGAGATTTTCCGTTATACATTACGCCCCGCCCTACCTATTCCGCTGATTGTCACAATGTATACATATAGGAGCCAAAGGTTTGGGCGAATGAAATATCTTCTAAGAAATGCCGAGCCATTCACCTTCTTCACCGGCCTTGTCTAAAGCTATAAATTCAGATTTCATTGTAGAGCGGGCGATGCATGTCCTGCTTTTGATGATTTCAAGACACCGATCCACCCCCAATTGTGAAAACATAACCACTCGTGGATTTAACTTCAAATGACCCGGTGATCCAATTTGCATCACTATATCCTTCGATCACAGCGGGATATTTGTTATAATGCAAAGCATAGTCTTGGGTGTGTTTTAAATACCCCAAGACTCGTTTCATTGCCATCCAATGAGTTTGATTGGGATTACTCGTGAATCGACTCGACTTGCTTATAGCACATGCTATATCCGGTCGTGTACAATTCATCATATACATCAAACTTCCCAAAACTCGTGCATAGTCCAATTGTGAGTCACTTTCACCTTTATTCTTTTGAAGTGCAAAACTTACATCAATTGGAGTTTTTACAACATTGAAATTTAAATACTTAAACTTGTCAAGTACTCTTTCAATATAATGAGGCTGCGATAATGCTAGACCTTGTGGAGTTTTATGAATTACGATGCCTAAGATCAAATCGGCAACTCCTAAGTCTTTCATATCAAATTTGCTAGCCAAAGATACGCCGTAGCATTTATATTGGTAATATCTCTACTCATTATCAACATGTCATCAACATATAAACAAACAATGACTTCATGATTTGGAGTATTTTTAATGTAAACACATTTGTCACACTCATTAATCTTAAATCCATTTGCCAACATTGTTTGGTCAAATTTCGCATGCCATTGTTTGGGTGCTTGTTTAAGTCCATAAAGTGACTTAACAAGTTTGCACACTTTCCTTTCTTTACCAGGGAACCACAAAGCCCTCAGGTTGTTCCATGTAAATTTCTTCCTCCAATTCTCCATTTAAGAAAGCTGTCTTGACATCCATTTGATGGATTTCAAGACCATATCTGACACTTGATGCTACTAACACCCGAATAGATGTTATTCTTGTTACCAAGTAGTATGTGTCAAAGTAATCAAGGCCTTCTTTTGTCTATAACCTTTGACCACAAGTCTTGCCTTATATTTGTCAATAGTGCCATCAGCTTTTATTTTCCTTTTAAAAATCCATTTTGATCCTAAAGGTTTATTTTCAGGAGGAAGATCAACCAATTCCCATGTATGGTTGTTCAAAATTGATTCAATCTCACTATTGACTGCCTCTTTCCAAAATGCTGAATCAGAAGAAGACATCACTGCTTTAAATGTTTGAGGCTCATTTTCAAGCAAGAATGTCACAAAATCTGGTCCAAAGGAAGTAGATGTCCTTTGACGTTTTCTACGCCTTGCAACCGCTTTACTTGGTGTATTTTCCTTTGGTTCTTCCCGCGGTCGTTTAGATCTTTCACTTGACGACTCACGCTCGCTTTATACGGATAAATATTTTTAAAGAATTCAGCATTATCCGATTCAATTACCGTATTTACATGAATTTCGGGATTGTCCGATTTGTGAACCAAAACCGACAAGCTTTGCTTTGTTTGTAGCATAACCAATAAAAACACAATCCACGGTTTTTGGTCCGATTTTTACCCTTTTGGGCAAAGGAACTTGGACCTTTGCTAAACACCCCCACACTTTGAAATATTTCAAGTTGGGTTTTCTTCCTTTCCATAGTTCATATGGAATAGATTGTGTTTTGCTGTGGGGCACCCTGTTGAGTATTCGGTTAGCTGTAAGGATAGCTTCCCCCCACAAGCTTTGCTGTAAACCGGAACTTATTAGTAAGGCATTCATCATTTCCTTTAATGTTCGGTTTTTCCTTTCCGCAATTCCATTTGATTGTGGTGTGTAAGGGGCAGTAGTTTGATGAATAATTCCATATTCTAAACATATCTCTGCAAAAAGAGATTCGTACTCTCCTCCCCTATCACTTCTAATCATTTTTATCTTTTTATTCAATTGATTTTCCACTTCATTTTTGTATTGCTTAAATGCATCAATTGCTTCATCCTTACTATTAAGCAAATACACATAACAATATCGAGTGCAATCATCAATAAAAGTTATAAAATACTTTTTCCCACCGCGAGATGGTATTGACTTCATATCACATATATCTGTGTGAATTAAGTCTAAATGATTTGAATTCCTATCAATAGACTTATATGGATGTTTAACAAACTTAGATTCGACCTGATTTCACATTTAGATTTATTACACTCGAATTTAGGCAATACTTCTAAATTAATCAATTTCATAAGGTTTTGTAGTTGACATGTCCTAAACGAACATGCCATAAATTATTTGACTCCAATAAGTAAGACGAAGTGAATTCTTATTAATATCACAACAACCATTACATTGAGTTTGAAAAGGCCCTCGGTGAGGTAGCCCTTTCCTATGAACAAATCATTCTTACTTATTACAATTTTCTCACTAACCAACACACATTTAAACCCGTTGTTGACGAGTAGTCCGACTGAAACTAAATTCTTCCGAATTGTTGGAACGTGCATAACATTGTTGAGAGTCAGGACCTTGCCGGAAGTCATCTTCAGAAGTATCTTCCCATATCCTTCAACCTTGGCTGTTGCAGTATTTCCCATAAACAGTACATCTTCGGGTCCAGCGGGAGCATAGGTTGCAAATGCTTCTTTTGTAGCGCAAACATGTCGAGTGGCACCAGAATCAAGCCACCACTCCTTTGGGTTTCCAACCAAATTGCACTCCGATAGCATTGCACACAGATCATCCATATCATCATTCTTTTCCACCATATTGGCTTGTCCTTTTCCCTTGTTCTTTTTCGGGAGACGACAATCTGGGGCTTTGTGGCCAGCTTTCCCACAATTAAAGCAGTTGCCCTTGAACTTTTTCTTGTTGGAATCCTTCTCCTTTCCAGAAGGCCTCTTCCTTTTCTTGTTCTTTTTCTCAGCAACATCTTCAACGATGTTTGCCCCTTCAATTGGTGAAGTCTTACGGTACCTCTTCTCAGCGGTTTTGTTATCTTCCTCGATCTTGAGACGAATCACAAGATCTTCCAACTTCATTTCCTTTCTTTTGTGCTTAAGATAATTCTTGAAATCTTTCCATGAGGGCGGCAACTTCTCAATCATTGCAGCCACTTGGAACGCTTCATTTACTACCATACCTTCAGCAATAAGGTCATGGAAGATAAGTTGAAGCTCTTGAACTTGGGTTCCAACGGTTTTTCCATCCACCATTTTGTAGTCTAGGAATTTGGCAACCACAAACTTCTTCAAGCAAGCATCTTCAGTTTTGTACTTCTTTTCAAGTGCACTCCATAGTTCTTTGGAAGTCTCTACTGCACTGTAGACGTTGTACAAGTCATCTTCTAAGGCACTCAAAATGTAGCCTTTGCACAAAAAGTCAGCCTGTTTCCAAGCCTCAGTAACCATGAACTTTTGGTTGTCAGGCATGTCGGCGGCAGGCACGGGAGGGTCCTCATTGGTGAACTTTTGCATACCAAGGGTGGTAAGCCAAAAGAACATTCTTTGCTGCCATCCTTTAAAGTTGGCACCGGTGAACTTCGCAGGTTTCTCAGCCGGTGGCACAGCGGTACGGGTCGTAGGAGTAACCGCTGGTGTAGTAATTGCAGAGGTAGTTCCAGTCTCAATTGCCATTATTCGTTTGTCACTGTCAAATCGACAAACTGTTTTAGTTAATAAAACCAGAATAGCAATTCAATCATAGACTTAAACGATGAAGATTTTATTTCTTCAAATTGCAGTATAATTATGAAACTTTAGTATTCCAACGAAGTTTTTATATCTTCGAGTCAGAATACTAATATTCATATGGAGTAGAAAACTGCACAAGTTTTAATCTCCAAACCAGAATACAACAACGATGAAGTTTTTATGTTCTTCAAATCGTTGTACAAGTATGAACTTTAATATTCCAACGAAGTTTGTATGTCTTCAAGTCAGAATATGAAATTTCACACGGAGTAGAAAACCACACAGGTTTTAGTCTCCAAAACAAAATACAGATTAGTCTAAAAATATAATTTCCTTAAGATTGTTAGTAAATTGTATTCCAAAACAAACCAGTAAATAATAAACACTGAAAATAAACAAAATCAGTGTTGAAAAAATAAGAATAATTTTTTCAGAATATAATCGAGCCCACTTAGTTCAAAGTGTGTCCTTAAGGAAATTATTCCCCTCACAGTACTCGAGGTTGATGGAATATCCCCTCCCAGGATAGAACGATTATCTTACCAGAATAGTAGTACTCCAAACTCTGGTAGCGGCGAACCACTCAACAGTAGTATATCACACAGAATTGATTCGTGCAGAAGAAGAAGAAGATTTTGTAGTTCAGAAAATTCGTAATTAAAATTCTGAAGGATCAAATGAATTTATAGCCATGGAAGTACTGTTTCTGAAGGTTTGCAACCCTTCTGAACAATCACTAAAACTGGTGGGAAATTTAAATGTGGGAAAGAAACCGGGTCGCGGGTCAGAAGCGGATCCGGCCGGGTCGCGGGTCAGGGTCACTAACGGGTAGGATTGGATAAGTTAATTAATTTAATTAAATAATAATTAATTAAATAATTAAAAATTAAAGAAAATTTGGTCCAAAAAGATTATCAATCAATCAGATCATTTGACCAAATCCGAATCCGAATCCGAATCCGAATCCGAATCCGAAGCCGAAGCCGAAGCCGAAGCCGGAGCCGGCCGGGAAGCCGGCCGGCCGGCCGAGCCGAGCCGAGCGACGACGACGGCGCGAGGGGTCCTTGCCCCCTCAACCCTTTTACTGACAAGAAGGAGTAATTCTACTTATAAGTAGAAGAACTTTTCTTTCCACTACCGATGTGGGACAACTCCCACTTTTCTTTCCACTACCGATGTGGGACAACTCCCACTTTTCTTTCCACTACCGATGTGGGACAACTCCCACTTTTCTTTCCACTACCGATGTGGGACAAATGATTATTTTATAGAGCAAGAGGGAACTCCCTCCATTTCCCATTCAATCTATCATTTAATCCCAACAAAATACAACCCCCCAATTGATCTGGTCAACAATAAAAGAGCTCTAAACCGAATACAAAGTCTAAAAATAGGACAACATAGGCCAAAATCCTAAATAACAGAGTCCAAATGTCTGTCTCTCAGATAGAGAAAAGACAAGAAAGCGATAAGACCATCCAAGGATATGCCGGAAGATAGCATCCTCACCCGGAATACTGATAATCAATTGGCTCAGACTCAAACTCGAGGTCTCAAATTAGTAGAAAGAGTTGTATCTGCATCCAAAAAGAATGTAACAAGTATAGTATGAGTACACAACGTAACCCCGTAGGCATCATAGGTCGACAACGACGAAAGATACGCAAAAAGAGATAAATATCGAGTTGATACCAAGTAAATCCTATACTTGACAGTTCCAAAATCCAGATAAGTCATGTAGTTCATGTACAAGTCCACTAAAATCAACAATCCACATATTTCACATATGACCTCATATTCATAAAAGTTGTCCACTTACAAAGGGTTCAATAGTAGTGTTCAAGTACTTATCGATCAGTTCTTAATCCTCATTTATCCATAAATCAATCAAGTAATTAACTTACCAATCCAACCCTTCTAAGTCATATTATCCACATAGTAGTTCTCAATAATTCACTTTATGCACGTAATTCAGTTCATAATGTACACAAAGATCCTACACTTAGTACCCACCAATCAGTGTACTCTGTCTAAGTCATGTTCATGCTGTCACCACCAATCCGAGTCATCAAGTAATCAATTAAAACAGGTTGACCTTAGAACACATATCATATCACAATCCTTCTCAAAGGTCTCACGATTAGCCTAATCATAACACTACTAGTTTTTTATTCTCTCTGACCCCTGGGCTTGTTTACAAGTTACATAAGTAAGGGCAGGACACATATTCATTCTCTTAACATCCTATACTCTAAGTGAAGGTATACGCCGTTTATCCTTGATTAAGAAGGGGATCTATGCATGCATAACATATAATCATTTAACTACAACACAACGACTAATTATTCACTACACTCTTTATCAAATAATGTTATCAATCATCAAGCCATACAAACATGCACAATTTTCTATGATCAACAAGTCAGTCCCGTCAGTAAAATCCATTGATCACAATATAATTTCACAGCGAGTACTCAGACTCATAAATGTGTAACCACGCAACTCATTGCACAGGGAACAAGCCAATCTTCACAACAAATCCGGTCCAAAATAATTAATCCAATCAGTCAAATCCATTTAAATCAGGAAGTCACCTAAGTTTCCAATACCAATTCGTATTACGTTACCAAAAAACAAGTATTCACAGTATAAATGAATGATGTGAATGTAATGCATATGTCAGATACCTTTCATCTCCAGTATACAAGCGTTTAAGTTTTTATTATGAAATGGACACCCATGTGGGACCCACGAAGTCCATATACTCCTCCGGAATTTCTCATTAGAGCCCAACTCTTGGCTGTAATAACTATTGCAGGAATACAACTCCGTTCCCCGCGTATCATCATCATCTAGAATTTACCATCGGATCCTAGCTTTGTGGATGTAGTATCATCATCAATCAATATTGCCAAAATCTCATAAGTATTCTCACATTCTCGGTCTCTTGGACCCACAATATTTCCATACCATTCTCATATCAATATCATCAGAACCGTGAGTGTATGAATGCAAATGACAAAAGGTAAGAAATCATGATGTAATGAGATGCAACCAAGTATAGAGATGATTATCACATGCTTTCAAGAATTCAATAACATACAATTCAAGTATAATTAGGATATCATATTAAGCATGTGTGATGAATAAGCACAACACTAGCAAATATGGTGACAAGCCCAATCAATCAGCAGTCGAAATCAGCTCGAGGCTAATTCCCCAAACCCATCATCACAATGCAACACCAGTACCTATTAAAACGTTCATCACACCCATTTGAATGGGACCCCCAAACACGCCAAATACCCCTCAATATTTATAACTAATTAGGTACTTCTATCAAAGTCTAGTGAAAGTAAACTGTAGTCTACGTCTGAACCGAGTAGGAGCCACGAACGATCGACCCTCCACATAAGCCTTGCTCTTCCGGAGCGCCTTATAGTAGTCATAGTCTGACACGTACATACTATACATTAAAATAAAGATAACACATAATACAAGGCATAGTCCTTAAACATAACAAGACTTCCAAAATCAATCCCGGGCCCACGGTATCAAATCCAAACCTTTTTATCCAAGAAACATAAACACATACTAGGTAATCATATCCTTAAGTTAATTAGAAACCTAAGCTCAATTGGACCTTCAATTGCATGATTTAGGAAAAGCCCCAATTTACAAACCCTAGGTTTTCCTCCAAATTGAAAATGGTTTCCATGATTAAATTAAACCTTACAACATCATCATCTATCATTAATCAATACTATATTACAATATCACATTCATCTAATCAATAAACAATCCCCAAATCATGTTTTAAACTCTCTTCTTCTAGCATGGAAGTCTATGCTATCATTTTCTCCAAAGTATAAGGCATACTAGGATCAGATGACTCAAAAGAGAGCAAATGATTAAAGGGGGTAAAATTATACCTCCAAGGAAGAACAATAGTGAAAACCACCAGAATTTCCCTCCTAGCCGAGCTCTAGTCCTAAGAGAATATTTTTGGAGGAATGAATTCGTTTAGGGCATTTAATATGTAATCTGGAACAATGATTCTGATTCGACAGAATTGACATCGCTACGACAATCTCGCTTCAGTATAAAAAGGGCCACTAAGGAGAACTCATTAAAAAATCTCGGGATTCGCTGGGACGGAACAGACTCCGCAGAAGCGTATCACCTCTGCGAGAAGGACATCCACAAAAATGAAAAACATTACGGAGCACAGGGCCCGCATCTGCGATCCAACCTACATAGAGGAATACACGCAGAAGCGGACAAAAGGCCGCTGGTGCAGACATCAGACACCAGCAATATGGCAACTCACTCAAACCTCCACCAAAAATCCAAAATGCTCCCGGGACCCCTCGGACACAAACCAAACATATTACCCCAAGGAAAGCAGTGCTATAAACTCGCTCGCACCTTTAGATTTTTCATATGACCGAGCTAAGACATACCTTTCTAAAAAATTGCTCAAAACAACCAAATATCCAAATTTCACAAATAAGACCACAAAATGTATTTGATTGCCTTGGAAAGCAAATCAATGACTTGACTAAGTCATATATGACCCTCCGGAACTACCGGAAGCAACGAAACACGAAAACGAACCCATATACTCAAAAGTCAACCTTAAGTCAAACTATCCAATTCTAAGGTTCTAATTTTGAATTTTCATTCGAAAGTAATATAAATAGACCTCGGGATCCATGCCACCCATTCCCGTGCATCACAAACCACACATAGAATCTAATGGAAGGGTAAAATAGTCAAAATAGAGGTCTTAGGCTAAAAATGACTGGATGAGTCGTTATAAGTATCCAGAATTGTACAACTCAAACTCATAAATTTTAAAATCTGAAGTCACCTCTAACTTCCATACAACCACTAGAAGTTCCAAGTTGTAATGACCAGCTAGGTCATTTTGAGCTTTAAGACTTGTTTTCACTAAAAGACCCTTTCTGTAGCTTTAAAATGGTATATGTGACTTGCGATGATATATGACATAGTTAGCGAGGCAATCAGGTGAGTATCAGAGAAGAAAATCTAAATTTGAAAGTTCTTAAGTTAATGAAATGGAGAAGTTTGATCAAAGTCAACATCGGAGATTGACGAAGTTGAATCATAGTTTTGTCGATTCCATGAGTACCGGAAAGTAATTTATGACTTAGTCGAGTAGTTGGTACAGATTCCGAGGGGCTCGGGTGTTATTTGGATCTTTGATTGAGAAACTAATTTAGTAAAGGAATTAGAGTTGACCACGATCAATATCGAGTCAAGATGACCCAGAATCGATATTTTGAGTGCGTGAACAGGTTCATACCTTGTTTTGTGACTGAAATGCATATTTGATTTGTGTCCGAGGGGTTCTAAATGAGGTTCGACGCCTTTGGAGGAAATTCAAAAGTGTTGAATCGTGGTTTTTTTTCCATGCTTCATCAATGAATTTCTCTAAATCTATAATGAATTTTGAGATGTTTAAATGAAAGTTGTATCCTTTGAATCTAGTTTCTCATGGTTCAAACAGTTCATGATTTTCTATAATTGTGCAAAGAATTATGACCATTTTATCAGAGATTGATGGGCTGATTTTTTTAATAGTAATTTCAGCTTTTTAAAAAATACCGGATATGTCATTGTTGTAATATAAAATAAATATGATCTGAATTAATTCATTTGGGAGAACTGGACATCAAAACATGACCTTTGAAAGAGAAATCAATGGGTAATCATGGGATTTCATCAAGGTATGGTTTCTAACTCAAATCTATGAGTTTTACATGAATCTAAGCTATATTAAAGGCCAAAATTGGGTGATTTTAAAGAGACTTTTGGTAAAATAACTACATGTTATTTTTGTCAGATCCGTGAGTGTTTCTTAGTCAAATTTGAATTGTGAGTATAGATTATTCATCATTGCGAGGAGGGATTTCCATTGAGGTATGATTTGTCTACTTCTTCACGGATAACACGACGTCTATTTTAACATGATATTTATAAATTGGAGAAAATTATCAATTTGCTATCATTCTTCTACCAAGACTAAGAAATTATGATGTATTTGGTATCTTTATGGAGAAGACTTCATAAGAATGTAAATTTTATCGAAATTCGAGTCCGTGGACCTGGTGAGTATTATACTCGGTATTGGTAAATTAGCAATTGGTCTCGGTTTGAGGCGATTTTGGAGGAAATGTTCATGATTTGGTTTGGGGTAAGTTTCTAACCTTGATCTCAGCATTTTCGCATGATTCCATTATTAATTTAGCGTTTTTATCCATGATTTAGTTGTAGAAATTAAAATTTTAAGGTCTAAAGTTAAGAATCTGAAATTCTTTAATTCGAAAATTGATTTGAGGTTGGATTTGGGTCATTTTCTAAATTTAGAATTTATAAGTTATGGTAAACCGATTTTAAAATACATTTTCAAGGTTTGGAGGCAAAACGATTGAGGTTGAAGTCATGATGCAGTGAGTGAGGTTCTAATTGCCATTGTAATGACATATACACGAGAAATTGAATAAGTAAAAAGGAGGTTCAAAATTTGGCTTCAAGCAAGTTAGAATAAAAAAGGTGACACATTGGGTAATTAGAAAGAAATGAGGATGCATCATGTTCCAATACAGTTAAATTCAGTTGGAACTCATGAGGAACTTGTATTAGCAAGGAGAGTAGGAACATGATAAACGACTATATTCTTAAGTTATGACAATATTTAAGTAAGATGTTGGGAAGACTGTCACGATAAAGACCAATTTGAAGTGATTAGGCAAGAAGAAACACATATCAGGAAGGTGCTCCCCTAAGTTGAAATCAAATTTTGTTCGAAACAACAAGATCGATAAGTTTATGCATAAGGGAAAGATAAGTAGCCAAGAGTCGACTAAGAATTGTCACCGCCCGTTTTTAAACTCGATTAAAAATATACCAATAACTTGACTATTTGTGAAAGTTATAGAATCACCAACTAATTTATTATTTTGGGAAATTAAGAAACCCGTTTTAAAAGAAGGTTATTAAAACCTTAATATTTTGAAAATAAGAGAAAAAGGATAAATGTACAAATGATTTCTCGAGAAAGATATTAAGTGTCTCAGAGTGTTTGCAAATATGGTTACGGGTGAATTTAAATTATTTGTGACTAAAAGAGTGTAGTTTGTTTGTAAAATGGGATTTTAAAGTGGTTTTCTTTAAAATTATTTTATGTAGCGCTTAATTACTCTATTGATTCAATTAATAGACTAATTTTGAAATTCGGTTATTTTTTCAAAATGCTTATTACTTAAAGAAAACATTAATGTCTATGCAAGATTGGGATTTTGAACTAAGCTTATTTCATCCAAACTTAAAATTTGATAGATTAGAAGACCTTATTTAATGACTTATGAAGACGTGGGTTTGTCTTTAAATCATTTAAGGGGATTTTACTTGGGGTCGAAAATATATAAGAGGTATTTATATTTAGTAACTACATTTTATTTTAATTATATCCGGTAGCTAAATATTGTATTTCAATCACACAAGTTAACTAATACAATAGCTCTCTCCTCCTCTATGCTCTCTAACATTCTCTCCTCTTTTCCACCATTCTGTCTTTCTCTTCATCTTATCGGTGTGTTCCAACTGCCGCCACCACCCTTCTGTCTTCCTCTCCATCTTCTCCGGCGAGTTCCAACGCCGCCTCCACACACTAATCGAAAAAGAAGAGGTCGGTAGATCTGATCCGATAACTTACAACAATATTCAGATCTTCTTTAAAGTGTCAACTCGGTTCTTACATTGGACATCTATTCGTCGAGTCTTGTTAGTATATCCATGAAGAGCATTAACAACATCAGCCACTTGCCAGTCCTTTTGACAAAGATTTTCGAGATTCAATTTCATATACTGTCATCCCCATGAAGCGTCGATGTAGCCTCCTCACTCCAGCAGTCCTCACCAAAAGGCAACGGCCTCGTCGGAGGTGGCGACGATTGATGACTTTTGGTGGACCCCGACGATTTCCAGCATATTTTATTTGTTATATCTCAGATCTGAGCGTATTTTATTTCTTGTATCTTTGAACGTATTTTATTTATTGTATCTCAGATCTGAGTGTATCTTATTTCTTGTATCTCTGATCTGAGTGTATTTATTATTTTTTAGTGTAAAGTTTTATGTATTTTTCTCCTGTATTTCGAAGAAGATTTTTTTTATACAAATAAATATAGTGAATTTGAATACAATTGAATATCCCTATATATGTTTTTGCATTTTTGTTGTTTGAACACAATCGAATTTAAGTACAACAAGTTGAATATTGTATAAAAATAGCTACGAATAAATACAGCTGAATTGAATACATCCGAATTGAATACATCCGAATTGAATAAAGCGAAATACAGCAGAATTGGAATACAACAGAATTTGAATACATGTTGTAGCTATGATATGTAATTAGCAAAAGTGTAGTTATGTCTTAAAAAAATCCAAAGTATAGTTATTTGTGAAAATTACCCATCATTTAACATGATTTGGGTCTTTAGGCCTTAACTTAAGGGGGAAACTACACTGATGCCCCTAAAACCAAACTATTTACCCTTGCATGCCTCCTTTTCTTTTCCTTCCCCCCAAAATTATTTACCCTTAATACCCCTTATAGTTTTTATAGGTAATTATCTTTTTTTTCTTTCTTTCTATTTTATTTCTCTACTTCTTTTCTTCCTTTCTCCTATTTTCTCTCTTTTTTTTCCTTCTTTTTTGTTTCATTTTTTTTCAAATCATAATATTCTTTATTTTATTTTTTCACAATAATCTAATTCCATATTTAATTCTAGATCCATTCATTTTTTTAATTCTTTATTTCTTCTTTTCTATTTAACTGTCTCTTTTTTCTTTTTATTTCTCTACTTCTTATTTTCTTCTTTTTTATTCTTTTCTTTTTTCTCATTTTTTTCCTCCTTTTTCGTTCTTATTTTTTCAGTATATTTTATTTTCTTTTTCACCATAGTTCTGATTCTATATTTAATTCTATTTTTTTTTTCATTTTTTAAATTTCTTTATTACTTGTTTCTTTTTCAATAGCAATTTAAGTATACTACTGCAGTATGCTATGATACCCAGATGACATCACACAAGACTGACAATTTATTTTTTCAAGGAAAACACTCACTCCTCAATGATACCAACCTGGTATATATCATATACTGACAGAGTATTATAGGGGACTGATTCATTCCTTCAAGAAAACATAACTCAATCTTCTATGATACCCACATGGTATATATCATATACTTATAGGTATCATAGAAAGTTTATTTATTCCTTCAAAAAATACTACTCAATCCTCTATGATACATACATGAGATATCATATATTGGCAGGCTATCATAGAGGACTAGCAATTCATTCCTTCAAGAAAAAAACACTTAGTCCTCTATGATACCACCGTGTTATATATCATATACTGATAGGGTATCATAGATGACATATTCATTACAATATGATGCTCATACGGTATGTATCATATACTTATATGGTATCATAAATGACTAGTTCATTCCTTAACGAAAACAATCCTCAGTCCTCTATGGTACTCACGTAGTAATATCATCTATTGACAAGGTATCATAGAGGACTAGTTCATTCCTTTAAAGAAAAACATAGCTCAATCCTCTGTGATACCCTTATTGTATATATATCATATACTGACATGGTATCATGGATGACTGACCCACGTGATATACCATATATTAACATATATGATACTGACATGGTATATATTGTATACTGACATGGTATCATACATGCTAGTTCATTTCTTAAAAAATACTTTTAGCCCTCTATGATACTACCATGGTATATATCATATACTGACAGAGTATCACAAACGACTGATTCATTCCTTCAAGAAAAACTCACCAGTCATCTATCATACCCATATGATTTATATCATATACTGACATGGTATCATATGACTGATTTATTCGTTAAAACATTCTCAGTTCTTCATGATACTCATATGGTATATATCATATATTGACAAGATATCATAAAGAAATGATTAATTCCTTCAAAAGTAAATTATAAAAAAATAAAACAAATAGAGTTTAGGCTTAATTTTAATATTTAATATAATTTTAGCAAGTTAAATTTTATAAAATATTTTTTACAAAAAGTAGAATCATATTTTAAATATAAATTTTATATTAATATCGTTAATATAAAAATACTTAATTAATATTTTATCTTTATATTTTATTTTATTATTTCAAAGGAAAATAAAAAATCAAGAAATAATAAAAAGGATAAGGACAAAATAGAAAAATGACAAAAATCAATATGAAAAAATGTCACACAAGCCAACGTGAAAACACGCAAATAAAAAGGAAAAAGGAAGAAAGATAAACTAGTAATAAAAGGACAATGTAAATAATGCACACACAAATAAAAAGAAAAAAAGAAGAAAAATAAATTAGTCATAAAAGGACAATGTAATTAATGCACACACAAATAAAAAGGAAAAAAAAAAGAATAACTAGTCATAAAAAGACAATGTAATTAATGCATAGAAGGACACCACATAAACAACTCGAGTAAAAAGATTCTGGACGGGGGTATTAAGTAAAAATAATTTGGAGGGGACATGAACGCGTAAATAGTTTGGCTTTTAGGGATAGTAAATGTAGTTTTTCCTAACTTAAAAAAACTCATTTAAAACAAAAGTTGTTTAGGCCTTGACTACACTTTGGAAATCTATTTTCAATCCATTTTGGAATAGCTCATAAGAACAAGCATTAGGCTAGCAATTTTAGCCCACATCTTTGCACACTATTTTGAAAATTACATCAGTTCAACCCTGAAATTCATTTGGGCTTTGATTTTATACTGGTTAAACTTCTTTTGTTCCACAAGTATATTGATTGTTATAAAACTTGTCCCAGAGGTGACCTAAGAAAGAGAATCTATGAATTTGCTACAGCTTTGGATTCACACTTTATATTTTGGTTCAGGACCTATTGAGGGTGGTCCAACAACCGATCATTGATTTCATATTCGTTCTAGTTCTGAGCCGATGAGGTGAGCCACCACCAGTCCGTGAAAGTCCTTCCAGTCATATTCTAATTTTATTATTTTTATGTATTCGGATTCTAGTATTCTAAAGTCACTCCATGACTTAGTAGTTAGTACTATCTTTTGGATATTATGAGTTACATATTGAACTTATTCTTTCTTTTTTCTTCCGTTTTTATATCATGAGATACTCTTATTATGCTATCTTTCCATTTTAATCATAATTCTAGCATGTTATTATAGAGGGTCTTGTTCGGTGCAGTGTCATAGAAGTATCAAATTTGGGTCATGAACTAAACATGTATGTATGTACCAATATACCTTTGAAGTTGTGGTCTTAAACATGCCAAGAGAAATGTTAGAATTAAATAATTATTAATGATAAAAAGTGGCGTTCTTTGTATAATAGACTAAAAAGAAAAGTAAGGCACATGAATTGAAACGAGAACTTTTTTCTTGTATTAAGAGCCTATTTGGATTAGTTGATTGTAAATAGCCAATAAGCATTACATAAGCACTTTTACGTGTTGAAATAAATTTAATAAATAATCAGTTACGTGTTTCGATAAAAGTGTTGACATTGATAATAAACACTTGATGTGTTTGGTAAAACAACTATTCTTTTGGTAAAATGACTAAAATGGCCTTAATTCTTTCACGAAAGATTATAAATTTAAAAGATCTTTGTGAGAAAAGGATGGACAACAAATATGGAATGGAGGATATTAAGTATAAAATAAGAAAAGAAATTATCAAACTAAAAGTGCTTATAAGCTGAAAAATCATAAATTGGGGCAACCAAGTTATGACTTTTGGCTTATAAAAATTTGACTTATAAACATTTTTATATTTACCAAAAGCATAGATAAGTTAAAAAATGCTATAAGCCAATTTAACTAACTTATAAGCTTAGACAAACATCCAGTAACATTCCAAAGCTCACTGAAAAATATTGTTCAAGGGAATTATCAATTCTATATAAAAGGTAGATAAGATATTATTTCCCAAATGTTAAGGATTATGGATCCGCTTGGCCATGAGAATTTTTATTTTTTCCGATTTTTTTCACTTATTTGAAAATCAGTATTTGACCATAAAAATTTCAAATACAAGTTGAAGTTGTATTTCGAATTCGGAAAATATCTAAAATGTTGTTTTCACTTTTTCTTTTTACCTTTTTCACTTTCAGTACATTCAAACAACCAAATATTATTTTCAAACATTATAAACAAACACAATTCCATCTTCAACTTCGATTTTAAAATTCCAAATAAAGTGAAAATTATTTGGTTTTCATGGTCAAAGATGTTATGTGGAATTTAATTTCATAAAGTAGACACATTTTCTCTTTCACATTACAGAGAGGTCTCTTGGAATCATTGATATTTCGCACAAATATTCATATTTTGCGTCAATTTACCCCTAATTCTTAGTACTTTAATCACCTTATTTATAATGAAATCATTGTATTCGAGCTTATGTTGGTACATTTTGTATGTTTACGACGAGGACAAACGAAGGAAAACCAAGCAGTTTTGATAGATTTTGAGAGACATTTTGCACTTAAACGAGGTGACTAGAGGATTGCGCGACACTTAAAACAAAATTTTGGAAAAAGAAGGATCCTCGCGTCAAGTGTGCGTCACAGATGAAGCCTCCTCGCGTTGAGCGTGCATCGCACAATTTCAACTCTCTAAATCTCAAGTTTTTGGAATCTTATAACACACCAACGTTGGGCATGTGATGCGGGTGCAGTGCGGAGACGCGACCAGTTTTCCCAATTCGTTTGGGATTTGGTTTCTTTATTTTAGATTATTAACCTAGACTATAAATAAACATTTTTATTATTAGAGAGGCGTGCTGAAATTTATTTAGAGACTTGTAAGCCGCCATCTCTCTCTTTTGTTGCTTTTACTTTATTTTACTCCATAGAACCCTAGTTTATTCATGAATTCATCAGTCGTTTTCTGAATCATGAGTAGCTAAACTTCTCTTTTCTAGGATTATGGAAAAGACATGAAAGTTAATTTAATGATAGTTTCTACTTATTAGATTTTTATTATCGAGTTGCTTAATTATTCTTGTACTTAATTGTTTAATTACTTGATAACTAGTTAGACACTATCTGTGGCATGTGAATTCAACTAGGGATAGGAAATTTGCAAGCATAATAAGAATAAATAGAGGTTGTTCTAAAATATTCGTTTTGCTAATGAGGATAGAAATATATCCTTTAGCCTTGCTTAGTTGGATACAGAGATTTTAATGCGTTATTGTTATGTTCTAATGACCATAGGGATACTGGCGTTAAAGTAACATTTACAGGCTTGTGAGCAACTTGGAAGATACTCATAAAGTTAACATCAATCCGTCAACTAGTAACCCATGAAATAAAATAGGTAGAACTATTGGAAGACTTAACTAGATTGTCGAAAGCCATGACCCTGGATTTCATTCTCATCTGATAAACCTTACAGTCTTCGTCACAAATGTCTCAGTCACAAAATACTCATTTTTATTACTTCTTTCAGTCATAGTTTAGTAAGATATCTGGACTTACAATCCTATATTACTTATCGATTGTGTGCATTTGCGAGCAACAAGTTTTGGCGCCGTTATCGGGGACTTAGAAGAATTTATTATTTTTCGAGTTTAGATTTTATTTTCTCTATTCACGTTTTTACTCTTTGGTTTATTTTGTGCATCTCAGGATTCTATGGTGTTCGTTGAGCTGAACAAGAATTATCACTATCAGAATGTCTCTGAATAATATGTGAAGTTGACATTGTTCCCTTTCTAATTAATCGGGGAGGTAAAGGAATGGTTGCAGAATGAGCCGATTGGCTCAATTAATTCTTGAGAAATCTTTTCTAACTGTTTCCTCGACAAATTCTTCCTCTCCAGGAGAACGAAAGACTTGAGAGGGAGAATTGCTAATATCACTCAGAGAAAGGGTGAACAGTTACCGCAAGCATGTGAGAGATACAAGGGTTACTTGAGACACTGCCCACATCACAAATTCGTGAAGGAGTTAGTTGCACACACTTTCATTAAGGGCATCTGACACGAGTCTAAAACATTATTAGATGCTATTTCTCATGTTCAAAATTTGGTGAAAACATATGAGGAGATAGAAGCGATCTTAAATCTAATGTCTGCAGGTAGTCAATTTTATGCAGATACAGATCATTATGGGATCACTTAAAGAGCTACTGGGTACTTCAACTAGATGAGATGACAACACTTCGAGTAGAAGTAAGCCAAATTGCCTACGTTGTCAATAGGTTGGTAAATGCTCCAACCCTCAATCAGCTACAACAGGTGTAACAAGTACGAGTTTTTTTTGTGAAATTTGCAGTGATGAGCAAACTTACGTGAATTGTCCGCAGAATCCAGAGTCTATCTACTACTTAGGGAAACAAAATTGTGAGTATGGTAACCAGGGTAATAAGTTTGGCAACAACTACAATTTGAACCACCATAATCATTCGAATATCTCTTATGGTGGAAATCAGAATAATCAAAGGGCCCTATAATAATTTCCAGCAACCTCAAATGCAGCAACCGAGTAATTCCTTTGAGGATTTTCTAAAGCAATTCATGGTGAAGCAAGATAAGGTGAACACTGAGGTGCAAAAAATTAATTTATGAGTTAGAACATCAGATGGGGCAGATGACAGTTTCATAGAATGTCAGATCTCAAGGTGCTCTTCCAAGCAACATTGAGAAGAATCCGAAAGAGCAATGTCATGTTGTATCTTTGAGAAATGAGAGGCAATTAGAGAAAGTCCCTCCAAAGAACAAGAAAGTGATTGATGAGTTAATTCCTACTAGGAGGACAGATGTAGAATAGAAAAGTGATGAGAAAGCCGCAGAGTAGTCGAAAGTCATGGTAGCCAAGCCACCACCACAATTTCCACAGAGGTTCCTGTTGACACTCAATTTTGTCCCATCTTTTATGATTTTATTCGTAATTTTTAATATTTTGACACTTTTAAAATAATTTTAAAATATAGGCATATATGTGTATATCCTCTTATTATTATTATTATTCGCATTTTTTATATCATTTTGCATTTTTATCATAATCATAAGTTTTATCCGAAAATTCTATGTTATTTTATTTTCGCAAAATTGCATCGCGTTCCCATTTTTTATTAGGCATTAAACATTTCGCAAATATTATATTTTTATCACATCGTTATGTTATTTTAAATAATTCACATCTTCTACAAAACAAAAATATTTTTTTTTAATATTAAAACCCCTTTTATATTTTTTAAACCCAAAACAATTTCTAACCCATTTCATTTTCCCAACCCAATACAAATTCTACCCAAACAACCCACAACCAAAGCCCAAAAAACCCATTTCCCTTCCCCTTTATTTCCCCCAATTCCCACAACCCACAACCAAAGCCCAACGCCCACTCCCCAGGCTCAACCGACCATTAGCCAAAACCACAACCCAATTCCCACAACCCAAAACTCCCAAGCCCAACAAACGTTTTTAATTCCCCCAAAGCCCGCTCGTCTGTCACGCCAAATTCTAACTCCAACACAACCCACAACCCGACTCACCATTTCCCACCCACACCCGACCAACCCAACACCACCCGCCCAAACCCAACCAAAAAACACCCGACCTTGCCGCTCTTTAACCCAAAACAGAACCCCAAAATCAAAAAAAAACCTAAACCCTACCCCCCTGAACCGACGCCGCACCCCTACATCCCTACCCCCGACGTCGCCGCACCCTACACCTGACACCACCACTCGCCAACACCGCCGCCTGACACCACCAACCCATCACCTCTCACCGCAACCCATACCCCTAAAAAACCGTTCCAAAATCATTGTTTTTGGGCTCTTTATTTTGAATTTAAGCTCGGTTTTTTAGGAGGAAATGGGGGCTATAAAAAACCCCTTGTGTTCTTCGAAAAGGGGAGAAAATCGAAAGATTTTTCGGAGGTCCGATTGGATATAAATATTTTTGGTTGTGTTCTTGGTTTCAAACATTTTTCCTCCCTTGTTGTTCAAGAATTGAGTCCGAAGAGGTTTGTTCTCCACTTTTGATTCTCGGATTTTGACACCTGATTCGGGTCGGGTCACTGACCCGGGTCGGGTCAACCCAGTTCGGGTAATGTTCTCAGAATTCTTGCATTTCATATTTCTGTATGTTGGTTATCTGAATTTGGTGAATATTTGATTTCGGATTTTTTGACACCTGATTCGGGTCGGGTCGGGTCGGGTCACTGACCCGGGTCGGGTCGGGTCGGTTTGGGTAACATTTTCAGAATTCTTGCATTTTCATATTTTTGTAGGTTGGTTATCTGAATTTGGTGAATATTTGATTTCGGGTTGAGTTTCCGATTCGGTCTAAGTCATCAATTTGACCGAAGTCGACCCGATTTGGGTAACATTTGCAGAATTCCTTGCATTGTTGCTTTTGTTATTGTTGGTTATCTGAAATTGATGGAATTATTTGATGTCGGGTTGAATCGCCAATTCGGGTCGGGTCACTGACCCGGGTCGAATCAACCCGGTTTGAATTTTCCAAATCTTCTTGCATTGTTGCTGTTGTTATTATTGGTTATATCTGAAATTGATGGAATTATTCGATGTAGGGTTGAATCTCCAATTCGGGTCGAGCCACTGATCCGGGTCGGGTCGACCGGTTTGGATTTTCCAAATTTCTTGCATTTCATGTCTTGTATATTGGTTATCTGAAAAAATAAAAAAAATCTGATTCGGGTTGGCCTCTGATTTGGGTCGGGTCACTGACCCCGGTCGGGTCGACCCGTTGGTATATTTCCAGATTATGGCATTTTTTCATATCTGTTGCTGGTTATCTAAAAAAATATGAATTTCTGATTTCATTCCGGGTCTATTTTTTTCCAGAATTAACTCACTGTTCACTTTTCCGGGTCTGTTTTTCAGAATTAACTCACTATTTCATCTGCCTTTATTTATTTCATATCTCTGTTTTTACATTATTGGGTTAACATCCGTAACGGATATCTTATCGTTTCTTAATGTTTCTTCGCTTTATTAATACCGCATTTAGGCCGATGAATTTGAATTTCGAGACTGCGCTTTTCTTTCTTTTTCGTTTCTCTGTTTTCAGCACTGTTTTAAGTATCCGGGCAACGGATATTTACTGTTTTACTGTTTTTACTAAACATCCCGTCTTCTCGAATTGCCTCATCGCATCTTGTTCACCGCCATCGCCACTGCTCATCGCTTCTCGCTTTAATTTAATTTCGCTGATTTGAACACGATACTACACTGGCCGATGAAAAATATCCGTCGATTTTGAGGCCTCCACAGTTGTAAAGACGGAAATATAACTTCTGGGCAATGATGAGACTTAAACCTTTTTATTTCATCCGAGATCAACATGTTTAGTAGGCGAGGTGACTAAAATAACCAACAAGTTATATATTCGCAGCCACGACGTGATTATAGTGATCTTTTCTATTTCACCCGAGAGACCAACACGTTTAGTAGGCGAGGCAATCAAAATAAACCACATTAGTCATATGTTTGCAGCCACGACGTGATTGGAATGTTCTTTTCAAAATTTAAGTCTGAGCCCTCCGTGATCAAAACATTCACTGTTTTGAATACGGATATGAAGTTATTTGTATTTAACTGTTTCTAACCGTTTGTTCTTGACAGCTTGCAGGGATTAAAGTAAATAAAGGCAGATTATTCCTCGGTGTTTATTTATTTTATTTCTTTCTTTAATTCAGCTTTTATCCCGCTTTGTATTGTAATATTATTTATCGCACTTATGTAACTATTGAAATACTTAGAATAGGCAAAACTTAGGATTAATTCATAGGGTAGTTTAAGATTTGAAACCCGTCGCTAGCTTATTTATTTGTAGGCTCGATTAAATTCAAACTTAGAAACCCTCCGCTAGTTATTTATTTTAGGCTCGTCACGCGTATTTAAGATTTTCAAAATAACTTTTGTCATCTTTTATTTGCTTTATTAATCATTCCGAATAAGTTTATCTTTTGTCAATTTACAATTCAATGATTCCCAAAATTTTACTTCTTTGGCATTATAAATAATTTATTGTCACAAATGCATATTTTCCAAAACTTTACATGTATCTTTCTTTTTATGTCATTCGAATGCATACATGTACAAAATGCATCTCTTTCATTAATTATTTGCAAACATCTTTAACTTCATACTTCAAACATGCATTTTTTCTAGTAATAATTAACCTGAGTTTGACCGGATAACCGCAAGTTAGCGGATCTTAAAGGATGCCTAACCCCTTCCCTTTAGGATAATAAAGAACCCTTACCTAGAATCTCACTAGTTTCGCAGACCTTAAAATTGGAGTTACATTGCAGCATTTAGTTTAAATATTTAGGTGTCCTAATTCACCGTAAAAATAATTAGGTGGCGACTCCTCAACCCTTTTACCCAGGAATCACCGAACACGTCTGCGCTCCGCTTTGACCCGGAGCGGGTCGAAAATGGGGCGCGACAGTTCCAAAAGAAAAAAATAGATTCAACTTGTAAGAAGTTTCTTGAAATCTTGAAGTAGGTACATGTCAACATCCCCTTGGTGGAGCTCTTGCAAGAGGTTCCAAAATATGTTAAATACATCAAGGACGTTGTTGTAAACATAAGAAGACTGGCAGAGTTTGAAATGATGGCACTTACTGAGGAGTGCAGTTCGAGGATGAGGAGCAAAATTCCTCCAAAGTTAAAAGATCTAGATAGTTTTACTATTTCAATAAAAATTGGAAACTTGGAGGTAGGACTCACACTATGTGATTTGGGGGCTAGTATTAATTTGATGCCCACTTCAGTATTCAAAACATTGGGATTGGGTAAGCCAAGACTAACGAGACTGAGTTTGCAGCTTGCTAATAGATCTTTGGCCTACCCTGATGGTATAATTGAAAATGTGCTCGTGAGGGTGGGGCCCTTCATTCTTCTCTTGGATTTCATTATTCTCAATTATGAGGCTGACAAACAGGTACCCATTATTCTTAGAAGAGGAGTTCTGGCCACAATTGATGCTATCATTCGAGTCCGAGAGGGCAACATGACTATGATAGTAGATGGGCAAGAGACAACGTTTGATATGTTCAAAGCTACTAAGTTTTCTGCCCATTATGATGAATTGAAGATGATCACTATGGTGGAGCCTGAGATGTCATCCATGGAGCTAGATCACTTTCTAGCTAACAGAGACCCATTGGAGAGAGCACTAGTAGATGGTGGAGACTTGGTGGAGGATGAGGCAGTCGAGGAGTGTCTTCATATTTTTGACACTACTTGTGACTTTGTGCAAGGAGATAGATTGTTCAAGGAGCTTGACATGCCAATTACTTGGAAGAAGCCAAAACCCTCAATTAAGGAGACCCCGGTACTTGAACTTAAACCTTTACCTTGTCATCTTCGGTATGCTTATTCGGGCAGTGATAACACACTACTCGTGATCCTTTCTGCATTTTGTCTGATGTGAAGGTGAGCATGTGTTGTGAGTGTTGAGAGACAGAATAAGAGCTCTTGGATAGTCCATAGTATACATCCTAGGGATCACCAATTCATTTTGTATGCACAAGATACTGATGAAGTAAGAGAGGGTTCCTAGTATTAAAAATTAGCGGAAGTTAAATCCAATCATGAAAGAGGTAGTGAAGAAGAAATGAACAAGTGGCTTGACACTAGTATTATTTATCCTATATCTGACAGTAATTCGGTGAGCCCTGTGCACCGTGTCCCAAATAAAGGGGGAACGACAGTTGTGAATAATGAGAAAGGTGAATTAGTGCCTCAGAGAATGGTGTGGATTTGTATTGACTACCGCAAGCTGAACAATGCCACTAGGAAGAATCACTTTCCTTTACCATTCATGGACCAGATGCTTGATCGATAAACATAACACAATTATTTTTTTCCTAAATGGCTATTCAGGGTACAATAAGATTATGATAGCACCGGAAGATCAGGAGAAGACCACGTTCACATATCCTTATAACACTTTCACATTATGGAGGATGCCGTTCGGGTCATACAATGCTCTAGATACTTTCTAGAGATGTATGATGGCTACTTTCACCGACATGGTGGGAAATGTTATGGAAGTATTCATGGATGATTTTTTGGTGTTCGGGGATTCTTTTGATGAGTGTTTTATGCCACATTGATCCTGTTCTTGCTTGTTGTGAATAGACGAATTTGGTGCTCAACTGGGAGAAGTGCCACTTCATGGTTAGAGAAGGTATTATTGTTGGGCACTAGATATCCAATAAGGTCAGTGAGGTTGACAAAGCAAAGGTCGAGGCAATTGAGAAATTGCTGCCCCATCCTCTATTAAAGGGGGTATGCGACTTCCTAGGTCACACATGCTTCTATCGGCGATTTATCAAGAAATTCCCCAAGATCTCAAATATGATGTGTAAGCTTCTGGAAAGGATGTGAAATTCATATTTAATGAGGCCTGTCTGAAGGTCTTAAATGAGTTGAACCTGAGGTTGGTGACTTCCCCGATCATCATTGCACCCGACTAGACTCTACCATTTATTTTGATGTATGATGCAAGTGATTTTACTGTAGGAGCTGTTCTCGATCAGAAATGGGATACGATCTTTCATCCCATTTATTACGCTAGCACGCCAACAAAACATTTGATGCATCACATATGAATTACATAGTCACAGAGAAGGATTTATTAGCAGTGGTCTATTCCTTTGATAAATACAGATCATACTTAGTGGGGGAAAAGTTATATTATACACATACTATACTGTTGTCCACTACTTATTTGCAAAGAAGGATGCGAAGCCCAGTCTCATTCATTGGGTATTGCTGTTGCAAGAGTTTGAAATTGAGATTCTAGATTGAAAGGGCAAGGAGAAACAAGTGGCGGATCATCTATCCAGACTTGAGGATTGAGAACATGTTGATGAGGGCACATCGATTAAGGAGACTTTTTCGAATGAGCAAATTTTTGCTCTTTAGTCAGCTGAAGTACCATGGTATGCAGACACGGTGAATTTTCTAGTGAGTGCAGTGTAGCCACCGGATGCAATTTTTGAGAGAAAAAATGGCTCTTGCACGATAGTAGATTTTTATTTGGGATAAGCCGTATATTTACAAGATTAGTCCAATTTAGATAGTGACGAGATGTGTCCCAGCAGAGGAGGTGAACACAATTCTTGAGATTTATTATTCGTCACCTTATGGGGGTTATCATAATGGTGACTGAAATGCAGAAAAGGTACTCAATTTAGGCTTCTATTGGCCCATATTGTTCAAAGATGCTCATGCATTCGTTAAAGCATGCGACAGGTGTCAGATAACGGGGAATATTAGGAAGCGTCATGAGATGCTGCTGAATAGTATCCTCGAGATCAAAATTTTTGACTGTTAGGGTATCAATTTCATGAGGCCCTTCATTCCATCTAAAGGGAACAAGTACATCCTGGTCGTAGTGGATTATGTCTCAAAGGGGGTAGAATAAATTGCATTTCCGACCAATGATGCAAGTGTGGTAGCCAGATTTTTGAAGAAGAACTTTTCACATGCTTCGGAACCCCAAGAGCCATTATCAGTGATCAAGGTACGCATTTATGCAATCGGCTTTCTGACAAGTTTCTATATAAGTATGGGTTGAAGCATAAGGTGGTGACTGTGTATCACCCTCACACGAGTGGTCAAGTGAAGGTGTCTAATCGTGAGATCAATCGGATTCTAGAGAAGATGGTGAGCATTAACAAGAAGGATTGCTCCTTGAAGTTTGATGATGCTCTCTGGGCCTACGAAAATGCATTCAAGACTCCTATTGGAACCTCTCCATACATGTTAGTCTTCGGTAAGGCATGTCAGCTCCCATTTGAGCTCGACCACAGGGCGTACTGGTCAATCAAGAAGCTGAATTTAGACATGGAAGCAACAGGTGAGAAGTGATTGTTGCATCTGCATAATTTTGATGAGTTTCATTTTTATGCTTATGAGAACACAAAACTATACAAGGAGAGGACCAAGAGAATGCACGGCAAGCATAGTCAACGTCGTGCGTTTGAACTCGAGCAATTTGTACTGTTGTATAGTTCAAAACTCAAATTATTTAAGGGAAAGCTGAAGAAAATGTGGGTTGGGCCGTTTGAAGTAGTTTGTGTAACCACACATGGAGTGGTTGAGCTGAAACCGCTAATTGCAAAGCGGACCTTCTTGGTGAACATACAGCTAGTGAAACACTATTTTAGAGAAACCATTGATCCAGCGAGGGTCTCAATTGAATTAGAAGAGGCTTGAAAAAGCCTGCAACGTGCCATGACGTTAAATCAAGCACTTCTCGAGAGGCAACCCGAGTTTGTAATAGTAGAATAGAGAAAAATAAGAAAACAATACAAAAAGATGCCGTGTCACGACCTTACTAAGGCGCTCATTGGAAGGAAACCCAAATTTTGTATTATAGTGTCATATTTGTTCATGTTACAGGACAAAGGAAGGAGCGGGAATGCAACATGAAGAAAAAATCAAAAAAACATTTCGCTCAAGGTTTGTCAAACACGCTGCATTCACGACGAACATAATTAAAGAATTTACGTCCTCCGAGGCATAGTCCAGTGGCAAAGCGTGGGCGCTATAAGGCGCTCTGGCATGGGACAGCGTGGGTTCGATTCCCCGCAAGCACGAAGAAACTCTACATGTTGGGAAATTTGACCTTGTCTCATTGATCAGTTGTACACTCCCAGAAAACTGGCCATCGGAGCACATCCCGCTATTTACCTGGTAATAGTGTTGAAGGACCGGTGCTATTACCTCCAGGACGTAAGGTATCTGGGTGAAGTAGTCGACACATGGCGCAAACCGCGGATTATAAAAAAAAAAAAAAAAAAAAATTTAGAAGGTCAAAATCGCGCAATGGACCCGCAACGCACATGCAGCGCGGGGTCCCAAAAAAATTCATAAATTGAAAATCATGTGATGGACCCGCAACGCACACGTCGGGGTCTTGAAAAGTTCAAAAAAACAAAAGTGCGTGATGGACACGCGATGTGGACCCAGCGCGGGATCCTAAAAAAACTTTAGAACATTTAATCTATGTGATGGATCCGCGATGTGGACCCAAAGCGGGTGGGGCCCCCATTTCAAGATTTTTTTTTACTTAAAAGAGGGCTGACCCCTTCTCATATTCACTTTCAAAACTCGGCTCTCTCTTAAATTCTCTCTCTCAAAACCCTCCTCCAACTCCCCTTCAATCCTTTACAACTCAAGAACTCCATCCATCATCCGCTAACACAAACAAGGTAAGGATTTCTCACTTCCATTCATGGAATTCTACTCTAGTTCTTGAGTTCTAAGGGTTGAAAAACCTAGGGTTGTGGGTTTGGGAAAAATTGGGGTGGGGTTTGGTATTGTGTTGATTATGAATGATGTTAAAGGCTAGAAAATTATTTCCATTGCAAAATTGGAGGGTTTTACAACCCTCCATTATTGTCAAAATCATAGGGAAGATTCCATGCCCACAAGTGTTTCATAAAATACTTGAACTAAAATTCTTGTGCAATTGTGAAGTCTAGAGCAGGAATGTACCATTAGATGATTACACGAACCCTTGGGGCATCTATTTGAGACAAAAAAATTGGAAAGTTTGATGAAATTTAAATATGGGCAACCTCACCCCAAGTCCTAAAACATATATTTTCTTGTTTTGTTTGTTTGTTTTTCAAGTAGTGTAGGATTAGTTAACTTCTTAATTTTTAATTTTTGCAACGTAGTTTGAAGCAAGTGTGGGGTTGGTTCACCCCCGGAATAAAGTGTGGGTCATTCCACGACCCCTTTGATTTTTGAATTGAACTTAACGTTTAGTGTGGTGTTTTGCAGGAAAAATGGTCAACCCATGAAGCAAGGGCAAAGCTGCTGCATCCTCCTCCTCCCAAGGCATAAAAGGGGTCGAACAAACTCTAAAGTAAATAAGAGCATAAAATCCCAATCGGGGGGGGGGGGGGGCAAGCAACCGACAACCCCCATTCCTCTGCCCCAACATCGAGGATCCGAACAGATTTTGATGCTTTGACTAGGGACTTCTATAAGGAGTTTGATCTCCCATCCGGGTATGTGCATGAGTGGGAAATCAACCAAGGCATTTTGCAGCGCATATTCAGAGATGTGTACAATTAATTTTTGGCCATGAGGTAGGTCTCAGTTTTTGAAATGCCGGTATAAGTAAATATTGATCTAATTCTGGAATTGTATACAAACATTCATCTCAAGCGTAGAGAAGATGCATGGATGAACTCAATTTCTTTGCGGGGAAGTTGGGTAGCTTTGACGATAGAGACCCTATACGCAAATCTTGGCATTCCAACCCCCCCCCCCCCCCCCCCCCCATTGAGCCGCTAAATGAGTTCATTTACAAGCCTGACTATAAGGCTATCAGTGAGACATTATGTGGACCTAACTCTAAAGCCACATGGGTCAGGCATCCAAAGAAATATAGGAAACACAAAAGATTGAGGATGAGTAATTTTACCCAAGAGGCTCGAATGTGGTTGCAACTGCTGAACTATAGAGTCATGCCACTTGATCATTACACTGATGTGTTGAAGGAAAGAGTTTGTCATGTTTAATTTGTCATGATGGGGTAACCACTGAATATTGGGTATTGAATTTTGCAAGAGATGATAAAAGTCCATGATGGCAACTCCAAGAGGTTGATCTTCGATAATACGCTTATTGCCTATTTGTTGATGATTGACGATAGTTTGCCAAAGCATGGTGATAGAGTCCTAGGAGGATATGATTGACATATCTAATGTCAAGGCGTTGAAGCTAAATGTCAAACTCATTCTAACACCTGCTGAGGAAAGATCAGCACAGTCTACACTTCTGGCCCATTTACACAAAATGGCAGTAATTGCGGGTGAGCGCTTTGAGTTGGACTTCTCAAGCATTTTTATTGAGGCTCCTCACACAACACACTCCCGAGCACTTTTCGGAGATGATTCCAGAATTCCCGCTGATGAATATATTAACTCGGCTGATCTCATGGACGCCGACACAAAAGCAGATGATGAAAAAAAGTCGCAAGCACAAGGCGGCAATAATGATGATGAGGAGGATGAAGTGTTGGAGGATGCGAATGTTGACGCCGAGGGTGACGACGACTAGGCCCTAGTGGGCCTTTATGAGTATCTCTCGCCTTACCTTGTTTATTTTTTTTCTTATGCATTAGGGACATTGCATGAAATTAAGTGGGGGGTGGGAGGTATGTCTCGAGATAGGAGGATGTTTATTCCTTGAGATTTTTTTTATTAGGGTCTTTAATTTAGCTTAGTTAGTAGTAAAACTGAAAATAAATAATAAATAAACCAAATTCTTTTTGCTTTCTAGTTTATTAGATCTTCCGTAGTGGCATAGGACATCCATTAGGTTCTTTTTTTGTTTCGTCATTGGAGAGGCATTTTCTTATGATGGACGGATGACGATCATCTTGATGAAAAGTTAGTCTAACCTATTAAGACCGTTCGAATGCCAGGTGCTCGGGTTAGGTGAAATATTATAACAATATGAACGATTCTTGAGTTTTTATTAAAAACATGTCTTGAAAATAAATAACCTTTGTTGAAATACTTAAATTATATTTTATTGGCTCGTGCATGACCCACTTAGCGTTATTGGTACATGTTGCTTGGTTCGAGGGATGATATGGATCCTTCTTGCATTAATTATGTGCCATGTGTGTGTGAGATTGTTTGTTATAAGATCCATATTTTGTATTGATGTACAGAACTTGCCCTGTATGTTCGTAAAATAAAATGAAATGTGTTGTAACTTAGGAAGTGTTTGAGGCATTTTCTTGTTAGCCTAAATTTTGACTTTTCTGATCAACATGTATATGTATCATAGTCAGCCCCGCTGAACCTTTAGCCTTTTCTTGGGTAACGGTTGATAAACCCACCCCATTTCATTATAATTAGTTTAATTTTGATCGAATGTACTCATTGAGCACTTTAATGATAAATTGATGAAACGGGAGTTGGAATTTGAAAAAAAAAGAGGTGTTTGTTGGGTGAAATCTAGTAAAGACTATTGGTGCACCTAAATAATATTTTTTTGTTGCTTGTTAGTTGGGAATTTACTTGAAAAAAATGATTGATTACCATAGAACAAAAGTTTCCCTTCTAACTCGTGATGTCAAAAGTTTGGTGCTTAAATATAAAGAAACAATTGGGTGATTCATGTGGAATGGGTGTTGGTTGGTGTTGTTAATTGGTTGATGAATAAAAGCGAAAACAATTGCTAAGTGGTGGGTGTATTAAAGTGCTTAGGGAGGATAGTCACTATTTTATCCAAAATATTCTCCACTCGTACCTTAGCCTACATTACAACCCGTTAAGTCCTACTTGATCCTAGGTTTGACATACTTATATTAGTGAAGCGGTTACACTACGGAAAAGCCTATGGTTTATCGTATTTATCATGTGATTTTCTTTGTGACAGTGAGCGTACTTGATGATTTCACGTCCATTGAAGTAAAATTAATTGATTTGTGTAATATATGGACAACTTTCTTTTGGTGAGGGCCATAGTTGATAATAGATTGGTGAAGTGTTGATCTTTGGTTAGGTAGCATAATTATTTTGCTTTGGGTGGTGTATTTGAGTCGTATATTCTCTTGAAAATAAGTTGTTGTTGAGAAGGTTGTTTGTTGGTCTTTGAGAATTGAAAATTTTGATGGTTGGCATGACTTTTGTGAGAATCGGCTCGATGTTTGGTTGTGAAGTGATTTTGAAAGAGTCATATTAACCAAAGCCCGAGTAGACCTGTTTGAATGGCATGATTGTGAGTTTGTGATAGGTGATGAGTAGTGAGTGTTTGCCCGAGGGTGAGTAATGTCTAAGTGGAGGGTGGTGATATTTGGCACAAATAACCATATTTTTACGTCACTTTAATTTACCTCTAATTCTTAGTACTTTGATTGCTATATTTATAATAAAATCATTATGTGTTGAGCTCATGTTGGTATGTTTTGTATGTTTAGGTACAACGAGGACAAACGAAGGAAAACCGAACAGTTTTGGTAGATTTTGGGAGACATTTTGCACCTGAACGAGGTGACAATAGGATTGCGTGACACTTTGAACAAAATTCTGGAAAAAGATAGATCCTCACATCAAGTTTGCATTGCGGATGAATCCTCCTCGCGTTAAGCGTGCCTCACTGATGCATCACGGGCAGTTTCAACTCTCTGAATCTTGAGTTTTTTGGAATCTCATAACACATCTGCATTGGGCATGCGACGCGGTGTAGTGTAGAGACGCGGCTAGTGCTCCCAATTCATTGGGATTTGGTTTTCTTATTTTAGATTATTAACCTAGACTATGAATAGACATTTTATTATTAGAGTGGCATGCTGGAATTTATTTGGGGGACTTGTAAGCCGCCATCTCTCTCTTTTGTTGCTTTTACTTTATTTTTCTCCATAGAACCCTAGTTTATTCATGCATTCATTCGTCGTTTTTCGAATCATGAGTAGCTAAACTTCTCATTTCTAGGGTTATGACAAAGACATGAAAGTTAGTTTAATGATAGTTTTTACTTATTATATTTTCATTATTGGGTTGCTTACTTATCTTGTGCTTAATTGTTTAATTACTTGATCACTAATTAGACACTGTCTGTGGTGTGTGAATTGAACTAGGAATAGGGAATTTGCACGCGTAATAAGAATGAATAGAGCTTGTTTGTAAAATATACGTTTTGCTAATGAGGATAAAAATATACCCTTTAGCCTGCCTTAGTTGGATACGGAGATTTAAATGCGTTCTTGTTATTTTTTAATGACCATAAGGATATAGACATTAGAGTGCATCTACAAGCTTGTGAGCAACTCGGAAGATACTCATAAAGTTAACATCGAATTCAGTACTTCCTCTTCAGGTGACCACAATGAGTAATAAGATGAATTCTTCCATCCATTCTCAATGATTGACAAATTATTATTTTGGAATATAAGATTAGTCAATACTCAAAATGCTTTGATAGGTTGATTGAGCTTAATAGGAGGCATCACTACACTTTAATAGCTCTTATGGAGCCATTTCAAGAATCACAAAAGTTTGAGAGTTAAAGAAGAAGATTGGGTATACAGAATACTATGGTTAATGTCTCAGACAAAATTTGGTTTTTCTAGTCAGAGGATTGGAATACTCAAGTGATTGCAGATGAAGTAAAACACGTGACTCTTAATCTCAACAACTCTTTTCTTTAACAGGAAATGATGGTCACTGCAGTGTATGCTAAGTGTAATGCCACTAAAAGACGAGTTGTGGGACTCTGTAGGGAAAATTGCAATAAATTGTCAGCTTCCATAGATTGTAGGATGTGACTTCAATGTTATTTTGTCTGATGAAGACAAGTAAGGGGGTTTGCAAGTGCATATACATGAAACTATTGCCTTTGCTCAGTTCATTAATATTTGTGGATTAGTAGAACTAAAGTACAGTAGTAGCAGATTTACATGGTGGAATGGCAGAATAGAAGATATTGTATATTGAAAATATTGGATAGAGTTTTTGGCAATTAAGAGTTCATGCAATGATCACCTTCTAGTGAGGTTTCTCATCTCATCATAAATGGTTCAGATCATGCCCCTCTACATGTGGTTTGTGATAGCAATGAGGAAACCATTGTAAGACCTTTCATATTTTTAAGCTTCTGGACCAAGCATCATACTTTATGGAGGTGGTAAAAGCAAATTGGAGCTTAGATTATGCTGCTAATCCCTTCATAGAATTACAGGCTAAAATGAAGAAGGTTAAGAAAGCTCTAGCTGGTTGGAGTAAGGAGACATCTGATAATATATTTCAGCAGATATCCACCCTAGAAGATGTGATTAAGGTTAATAAGCTGCAGTTGGAAATAAATCAGGACAGAATAGAGAAGAGCTTCATAAAGAACAAGAAGAGTTAAATAGCTATTTGAATCTTGAAGAAGAGTATTGGAAGCAGAAATCATGTATGAAGTGGTTCAAGGATGGAGACAGAAATACCAAGTTTTTCCATTCTTATGTCAAGGGTACAAGGGGGAAGTTGGCTTTGAATGGTTAAAAAATGCTCAGGGTGACTAGATTACAATAGGTGAACAGATTGGTGATGCAACAATTCAGTTCTTCCAAGATCAGTTCACTGAGCAGACTAGACCCTCTAATTTTGATATGCTTAATGACATTCCATCACTAATTTCTGTTGAGAAAAATGAAGCCTTGATTTCTTTACCTAGCAATGATGAAGTAAGAGAAGCTATTATGGTATAAATAGTGATAGCACAAGTGGTCCTGATGGGTTTTCTGGGCATTTCTTTCAATTATGCTTGAGCATTGTTGGAGAGGATGCCACAAAAATGGCCAGAGCCTCCGAGGTTTATAACCCACACAAATCTTGTACTCATTCCCAAGAAGGAGGTAATTAATGATTTTGTAGACTCAAGGCCAATCTTTTGCTAGTAAGATCATATCTAGCTTGCTGTATGAAAGAATTGTGAAAGTTCTTCCTTGAGTTATCTCTAGTAATCAATCTGGTTTTGTTAAAAACAGGAGTATAGTGGAGAACGTATTGTTATCACAGAAAATTATTAGAGATATAAATCAGAGGAACAAGTTTCACAATGTAGTGGTCAAATTAGACATGACAAAAGTATATGATAAGGTGTCATGATCGAATGAAGACACACTAGACTTTCCTATTTCCATTTTGTCTTTTTTCATTTTTTTTGTTTTGATTTTGGATCGGGTCTTTTTGGTCTTGGTGTTTGTTTTGTGAACTGATTTTTATTTATTTAGATTTGCACTAATAAAAAGTCCAATCGGACATAATTAAATTTTAAAAAAAGATTTTTTTACTAAGGTGTTAAGGAAATTTGACTTTTCTGAAGTTATTATTGATATGGTATGGAGATTTGGTGTCTAACAACTGATATTCAGTGCTGATAAATGATCAGTCTTATGAATTTTTCCACTCAACTAGGGGATAAAACAGGGGGATCCCTTATCCCCTACACTTATCATCATTGTTGTAGAGGTTCTTGCAAGAGGTCTTAATAAATTGCATGAAAATATAAAGTTTAAGGGGTATGCCATGCTTAAGTGAAGTCCAGAAATAAACCACTTATCATATGCAGATGACACAATCCTTTTTTGTTCAGCAAAGTCTTATTTCTTAAGGAAGATGATGAAAGTCCTCAGAGACTATGAAGCTACTCCAGAAAAGATGATTAATAACAACAAAAGTTACAAAAGTTCCTTCTATGTGCATGATAAAACTCCAAGTCTAGTGGTTGCAAGAATCAGAAGAAGAGCATGTATGCAAAAAGGTTCTTTAGGATGTCCTATATTTACGAGAGAAGGAAAACTATTTATTGTGAAGATCTTATCAAAAAGGTAATGAAAAGAGTATGTGTTGACATCCAATTTTGACAAATCTTTTCTGATTTATTTGCAATTTTAAATGTTTTGACACCTCAAAACAATTTTAATATATATATATATATATATATATATATATATATATATATATGTAAATAAGGTTATAATATCATCGTTCATTCTCAATATCATTTTTATTATTATTATTATTATTATTTACATTTTTACTATCATTTGCCTTTTAATATCCTAATCATAGTTTTTATCCTAATACTCTATGTTATTTTATTTTCGCAAAACGACATTGCATTTTTTTAAGCATTAAGTATTTCGTAAATATTATGTTTTTATTATTATCACATCATTATGTTTTATCTTTATAATTTAATTTTTTTTGCAAATCATCCTTTTATTAATAAACCCTTTTTTATATTCTTAAGCCACAACCCATTTATTTTCCAACCCAAAACAATTTCTACCCAAAACAAAACCCCATAACCGAAAAATAAAGAGGCCCAATTGGCCACCCCAACCGACCATGCCCAATCGGCCCAACTCCCCCTTCCTTATTTTTGACCAACCCAATCCTTTATTCCCTAAACCTAAAAACTAATCCCAAACTAGGGCTAACAATTTCACCATGACCCGATGGATATCCGATCCACCTGACCCGAATATATGGACGAAAATCCGACAAAACATGGATTTTAATCGGGTGACGGATTGGGTCGGATTTGGGTGGACATACATCCAACCCACCATCCAATCCATCACCCAACCTATCCATCCACCCGTTTATAAATAGTTAGATAATACTTTTTATCATTAAATTGTATATATTTTATTAAATAAAAATTATAATGAAACTTGGCAAATCAAGAATAACATAATTTTGGCCTAGAGTTCACTTCCATAACAGTAAAGTTTTATAATATTTTTAGCTAGTGATCATTTATGAAAATATAAAAAATTATTCATTGTTAGGTTTGATTAATTTTATTATTTATTTTACAACATAAAGTATGATTTATTTGAGCTAACATAAAAATGGAATATGAATAAAAATATTTAAGGTGCTAATCAGATGAGACACTGCTAACTAATCAGATGAGACACTGCTACGTTGGAACTAAGAGTATTTATATTGGTTTTGGTCACTCCATTTTTATTGTGAATTTAAAAAAAAAAAAATTTAAGAACACTAATTACTAACATTATCACTGATTTTAAACTAGAACAAATGGTTAAACTTATAACAAATTTCATCCGCGAAGCACCCGATCCACCTGATTCACCCGTGGATGATGGGTGGATCGGATGTGGATGAAGAAAAAATAGGGTGATGGATGGGTCGGGTGATGGATGGATGGTTGACGGGTGGAGGCGGATTGAGCTCCACCCGATCCACCTCCGATCCATTGCCAGCCCTATCCCAAACCCTAGTCTTTCTCCTTCACAAAAATCAGCCGCACCCCATACCTCACACCCCCAAACCTGTCAGTTACCTCACCCGACACCACCACAAACCCCCTCTACCATGACATCACCAACCCATAAATTCCCATACCCCTATCCCCTAAAATCCGCGACCTAACCCTCCTAAAATCTGCTCAAAAAATCGTTACTTTTGGCCTTTATTTTGAAATTCAAACCCATTTTTTCATCTATAAAAAACACCTCCTTGTTCTTCATTTTGGAGGAGGTTCGGGTTTAGTTTTTGTGGAGTCTGAATCGAAAAAGAAGGGATTTTTAGGGGGCCAAAAATAGTCCGGTTCGAAGAGGTTTTCAAGTCTGTTTTGGTGTCGGTTTTCGAAGTCCGAAGCACTTCAAAAGGAATCAAAATAAGATCGAAAAATGAGTTCACAATCCGAAAGAAAAGGGTGAGTTTTATTCATAAATTTTGGAGTTAAAATACTTCTATTTGCTTCATAAACCCCAATCCGAAAATTTGTTTTTTTGTTTTCTTCACTGATCCGGGTCGGATCACTGTTCCGGGCTAGGTTACTGTTCCGACGGGTAAAATTTCCAGAATTTTGTTTCAATATTTGTTGTTGGTTATCTGAAAATTTGAGAAACACTGATTCGGGTTGAGTTTTTCGGGTTGGGCCGGGTTTTGTTCTTGGAACACAGTGACTGCCTTTCTAAGGCAGTGTTGCCGTTGTATCTTTGCTGTATTTTTGGTTCATTATGGTTGCCTATACGATGTTGGTTTCGGTTGTACCCAGGGTTATTTTGATGTTGCCTTCTTGGAATATTGTTGTTATATGCTGTCAATTGGGAGATGCCCTTTTTTGTACTGTGATATTTTTATATTATGTTGCTCTTCTCGATTTGTAATTAGCTCGCCGGAAAATGAGCTCCAGTGACCTCTGTTTCAGTCATGATTGCTCCATTTTTCTACTGTTATTATTTGGTACTTCTGTTTGGCTGTTGTTTGATGTCTCCGGTGACTTGGCTGTCACCCACTGCTTTGTAACAGCAGCCCGAGAACTATTTTGGACTGTTCCCAGCATTTTGCTAATTTGTGATAGTTTCTAACCGGATATTTACTCCGGTGTTTGCCTCTATTTACTCTATTGGTTATTGCTCCTTTTTGGGACTTTGCACTATTTTTGGCTATCTTCGCCACTGGTTTACCATGCCGCCCACTTTTGTCTGCCTATTTCTGCTCCGGGTCAGTTCGATTTTCTGATTTGGGTCGGGTCGTCAGTTCCTCCCGTTTCTGATTTGGGTCAGGTTTTTCGATCTGAGAAAAAATGCAGTTCGGTTACTGCATTATTTCAAAAGAACAGATTGTTACGCTTGATCAAACTTATCTGATTTGAATATGATACTACATTTGGCCGATGAAAAAATATCCGTCGATTTTTTAGGCCTCCACAATTGGGAAGACGAAAATAAAACTTCTGGGCAAGGATGAAACTTAAATCTTTTTTTTATCCGAGAGACCAACATGTTCGGTAGACAAGGCAACTAAATGACCAATGAGTCATATGTTCGCAACCACGGCGTGATTGGAATGATCTTTTCAAAATTTTAGTATGAGCCCTCCGTAATCAAAACACTTATTGTTTTGGATACAGATCCGAAGTTATTTATATTCAATTGTTTCTAACCGTTTGTTCTTGACAGCTTGCAAAGAACACAGTTAAAGAAGACAAGATACCCATCGGAGATGATTTATTTTATTGTTGTTTTATTTTCTTTAATTCAACTTTATTTTATTATGTATTGTAATATTATTTATTGTACTTGTGTAATTATTGAAATGTTTAGAATAGGTAGACTTAGAATTAATAATCTAGAAAGAGTATATTTAAAATCAGAAACCGCTAGTTTATCCATTTTAGGCCCGTCGCCCATATTTTCAAGACGTTAGTTTATTTATTTTAGGTTCGTCGCTCATACCTTCAAAACACTAGCTTATTTTTGAACTGTTCAGAATTTTCAAAACTATTGGTCACCTTTTACTCACACTATTAATCATACAAAATAGAGTTTTATTTTTATCCGATTCGTTATTAAAAATGACTTCCAAAATATCACTTTCTTTGCATTACCAATAAGTTGTTTTCTTCTTACTAAATCACCTTGTATATATATATTTATAAACAATGGCATACAAATGCATGTTTTATCCAAAAAATCACTTTGCATATATTTTGTAAATAATGTAATCGAAAGTGTGTTTTTTCAACAAATTACTGTGCATGTATTTTTTACAATACAAATATATGTTTCGCCCAAAAAATCACCTTGTATATATTTTTATCAACTTTCATACAAATGCATACTTTTATCCAAAATCAACTTTACATGTATTTTTTTGCCATACAAATGCATACTTGTACAAAAATGCATCCTTTTATTAAATACTTGCAACATCATTTTAACTTTATATTTTTAAACATGCATTTTCTTAGTACAATAATTAACACATGAGTTTGACCGGATAACCGTAAGTTAGCGGATCTTAAAGGATGCCTAACCCCTTCCCTTTAGGATAATAAATAACCCTTACCTAGAATCTTTTTAGTTTCGCAGGCCATAAAACCGGAATTATTTTGCAGCATTTAGTTAATATTTAGGTGCCTTAATTCACCTTAGAATAATTAGGTGGCGACTCCTCAACAAAGCATTTTTATCAAATCCAGAGGGAATCGACCCATTACGTCGCGAACCCGCGGTAAAAAATGGGTGCGACAGTATGTCGTGGCATAACATATTTCTATATTTTGGGGATAGATACTTATTGATTGCTCATGTCTTACAAACTATGTGTATGTACTTGTTATCTGTTAAATGTACACAATACACACACAATATACATGTGTATATTATGTATATTAAATCTCGGATTTGGTCCCAATAATAGCTCTCGGTTTTGGTTGTTTATGTAAAGTAATTTATGGTAAATATTTAGTATCCTGGTTTAGGTAATATTGTAATATAATTAGTAGTGTATTACCATAAATGTATAGAATAAGGTTTTTAGAATAGAATAGGAATAAGATTCTCCTATTTTGTAACTTGTATATATAGCCTTTCAAGTAATGAAAATAATAAAGGGGATTATTTCTTTCATGGTATTAGAGCAGGCCAAAGGTCCTGGGATCGAACCTCACCGCCACTCATTCTCAAAAAGAATTTCTACGTGCTAGGACCATGAAAAAAATCAGGTCAGCACGTGAGGGGGCGTGTTGAGAATATAATTAAATATTAAAAGTGTGTTCTATCTAACAGCTTAAGCTTTTAGATCAGATGGTCACACACTTCAATATGGTATCAAGAGACTAGGTCTAAACAAAAGTTTTCTCTCCCAACTTTTGTACCCTCTCTCGGCCGAACCCCCCCCCCCCTCGGGTTTCTCTCTCAAATTTCGTCTTCCGCTCTAAAAAATCTCTCTTAAATTTCCCCTCCTTCTTTGTTCTTTCAATATGTCTAAGAACAATTATCATCATGCCCTCATGGTTTCTAACGTCAAGAACAGTATCCCTATTGTACTTGAAATGGAAAACGTCCAATATGCGACGTGGGCAGAATTGTTTAAAATTCACGCTATCTCCCATCAAGTTATCCATCACACAATTCCTCCCGCTACACCTCTTCCCGCGGAGGATCCTCAGTTATGGATTACGCTTGATGCTACCGTTCTCCAGTGGATCTATTCCACTATTTCGGTTGACCTTTTACAGACGATTATTGAGCCGGATACCACGGCAATGGCTACCTGGAATAGATTGCGTGGCATATTCCAAGATAACCAACATTCACGTGCCGTCACACTCGAACAGGAATTCTCTCTAGTTCGCATGGAATACTTTCCAAACGTATCGGCATATTGCAAGAAACTCTAGGAGTTGGCAGATCAACCCCGTAATGTTGGCGCACCTGTAACAAATAATCGTCTGGTTCTACAACTGGTTGTCGGCCTTTCGAAGGCCTATAATGGCGTTAGAACTCTCCTTCGTCAAAGCAACCCTCTTCCCGCCTTCTATCAAGTCCGCTCTATACTTACTTTGGAAGAAGCCGGTTTGGCTAAAAAGGCGGCTACCGGAGCAAGTCCCGTCGTCATGATGGCGTCCTCCCTAAGTTCTTCAGGTTTTGTTGATAATTC
This sequence comes from Anisodus acutangulus, assembly GCA_029783415.1. Lineage (NCBI taxonomy): Eukaryota > Viridiplantae > Streptophyta > Magnoliopsida > Solanales > Solanaceae > Anisodus > Anisodus acutangulus. Next base: position 29,524,309 of record CM056508.1, read on the forward strand.
GAGCTAAAACAGTACTCATGGTGGCTGCAAAAATAATCGTAAGAATAATAGCAAAAATCGCGGGGGCAAACGCGACGGTTTCGATGGTCAGCAAGAAGGCAGTGGGCCCCGTCTAGTGAACAATGGCCCACCACCCTACTGGTCCCAGCAGTGGGGCCCATGGCGATGGGCCGGGCGATGGGCAGGCCAGCCACGTTCAGCCGGTTCCCAAAGACGGTGGTGGCGACCTTTCAGGCCCAATAATCGGCGATGGCGGCCATCGCCATCGCCCAAGAACGCAACGGCAAGACTACGCACACGGCAGATCCTGGAATACTTAGGCTCCGACCTCTGTAAGCTCACCACGCAGCAGGCCCCACTCAGACAGATATCGAGGCCGCGATGCACATATTGGGTTTGACTCAACCGGACCCAAATTGGTATATAGACACCGGTGCCACTACTCACATGACTTTCGATTCAGGTACTCTCTCATCTTATTCCAATTTGAGCAACCCTCGGGGTATAATTATTGGTAATGACAACTCTATTCCAATTCAGGGTTATGGTAAGAAAATGTTGTCTCCCCCCAATCCACCCATTATCTTAAAAAATACTTTACATGCACCCAAATTGATTAAAAACGTAGTGTCTGTCCGAAAGTTCACCACTGACAATTCCGTTTATGTTGAATTTGATCCTTTTGGTTTCTCTGTGAAGGATTTCAAGACGTGGAGTCATCTCATGAGGTGTGATAGTAGGGGGGATCTTTATCCTATCATGCCCGGTTTCTGTCCATCGAGTCAAGCCTTGCCGTCAGTTTTTGCAACAATTTCTCTTTCCTTATGGCATGCTCTCCTTGGTCATCCAGGATCTTCCATTTTATCAGTTTTTGATAAAAATAGCTTTATTTCTTGTAAAGGTACGAGTCGTACTCAAATTTTTCAATCTTGTTCGTTAGGAAAAATTGTTAAGTTGCCATTTATGGACTCAAATTCTCATACTTCAAAGCCATTTGATATTATTCATAGTGACCTATGGACGTCTCCTGTTCTAAGTTTGTTAGGTCATCGATATTATGTTCTTTTTTGGATGATTATTCTAAATTTTTGTGGACATTTCTAATTGCTAATAAATCTCAAGTATTTTTTGTCTTCATAAAATTTAGAGCATTCATTAGAACACAATTCGAAAGAGAAATAAAAAATATTCAGTGTGATAATGGAAAAGGGTATGACAATAGGGTGTTTCGGGAGTTCTGTGATAATAATGGGATCAATTTTTGTTTTTCGTGCCCTCATACATCTTCTCAAAATGGAAAAGCCGAACGCAAAATTCATTCCATAAATAACATTGTCCGCACTCTCTTACTTCATGCTTCCGTACCCCCATATTTTTGGCATCATGCTCTACAAATGACAACATATCTCCTTAATATAATTCTGTCCAAAGGTCTGACATATTCTTCCCCATCCAAATCCTATATAATAAGAACCCTTCTTATTCTCATCTTCGAGCTTTTTGGGTGCTTGTGTTATCCGTTATTCCCATCCACCACAATTAACAAACGTCAGGCTCGGTCTACTCCGTGTGTGTTTTTGGGTTATCCGTCTAATCATCGTGGTTATAAATGCTTTGATTTATCCTCCAAGAAAATCATAATTAATCGCCATGTCATTTTTGATGAAACCCAATTTCCTTTTACGAAAGTTCATACTCCCAAGCGTAGGTCGTATAATTTTTTGGATGACCAAATATCCCCGTATATTATTCGGCATTTTTTGGACATCTCCCGCACCCAAAACTCTCCAGCGGGCCCATCGCTCGGGCCCCACTGCATAGTCCCACGTTCGATTCATCGGATCAATTCGGCAATTGGGCGACCCACCACCTGAACTGGTCTAGTGGCTACTCCAGATTACCGATTTGGGCCAAGAGCCCACCGTCACTGGGCCACCCGTCCCGAGCCCAACAAATTCCCAAAATTCACTCAATTCTTTCTCGAGTCATAGACCGGTCACTCGTAGTCAGCAGGGTATTTTTACACCTAAAAGACATTTTAATTTACATTCTGATGTCTCTAAATCCCCCTTGCCCCGTAATCATGTGTCCGCCTTAAATGACCCTAATTGAAAAATTGCTATGACTGATGAATATAATGCTCTTATTGATAATAAGACGTGGGAGTTGGTGCCCTGTCCATATGATATTAATGTTATCAGGTCTATGTGGATTTTTGCTCCTAAGGAGAATTCGGATGGGTCATTTGCTCGACATAAGGCGCGGCTAGTGGGTGATGGTAAGACTCAGCAGGTTGGGATAGATTGTGGGGAGATGTTTATCCCGGTGGTCAAGCCGGCTACTATTTGCACTGTGCTTAGCTTGGCTCTTTCAAAGACATGGCCTATTCATCAGTTGGATGTCAAGAATGCTTTTCTACATGGTGATCTCAAGGAAATAGTATATATGCATCAGCCGTTGGGGTTTAGAGATCCTAATCGTCCTCATCATGTCTGTTTGTTGAAGAAGTCCTTATATGGGCTTAAGCAGTCTCCACGGGCCTGGTTTACAAGGTTTGCTAACTATGTTTCGACTATTGGGTTCACTCACAGTAGGTCAGATAATTTCTTGTTCATCTACCATCGTGGTTCATCCTTGGCCTACATTCTGTTATATGTGGATGATATCATTTTGACTGCCTTTTTTGATTTATTATGCCAGTCTATCATGACCATGCTCAGCTCTGAGTTTGCTATGAAGGACTTAGGGCCCTTGAGTTACTTTTTGGGGATTGCCGTCAAGCGTCATTCAGATGGTTTTTTTTGTCTCAAAGAAAGTATGCGGCTGAGATCATCGAGAGGGCTGGGATGTCATCTTGTAAGTTCACTTCCACTCCAGTTGATACTAAGCCCAAACCTGGTGCCACTGCCGGCATCCCATACGAGGATCCGACTCGCTATCGCAGTCTTGCAGGGGCTCTTCAGTATCTTACATTTATCAGGCCGGTTATTACGTATGCTGTTCAGCAGGTGTGTTTATTCATGCATGATCCCAGAGTTGAGTACATGAATGCAATCAAACGCATTATCCGGTATATTCAGGGTACATTGGACTATGGTTTGCATTTGTCTGTACACTGATGCAGATTGGGGTGGTTGTCCAAACACCAGACGGTCTACGTCTGGCTATTGCATGTTCCTTGGCAGCAACTTGGTATCCTGGTTTGCGAAGCGTCAGACGACTCTATCCCGCTCAAGTGTCGAGGCTGAATATCGAGGGGTAGCCAATGTGGTCTCAGAATCATGTTGGTTACGTAATTTGCTTTTAGAGCTTCATTGTCTGATTCAAAAGGCAACCTTGATTTATTGCGATAATATTAGTGCCATCTACCTTTTAGGTAATTCGGTTCAGCACCAACGCACTAAACATATCGAAATGGACATTCACTTTGTCCGTGAAAAGGTTGCTCGAGGTCACGTTCGCGTATGTCATGTCCCGTCAAGATATCAGATTGCAGACATCTTTACAAAGGGTCTTCCCTCTGTCCTTTTTGAAGATTTTAGGGACAATCTCAGCATTCGAAGACCGCCCGCTATGACTGCGGGGGTGTGTTAAATATACACAATACACACACAATATACATGTGTATATTAAATCTCGGATTTGGTCCCAATAATAGCTTTCGGTTTTTGTTGTTTATGTAAAGTAATTTATGGTAAATATTTAGTATCCTAGTTTAGGTAATATTGTAATATAATTAGTAGTGTATTACCATAAATGTATAGAATAAAGTTTTTAGAATAGAATAGGAATATGATTCTTCTATTTTGTAACTTGTATATATAGCCTTTCAAGTAATGAAAATAATAAAGGAGATTATTTCTTTCATTATCTGCAATGAACCCTTTAAAGGGTGTGATCAAACCACTACACAATATCATTGCAAAACATTTCTGGAGCAATACATCAGGAGTGAAAGGTAAACATTGTGTGGCTTGGGAGAAGATGTGCTATCCTAGAAATTAGGGGAGGGGGGGGGGTTTAGGTTTCATATCTCTTAATGATATATCAAACGTTGTATTTGCAAAGCTTTGGTGGAACTTGAGGACTATTCTTTCTTTATGGAGTGCATATATGATAAACAAGTATTGTAAAAAGCTCCATCCAATCATTGCACATGCTAAGGGACTTCTAGTGTGTCGAAAAGATGGTTGAGGTAAGAGAAGAAGTGAAACATAACATATGGTGGCAAATCAAGGCTGGTAATTCAAGATTTTGATTTGATAACTGGACAAAGCTTAGAGCTTTGTATTTTGTAGTTCCATATTTTGTTGTAGAAGAGGAAGTAGAGGTGTTGAAATTTATAGAAGGTGAAAGTTGAAATATAGACAAATTGAGGAGAATGCTACCAGAGGAAACAGTTCAACATATTGTTGAAACTGTTAGAGCAGTGATACAACAAGTGGATAATGATAGAGCTTGGTGGATGAGCAATAACAGTGGGCAATTCACTATTAAGAGTGCTTGTGAGGAGTTGAGGCAAAACCAAGAACAATCTACATTATACAATTTCATTTGGACGAAAGGACTCCCTATTAAAATCAGTTTCTTCTTGTAGAGGCTTTGAAAATGCAAAGTATCTACTGATGATAATTTGGAGAGACTACATATTCCAGCAGTCTCAAGATGTTGGTGTTGTAATGATCATAAGGAGAAAACAATGTCACATCTTTTTCTGACATCTCTAATAGCTGCAAAGCTTTGGAGAAAGTTTACTTCTTGAGCTGGTATCAACACAGAGGGTTTGACTTTGCAGTAGCTGCTCTTAAAATGGTGGACAGTGCAGGCTCCTAGCAAACATAAGACCATCTATGCAGCAGTTTCAACAATAATACTCTGAGAGATCTGGAAGAGAAGAAATTCCATAAAATATGGTGAAAACACAATATTTTTCAGGATGCAGTATCAGGTTCAGACAACCATCATGCAGTTGATCATAGTGCTATACCCATGGATGTACAGAATGCTTTCAGATTGACCATCAATAATCAGTGTGTTTATCAACATAAACCTACCTTACACTATTGTTTGGTGAAGTGGTAATTACCAGAAAGGGGGATTTTGAAATGCAACACTGATGGAGCAAGTAGAGAAAATTCAGGATGCAGCTCATCTGGTTTTTGCATTAGAGATGAGAAATGAGACCTGGTCTTTGCACAAACACGGCAAATGGGAATCACAACTAACATGCATGCAGAGACAGAAGCAATGAGGGAAGCAGCAAGGTGGTTCTTGGCTCAGCAGACTCACAGAGTAATTTTTTAGACAAATTCTTTGTAACTTTTTAATATACTACAAGATGTTTGGAAAGTGCCCTAGGAAACCAGATAGAAGAAATAAAACATACATTATAACAGTTATAGGTGAGGGTGGTGCACATATTCAGAAAAGGGAATAAACTAGCTAATTTTTTAGTTAACTTGGCATTCCAGACTTATCAGATGCAATAATTTCACAATTTTCAAAACTTACCAGTAGAGGGGAGAAGAATTTTAAACATGACCAAGGCTCAAACCCTCTATCAAAATAAGAACAAGGAGGATACAACAAGTGTAGTTGATGTAGATGAAGACCAAGAAGGAAATTCACACGAATTTGTTTATATTTAGAAGAAGATCAGAACGTATAGTTGATTTTGAAATTTCATTTTCAAAGGAAGTTAGATCAAGGCATAGGATAGGTAGGCTAGCTTTTTCCTTTTCCTTTTTCTTTACTTGCTGAACTTTGGATTCTTGTTTTGTTTTGCAGCATTTGATCAATAAAAATCCAAAAATTAATTTTAAAAAACCCGTCAAGTAGTAACCTAGAAAATAAAATAGATAGAACTATCAGAAAACTTAATTGGATTATCGAAAGCCATAATCTTGAATTTCATTCTCGTCTGATAAACCTTACAGTCTTTGTCACAATTGTCTCAGTCACAAAATACTCATTTTTATTTACTTCTTTCCGTCATAGTTTAGTCATAAGAAAACCTCTTGATTTTTATTTCCTTGAATAGTTACAAGAGAATTGAAGTTGAGCAGTAGAAAGTATAAATTTCTGTGGGTACGATATCTGGACTTACAATCCTATATTACTTGTCGACTGCGTATATTTGCGTGTGCGTTTGGGAGCAACAATCATGAATTTTCCCACTTGAAATGAGGCCTACTACTCCATTAGTAAGTTTAGGTATTAGTCGTCTATACAATCCTTTTGTCTTTTGAACGGCAAAACAAAGAAAAATACCGAGTACATGTAATCTTACTTAGGGTGTGTTTGATATGGAAAAATATTTTTTAATTTTTTTATGTTTGGTTAGCTAAAATTTTTGAATTTTTTTTCTTGGAAAACAAGTTCCTCAAAAATGAGGAAAATAACTTCCTTAATGGAAGTACGGAAAACAATTTATATAAGTGACATTTCAAATTTATTGTCTCCTCTTCACTCACCAAACGCTCCAAACCCCACCCTTTAATCATCACATCCCCCCACAACCCCCAAACCACCAACTCCCCACTTCATTCCATCCCAATAGTGCTTTGCTAGATTACATACAAATGTCTTTGGGATAATACTTTTTTTCTTTATTACCAAATACTAAAAAATAAATAAGAAAACCACTTATTTATCAAGAAGATATTTTCTAGAAAACATTTTCCTTCATACCAAACACACCCTTAATTCAAGCAAGTTGTCCTTTTTCGCAATAAACTTGCACATAACGTTTTCATAATGGGCGGTTTACAACCTACGGTCATCCAAATGATCCTCATTTCATGCTTATCTTCATCTTGATTCAACGGTTGACTCTTATTTTATTTATTTATTTATAGGAAAATAAGATAGCTTTAAAAAAAAATATACGGCTACATTACATCCTACATAGATACGCAAGGTAAAAATTAAATTTAAAAAATCATTACGTATACAATTATATTACACTTGCTTGGTTTATCGTCACCCCTTAAATATAAAATATGGTGGAAAAGAATATCAATGTCACCTGGAGTACAAGGTCAATCGCATTACGTCCACAAGCTTCTCTTATTCGTAAAATTCTACCAATTCATAAAGGTATAGAGTCAGGAAAGCAATTGAATCTTTTTAAAGGAAGTCAAACTAATTAAATTAATTTTTTAAATATTGAAAACAAACCAAAACAATTAAATCATCGCATTGATTTTTGCCGATTTTGTTTCAATTTTAGTTTCTTTTAAAAAAAAATATATGACGATATACTTCCAAACACATGCGCACGCGCACACACGTACATAGCTTTCTCTAAGAAACAATATGCATTGTCACGAATTTAGCTATTTCCAACAAACATAATAAAATTTCATACAATGAATTTTTTTTTTTGTGCAAAAAATTAAAGATCTAATTGTAATATACCAAGATATCTTGATGAAAATTGAGTTAAACAATGATGAATAAATAAAGAACTCAAAGACAAATCATTTAATGTGAACATGAAATAGATTCTGAAGTTATGAAAACAAATTAACAAATCAAATTAGAAACAAAAGGCAAAGAATTAGATTATCTTATATAAAGGCGAACACCGAAATTACAAATTAAGAGTGCAAAAGATTAATATGAACGTAAAATTTAAGAAAATATAATATATAAAAGTATACATATATATCATGGATGCAACTATAACTTTTTAATAGATAGCATTTATTCAATCGGTTTAATTCGATATTTTCGGTTATTATTTTTCTTAAAATCAAACCAAACGAAACAAAAAAAAGTATCAATTTTTTATTTACCAGTTTTTTCGTAAAAAACCCTACTCATAGTATTAGCGAATATTCTTCGAATATTCTCTGTATATTTTGTAATTATGATAGATGTATATTTAAGGTAACTTAGGATTCTAATTATATTAGGAATCAACCTTTGTAAGGTAAGTTAGGATTCGTACCATAGTAGGAATCAACCTTTGTACAACTATATATATTGTGAATAATGAAAGGAATCCCTAAGGGAAATTATTCTGTCTTTCATGGTATCAAGAGCGTAAAACCTAAACCCTACTCTTCTCCTCTCTCCCTCCCTCTCTCGGCCAAACCAGAAAACTCTTGGCCAATCCCCACTTTCTCGGCCAAAAACATCAGTTTTTTTGTTTTTCTGGTTTTTCCCTCGGCTGAAACAGCTTCAAGGCAGCCACCATGTCTTCCCCTACAAATTCCGGTTCATCTACTGACACACTTGACAACCCCTCCCAACGTTCAGTATCTTCTTTTCATCCGGCATTCGCCGTTAGCAACATCAAGAATTTTATCCCTATAATTCTTGATCAAGAAGACTGTCAATATTCCATGTGGATGGAACTATTCTACATTCATGCATATGCATACAACGTGCTTGATCATATTGACGAATCTGTTCCTCGTCCCACTGATGTTACAGACTCAATCTGGCGTCGTCTTGACGCCATCGTCAAACAATGGATCTACGGCACCATCTCCAAAAACCTATTGTAGACTATCATGAAAACAGGTGCTACGGCACGAGAACTTTGGGTCCGGCTAGAAGAAATCTTTCAGGACAATAAAAATATTCGGGCCGTGTATTTAGAAGAGCAATTCAACAATACCCGCCTCGAGAATTTTAACAACATGTCTGAATATTGTAAGCAACTGAAACTCATCACCGATCAACTATCCAACGTCGGGACTTCTGTTTCAGAAACCAATATGGTGCTTCAACTTGTTGCGGGTTTACCGAAAGGTGAATATGACACACTCGCAACACTGATTCAACAAGCCGACTCTCTCCCAAGTTTCAACAAGGCACGTTCACAACTATTGTTGGAAGAAACTAGACGTGCTAAACAAGAGGAACATAATCAAAAGACGTTAGCCGTTGACGGGATGGCAACACCTGCGGCCAGCAGCAACCAGCAGCAGCAGCAGGCCAGTGGCGGAGGTCGTGGTGGAAGAGGTCGCAACAACAAAGGCAAGGGCCGCGGAAAGAGCCAACGCAACCAGCAGTAGCCATGCCAAAATACTGGACAACAGAACTGGAACCCGAGAGCAGGGTACAACCAAAGAACAAAGGTGGCCCAACCCGAACCAGGCCTCGCCGCATGCCCGCATCAATGCAAGGGCCCAGCCCAACAGCCCATGGTCGATCGCCTCTTGGGCCTGCCTCACCACCAGGCAAAGCAACCAAGAAGAAGAAGAGCCTACTCGTCTGCCCAAAGAAGAAGAATCGCAAGAAGAAGAAGAAGAATCGCAAAGAAGAAGAAGAAGAATCGCAAAGAAGAAGAAGAAAGAATCGCAGCAAAGAAGAAGAAGAACACATCAGCCTGGCCCCGACTGATTTGGGCCAGACCTACACCACCGTGAACCTTCAACATCCCGACGACAATTTGTACATGGACACCGGAGCCACATCTCACCTCACTCGGTCGTCAGGTAACCTATTTCAACTACGTGGTTAAAGTGTCCTCAATTTATTACTGTCGGCAATGGTCATCACATTCCAATTGAAGGTTACGGTAACACACACACCAAACATCCACACCCACCTTTCTCCCTAAACACGTCCTATACATACCTTACATCATTAAAAACTTAATCTCCGTTAAAAATTTCACTAGCAATAATTCTGTGTCTGTCGAATTTGATCCTTTTGGTTTATCTGTGAAGGAACTCAATACGGGGAAATTCTTACACGCTTCAATAGTGTGGGAGATCTCTACACATTCTCTCAATTTTCCGCTGTCAGACCGCAAACACCTCTATCCCTTGCGGCGATCTCTCCCTCAACTTGGCACAACAGACTAGGACACCCCGGAGACCCAATTTTTACTTTTCTTAGGACTTCTAAGCATATTCAATGTAATAATGGGAAAATTGCCCAACACTGTTTTTCTTGTCCACTAGGAAAACATACTCGTCTTCCATTTATGTCATCAAACAGTGTTATTTTTTCTCCCTTTGACATTGTTCATGCTGATTTATGGACATCTCGGATTGTTAGCTCTTTGGGTCATAAATTCTATCTAGTATTCTTGGATGATTTTCACACTTTGTCTGGATTTACCCACTGAAATTCAAATCTGAAGTTTTTGCAAAATTCCATGAGTTTCAAAAATTCATTAAAACACAATTTGAAAAATTTATCAAATCATTCCAATGTGATAATTGACGTGAATTTAATAACTCGGCATTTCACAATTTCTGTTCTAAACAAGACATGGTTTTCCATTTTTCTTGTCCCTAAACTTCTTCCCAAAACGGAAAGGCTGAATGAATTATATGTACCATCAATAACATGGTTCACACACTTTTGTTTCATGCCTGTCTACCACCGCCCTTCTAGGTCTATGTTGTCAAAATGGTAGAATCCCTTCATAATATTTTACCAACTAGCATACTCCAAAACAAGACCCTACCGAAATGTTATACCGTAGGCTACCATTATATGATCACCTACGTATTTTTGGATGCTTATGCTACCCAAACATAGCCTCCACTGCACCTCACAAACTTGTCTCTCGCACTTTGCCATGTGTCTTCCTTGGTCTGTCTCCTAATCATCGGGGATACTTGTGCTATGATATTGCTACTCGCAAAATCATTGTCTCCCGTCACGTCACCTTTGACGAGGCAACCTTTCCTTTTTCAAATCTCCGAAAATTTCAGACCACCGATTACATCTTTCTCGATGAACCAAGTCTGTCCTCGGTCATCCAAAATCTATACCAACAGCAGCCCACTGTTCCGACACCAATACAGCCTCCACCCAACTACTCTCGATCGACAACACCACTGCTGTCTTCAGCAGTGTCGTCTGACCTCTCCGAAGAATGCCGCCACCCACCCAGCCTCCTCGCTCTCGATCCCAAACACCACCCCTGCTGCACTCGCCGAAGTTCATCTGCAACACCCACACCGCCTCCACCCAAAGAACTGGGCCGAGTCTCCTGCCTCTGCAGCAACACTGCTGCCCATCAGTCCAGCAACCAGTCCCGCAACCCTGCTGCCTCCCAGTCCAATAACCAGTCCCGACCTCCCACTGCTGCCATCTCATCGCATGGAGACTCGTGCACAACATGGGATCTTCAAACCCAAGGTTCACTTTAATGTCTCCACACAAACCTTATCACCCATTCCAAAGAATCCAAAACTAGCTAAACTGGACCCTAATTGGACTGCGGCCATGTGCGAGGAGTTTAACGCTTTAACCAAGCAGAACACTTGGGATTTGGTACCTAGACCAGCTGGTGTGAATGTTATCTGGTGTGTGTGGCTATTTCGTTACAAGTTCAGAGACAGTGGTGACTTAGAGAGGTATAAGGCAAGACTAGTTGCAAATGGCACTAATCAGCAGGAGGGTATTGATTGTGGTGAGACATTCAGTCCGGTTGTTAAACTGGCCACTATTCGGACTGTTCTCAGTATTGCTATGGGCATGCATTGGCCGATTCATCAGCTTGATGTCAAGAATGCATTTCTTCATGGGGATTTGAAAGAGACTGTGTACATGCATCAGCCTCTTGGCTTTGTTCATCCCGCAGCTCCGCAGTTTGTGTGTCGTCTCAGGAAGTCATTGTATGGATTGAAACAGGCACCCCGCGCTTGGTATGATTGGTTCGCCAGGTATCTTTTGCAGATTGGTTTTGTATGTAGCAGGTGTGATACCTCTCTCTTCACTTTTCACCGAGGTAGCAGCACTGCATATTTGCTATTATATGTCGATAACATTGTTCTTACTGCCTCATCTGATGGGTTGAAGAATGAAATCATTGCTCTACTCAAAACTGAATTTGCTATGATTGACTTGGGTAAGCTAAGTTATTTTTTGGGTATATCGGTGACCAGATCTGCAACCACTATGTTCATGTGTCAGCATAAGTATGCCGAAGAGATAGTGTACAGGGCTAAGATGGCAAATTGTAAAATTATGCCAACTCCGGTGGACTCAAAATCCAAGCTTAGTGCCAATGACGGTGCGCTAGTTTCTGATTCCACTCTATATCGGAGTCTAGCAGGTAATCTTCAGTATCTTACATTCACTAGGCCTGATATTGCATATGCCGTTTAGCAGGTGTGTCTGTTCATGCACGACCCCCGAGAGTCCCATTTTGCCGCCCTCAAACGTATTATCAGATACGTTAAGGGCACACTAGACTTCAGCTTACATCTATACCTCTCTGCCCCAACCAAGCTACTTGCCTACACGGATGCAGATTGGGCAGAATGCCCCGACACACGTCGCTCCACCTCAGGGTACTGTGTATTTCTTGGGGATAATCTTATCTCATGGTTCGCCAAGCGGCAGGCCACACTTTCCCATTCGAGTGCTGAAGCAGAATATCGCGGTGTTGCTAACGTAGTTACTGAGATCTGTTGGCTCTGAAATCTTCTTTTGGAACTCTAGTGTCCACTCCGCAAGGCGTCTATAGTCTATTGTGACAACATATCTGCCATTTATATGTCTCATAATTCGGTCCAACATCAGCGGACTAAGCATATTGAGATGGATATCCACTTTGTGCGAGAAAAGGTTGCCCGTGGTCAGGTCAAAATATTACACGTGCCTTCCTTTTATCAGTATGCAGACATCTTCACAAAGGGACTACCGCGACAACTCTTCACCGACTTCCGATCCAGCCTTAGCGGGCTCGTCCCGCTCCGTCTGAGGGGGATTATTAGCGAATATTCTCCGAATATTCTCTGTATATTTTGTAATTATGATAGATGTATATTTTTTCTTTGTATGATTTTCGTTGTTTCTGTGTATGATTTTCGTTAAATAGAGTATAGCATCTGGATTAATTTGTTTATATTTTATAAAATAGAAGTTCCTGTGACCTCTGATTCTACTCAAATGAAAAATTAACACTGTTCTCAATTAAATACTATCGAAAATTTTTGGAAACAAAAAATTGACTGGTATTAACAACTTGAAATATAAATGATCATCAGGACCCTGCAGTAAGACACTTGATCCACCACATAAAGTGCTGTGTCAGGATATCATAGGTTTTCAACTTCCTATATGAAAATTGGGAAATTTATGTAGGCCATGCATGATAATTATAGTCTTTTGGCCATACTTAAAATTGTCCTGCGTAATGGGATTATGGTCCATCCTCCATATGGACCCTATTATCTTTAACACGATTGATCAGTTTCCAATTGAAAATTAGAAGACATTGATTTCCATAAAATTATTAATATCACATTCCTCCATTTAATTTGCACCTAATTTCGCGAGCAGTGAATATAGATGTAGCGTACTGACGTGGTGAGAGCTCATTCACTGTTATTCATATTAAATTTTTGTCAATTATCTTAAAAAAATAAGGAGTTATGATATTTTTTATCGACTGAATTATATGTTTGATGGTATATATCATCAGAAAGAAATATGGAGCGATAATATTTTCATCAATCATTTTAAAATCTGAATCCGCCCCTTACAAGTTGGGACTCTTTAGATTGTTGTCGCACCTAACTTTCTCGTGTTTCAGGTGCATAAATTTATCAAAATATAATAATTGATACAGAAGGTGCAATAAATAACGGGGGACACTGATAGTAACAACGTCGATATTAATGATGTCAAGGACCGCAGAGGTAAGCAGTGGTATGTTTCGATTTATTTCTTTGGTAGGTACTATTTTATGTAAACTGAACTGCCATCGTTAAATTTCTGCAAGAATTTATAAATTATGATTTTTCCCCAAGTACTAGAATAGAAAGAGGAAAATCAGTGTGAATGATGGTAGTTGGCTTATAACATATATGTTACATGTTTTAAATCAACTTCTAAACTTAGATGTCACTATCTAGTCACGTAATTAGCTTGAGAAAATTACAACCTGGATAAAGCTCATTAATATAGTTGTACGCGTTACACATCTTTTTAAATAAGTTAATGAAAAGCTAATGAAAAAGCTCTCCGTACAATACATGATCGATCCTTAAAACATAACCACTACTTTCTTCAGCCTTTTCCGCGATTGGGCCTCACGCTCCGGTCCACGAGAACTCTGATAGCCCCGGATCCGGCGCATGTGATGGAGAAGAACATTGAGAAGAATGTTACAAACACCCCTGCGGAAGAGATTTCACAGAAAGCCACGTATTCAAAAGCAATTCAAGTACATGTTATTCCGAGCCCTAGCAACCAATGACTTGGGGATCATAATATCAAAGCTAGATATGCTACTCACAATGGCATGCCAGCGATCTAAGCGATGTCACATAACGCCACCTTGTCTGAAAATTTTATTGAGCACTGATGAACCAATGTACTAATAAATAAGTACATATTAAGTGGCATGATTGGATGAAGCTTGCTCCGCAGACTAGTTGGGCATGATTAGATGAAGCTTGCACCGCAGACTAGTTGAGCACCACTTTTCATACAATAGGTTGCATGTTCGAAACTCGACACCAACACGTTCTTATGCAAAAAAAATTAACGCCAACTAAAAATGAAAATGCAAAAACGAATATGCTCATGAAGCACAAACTAGAACACGAGTCATGCCTGCGCTCAAGGGCCTAAAGAGCACGCCGACCAATTGACCAACTCCGGCGGATATGTTTGAGGAGGGTCCTTTTAGATATATCATAGACATTCAAGGTATACACACACATATATATACATACATACATATATATATATACATACATACATATATATATATACATACATACATATATATATATACATACATACATATATATATATACATACATACATATATATATACATACATACATATACAAACATATATACATACATACATATATATATATACACACACACACACACACATGTATGTATACAGAGTTTTTCCGAAGACAAATTTACATGCTGTTACACCCTGTACTTTGTACGTCGATATATCGTAAGTAAACTAATATAAGCTCGGGGAAGTCATGAACTCCTATAAGGCTAAGGAAGGTGTCAAACAAGTGTTAAGTGTATGCCATAATGTTTCGGGGCCAAACGAATCAAAGGAAATAAGTTTTGACAAAAATCAACAAAAAGGGGTCTACGACGCATTCTACGGACCACAAAATAGGTTTGTGGGCCTGCCTCACTGTTGATCGCAGAAAAGATCAGAGAAGTTGGATTTCTGGGCCATTCTACTACCCACTCTTCTGCGGGCCGATGATCAGGCCGCAGAAGTGAAGCGGTGCCACTGACCTAGCCTCCTATTTAAGTGGTTCTGCGGTCCACAGAATTGAGGCAGTGCCACCAACCTAGCCTCATATTTAAGTCTCTAGCTCGACTTTGGTCATCATTTTACACTCTTCTCAGACCTTAGATACCCCTAAAAATTCTTAAGAAGTTCTCTCTTGATCAAAGACCCAAATCCAACTCAAGTTACGTAAATCTAATGTTGATAAGCTCGTAGTACTTTCTAGATCATCCTTTCCCAGTTCGTGGGGGTTTGGAGAATCCTTTAGAGCGAGGTAAGCTTAAGTTCGACTTGATCTTAAAAGTTAATGTGAGGTTTCATTTCTTTTTCCATGAATTGGAAGTTGTTTACATCATGTCTAGTGGATTAGAAGCCAAACTTGTGAAATTAGTTGAGAATTCATAGTAGTAACTTGTTGGGGGCTGTTTTGATTATTCTTGGACTGAATTGTTGCTATAAGTCATGGAGAATTGGGTTGGTTATGTTGTTAATAATGTTTTAATCATGTTAAGGAGGAAGGGAAGGAGAAAATAAGGTGTTAGTCATCATTATAAGGCGAACTTGTCGCTCAGTATAGTGTAACTTAGTCTTCCCCGTAGTTGACCATGGTTTCATTGTTGTTTGATTGTAGAGTGAAGCAATATACCCCGTGAATACCTTGCTGATTGTGTCGACTTGATGACGAGAGCTATGTTAGGCTTACCTTTTCTTTCTTTTGGCATGATCCTTGAAATAACGACATATAACGAAACGTCCGCAAAAGAGAACTTTACCCTTGACTATTAAAGATATGCTTGTTCTTTACTCTTGAAAATATTTCATAGCTCTTGGTTGTCCCTTGCTGGGAGTACTTTTCCGCACATTGTATTATCTCTCATTATGTAATGTTCTATGCTCCTTGTTAGTTTTACGACAACTAATATACGTTGTTATATAATGATAGTCGGAGGGTAACGACCTTATGTCACTCCGACATTGTTCTACGCACCATATCATGTTGTAGGAGTGGTAAGATCGGGGTGTTAAGACACCAAGTGCCAGCAACACAGCTCAAAGTTGGGTGTGACACGTGCACCCTCTCCTAATAAGGCAGGTTCGCCCTTAGGGTTATAGCTAATGAATGCAAGTACACTCTTGTTGGACAGTTCATATGGATTCAACCTCAGATAGAGAAAATAAAGTCTAAATTTGCTTAAAATCACAGTAAGAGGTAATGTTAAAAATAGGGGTTATGATTTTTGAACAATTTTTCTTGATTTTCGAACTGCTTTTCTTGATTTTCTATTGAAGAATACTTTAAGAATGTATGGTATAGAAGATCAATTGAAATACAGGAGCAGGTGATGTGGTTGGAGAGTGGACTCCGAACTTTAAGCTGGATGAAAATTCTAACATTGTCCTTATATGCGTTTTGTTGCCAGATTTATCTTTTCATTATCATACATGGAACTATGTGAAGAAAATTGTGGCTCTTGTTGAAACACCTCTAACCACGAACCTTGCATCTGATTATAAGATGAGGCCTAGTATGGCTAAGGTTCGAGTGGCGGATGATCTTACTAAATCTAAATTTTTATCTATATGGGTTGGTTTTGAAGATGAATACTATCCTCTCAAAGGTTTTACTCAGAGATTGGAGTACGAAAGTGTGCCAAAATTTTAAGAATTTTTGGAAGACATTAGGACACTCAATACTTCAGTGTAAAAAGGTAGAACAAAAGAAGGTTGAGGAAAAGGATGACATCGGGAAACAAAACAAGGCTAAGGAATTATGCTCCGATATTTTCAAGAAAACAGTTAGTAGAACCGTTGGACATCTCGTCCAAAACACCACTATGGCTCCGGCCACCTCCATCAGGCAACCGCCCGGAGCAATCATCAACACTGATATGCCACCCACAACCACCACCAATAACGACACAACCAATCCATCTGAATCACATAAACTAAAAGAAACTTATGCGCAAGGCATGCATGTAACCAAACCCAACAAAACCATACACAAATTGATCAAACTCGACTATAGACCCTACGAAATCACGAATGGCATGAAAACAGTAACCTTCACAGAGAAAGAAGAAGCAATTCTAGCCCACAATTGCAGATTAACACTGGTAAAACAATTCTCTTGTAATAAACCCCAAACTGAAATAATTCGCCAGGAAATTAAGCGACGGTTCCCAGTGAATGGAAAAGTGGTGATTGGATTGTTCAATTCGCACTATGTATTTCTTAATTTCACTGATGAAGAAGATTGCAAGAATATCTACTACAAAAGATATATTCCATTTGGGGTGGATTGCATAATGTGTTTGCAATGTTCGACCAAGGATTTCAAATCATCTGAAGAAACAACCCTAGCACCAGTATGGATAATTTTCCCAGTATTAAAATGGCATTACTTCTAGTGGGAAGCTCTATGTAGATTAGTTGCACTAATTGGCTATCCTCTGGCACCGAACAAAGCTACGAATGCGAAAACTAGACTAAGTGTAGCAAAGGTACATGTGGAAATAGCTTTGTAAAGTCCAGATTAACGAGATTAATATATCGACGATTAATCAAGATACAAGGAAAAAAGAGGAAATCATCCAACCAGTGGAGTACGAAGGGGTACCCGACTATTGTTTTAAGTGCATGATGCAAGGCCATGGAAATTGGAACTTTAGGAGAAATCAATCGGATAATGGAAGCGCCAACAAAATAACACAACCAAAGGCTCTCACACAAGATGTTTGACAAAATGCCAAGAAGACTGGCCAAAACAACAATAAGGAAGCAAGAGTACAATGGGAATGAAACAAAGGAAACTAGTACTCCAAATTCTTACAAAATGGACATAATTGACAACAAAGAAGATGAAGAGAATATTCGAGAATTGGGTACCACAAGTGAACACCATAACATAAATATAGAGGACGTAGATCAAGGCAACACAAAGCAGATGATGATCACCTCTGAAGATTTGATAGAATTAAGAAAATAAAGTATTGAAATGGAAAATGGTAAAGGGGGATCTTAGAAGACCAAATCTAGACTATACAAGCATACACCACCAGCCCTCTTTAGGATGAGGCCGCCATATCCCAAAAGAGGAAAAAGAAGCAGAAGACAATATAACTTCAACTACACAATGAGGAAGAAACATGGAATCAGACTCAGAAAGAGCTGCAACAGATGACTGATCCAAATACAACTAGTAGACCTTTGGAAATACAAGGGAGAAGGGATAAAGAAAAACCTATAGAAATTAACAACAAATTTGATGTTTTTACTAACATTGCTAACTTAGATGTATGTGCACGAAATATAGGTGAAAATGACACTCATGAAACATTGGATAGTAACATAAATGCAAAGGACAACAACAAGCAAACAGAAGAGGAGAATTACGAGATGGAAAGTGAGGAGTTTCATACAACAAATTAGGATAATGCAGCTCATAGTGACAATGAGATTGCCCATGACAGTGAGGGAAATCCCTCTGTGAGAAGGAAGTTGATTTTTGACAATGATAATGGAATAAACAACATGATCACTAATGCTTGCAACCTATCACCTAGAGGAACTCAATTCCTCCAAAGTGATAAACCTAGTTCTCTAAAAGGAACCAGAACCACCCCCACAAATCTCCCAATGTTTAGTTTTTTATCTTGGAATGTCAGGAGCATCAAAACTATGGGTGATGGTGAGAGGTTGAAGAGCCTAAAAAACCAGTACATGCTCCCATTTGTGTGCATTCAAGAACCCAAAAGGAAAGCTAAACATATCACTAAATACATATTGAGTTTGGGATTTCAATACTATTATCATAACCTCAACAACAAGATATGGTTGTTTTGGGATACCACCATCACAGTACAGATCATTAATAATGCTTCTCAGCACATAACTTGTCATATCACCTATAATAGTAGCTCTACTAACTTCTACATAACTTGTGTATATGGTGAATGCACCATACATCTAAGGAAACCTCTATAGGAGGAACTTCAAAATCTTTCTGATAATTTGAAGGGACCATGAGGGGTTATTGGTGATTGTAATGTGATCACTTGGCCAGAAGAAAAATATAGTGGTGACCCCTACAATATGCAGAAGAGTATAAACTTCTTAGAATGTCTAACAGACTGTGCATTAATTGATGCAGGATATATAGGTTGACAATACAACCCTAGCACCAGTATGGATAATTTTCCCAATATTAAAAAGGTATTACTTCCACTGGGAAACTCTATGTAGACTGGTTGCACCAATTGGCTATTCTCTGGCACCGAACAAAGCTACGAATGCGAAAACTAGACCAAGTGTAGCAAAGGTACATGTGGAAATAGATTTGGCAAATTCCAGATTAACGGAGATTAATATATCGATGATTAATCAAGACACAAGAAAAATAGAGGAAATCATCCAACCAGTGGAGTGCAAAGGGGTACCAAACTATTATTTTAAGTGTATGATGCAGGGCTATGGAAATTTGAACTTTAGGAGAAATCAATCGGATAATGGAAACGCCAACAAAATAACACAACCAAAGACTCACATACAAGATGTTTGACAAAATGCCAAGAAGACTGGCCAAAACAACAATAAGGAGGCAAGAGTACAACAAAATATAGTATGAAATGGGGCAAAGGGGAATGAAACAAAGGAAACTAGTACTCCAAATTCTTACAAAATGGACATAATTGACGACAAAGAAGATGAAGAGAATATTCGAGAATTGGGTACCACAAGTGAACACCATGACATAAATATAGAGGACGTAGATCAAGGCAACACAAAGCAGATGATGATCACCTCTGAAGATTTGATAGAATTAAGAAAATAAAGTATTGAAATGGAAAATGGTAAAGGGGGATCTTGGAAAACCAAATCTAGACTATACAAGCATACACCACCAGCCCTCATTAGGATGAGGCCGCCATATCCCAAAAGAGGAAAAAGAAGCAGAAGACAATATAACTCCAACTACACAATGAGGAAGAAACATGGAATCAGACTCAGAAAGAGCTGCAACAGATGACTGATCCAAATACAACTAGTAGACCTTTGGAAATACAAGGGAGAAGAGATAAAGAAAAACCTATAGAAATCAACAACAAATTTGATGTTTTTACTAACATTGCTAACTTAGATGTATGTGCATGAAATATAGGTGAAAATGACACTCATGAAACATTGGATAGTAACATAAATGCAGAGGACAACAACAAGCAAACAGAAGAGGAGAATTACGAGATGGAAAGTGAGGAGTTTCATACAACAAATTAGGATAATGCAGCTCATAGTGACAATGAGATTGCCCATGACAGTGAGGGAAATCCCTCTGTGAGAAGGAAATTGATTTTTGATAATGATAATGGAATAAACAACATGGTCACTAATGCTTGCAACCTATCACCTAGAGGAACTCAATTCCTCCAAAGTGATAAACCTAGTTCTCTAAAAGGAACCAGAACCACCCCCACAAATCTCCCAATGTTTAGTTTTTTATCTTGGAATGTCAGGAGCATCAAAACTATGGGTGCTGGTGAGAGGTTGAAGAGCCTAAAAAACCAGTACATGCTCCCATTTGTGTGCGTTCAAGAACCCAAAAGGAAAGCTAAACATATCACTAAATACATATTGAGTTTGGGATTTCAATACTATTATCATAACCTCAACAACAAGATATGGTTGTTTTGGGATACCACCATCACAGTACAGATCATTAATAATGCTTCTCAGCACATAACTTGTCATATCACCTGTAATAGTAGCTCTACTAACTTCTACATAACTTGTGTATATGGTGAATGCACCATACATCTAAGGAAACCTCTATAGGAGGAACTTCAAAATCTTTCTGATAATTTGAAGGGACCATGAGGGGTTATTGGTGATTGTAATGTGATCACTTGGCCAGAAGAAAAATATAGTGGTGACCCCTACAATATGCAGAAGAGTATAAACTTCTTAGAATGCCTAACATACTGTGCATTAATTGATGCAGGATATATAGGTTGACAATACAACCCTAGCACCAGTATGGATAATTTTCCTAATATTAAAAAGGTATTACTTCCACTGGGAAACTCTATGTAGACTGGTTGCACCAATTGGCTATTCTCTGGCACCGAACAAAGCTACGAATTCGAAAACTAGACCAAGTGTAGCAAAGGTACATGTGGAAATAGATTTGGCAAAGTCCATATTAACGGAGATTAATATATCGATGATTAATCAGGACACAAGAAAAACAGAGGAAATCATCCAACCAGTGGAGTGCAAAGGGGTACCAAACTATTATTTTAAGTGTATGATGCAGGGCTATGGAAATTTGAACTTTAGGAGAAATCAATCGGATAATGGAAACGCCAACAAAATAACACAACCAAAGACTCACAGACAAGATGTTTGACAAAATGCCAAGAAGACTGGCCAAAACAACAATAAGGAGGCAAGAGTACAACAAATTATAGTATGAAATGGGGCAAAGGGGAATGAAACAAAGGAAACTAGTACTCCAAATTCTTACAAAATGGACATAATTGACGACAAAGAAGATGAAGAGAATATTCGAGAATTGGGTACCACAAGTGAACACTATGACATAAATATAGAGGACGTAGATCAAGGCAACACAAAGCAGATGATGATCACCTCTGAAGATTTGATAGAATTAAGGAAATAAAGTATTGAAATGGAAAATGGTAAAGGGGGATCTTGGAAATCCAAATCTAGACTATACAAGCATACACCACCAGCCCTCATTAGGATGAGGCCGCCATATCCCAAAAGAGGAAAAAGAAGCAGAAGACAATATAACTCCAACTACACAATGAGGAAGAAACATGGAATCAGACTCAGAAAGAGCTGCAACAGATGACTGATCCAAATACAACTAGTAGACCTTTGGAAATACAAGGGAGAAGGGATAAAGAAAAACCTATAGAAATCAACAACAAATTTGATGTTTTTACTAACATTGCTAACTTAGATGTATGTGCATGAAATATAGGTGAAAATGACACTCATGAAACATTGGATAGTAACATAAATGCAGAGGACAACAACAAGCAAACAGAAGAGGAGAATTACGAGATGGAAAGTGAGGAGTTTCATACAACAAATTAGGATAATGCAGCTCATAGTGACAATGAGATTGCCCATGACAGTGAGGGAAATCCCTATATGAGAAGGAAGTTGATTTGTGACAATGATAATGGAATAAACAACATGGTCACTAATGCTTGCAACCTATCACCTAGAGGAACTCAATTCCTCCAAAGTGATAAACCTAGTTCTCTAAAAGGAACCAGAACCACCCTCTGTGAGAAGGAAGTTGATTTTTGACAATGATAATGGAATAAACAACATGATCACTAATGCTTACAACCTATCACTTAGAGGAACTCAATTCCTCCAAAGTGATAAACCTATTTCCCTAAAAAGAACCAGAACCACCCCCACAAATCTCCCAATGTTTAGTTTTTGATCTTGGAATGCCAGGAGCATCAAAACTATGGGTTCTGGTGAGAGGTTGAAGAGCCTAAAAAATAGTACATGCTCCCATTTGTGTGCATTCAAGAACCCAAAAGGAAAGCTAAACATATCACTAAATACATATTGAGGTTGGGAAATGACTTGACAGATTTGTGTTTAATGAGGATTGGATGGATAAATTGAATAGTACTAAAGTGGAGCACCTTTCAAGGATAGGCTCTGGTCATGCTGCCCTCTTGGTCAATATAGAGTAGGAAAGCATAAAACCAATCAAATATTTCAAGTTCTTGAATATGTGGTGTAATCACAAAAATTTATCGGATATAGTTAAAGAGGCATGGAATACACCAACCCAAGGGAAAGTATTGTGGCAACTTCACAATAAGATAAAGGCAGTGGCTTCTAAACTGAGCAAATGGTCAAGAGAGACCTATGGAGATACTTTTAGGGATGTCATGGAAGTTGAAAAATAAATCAATACCTTAGAAAAGAAGCTAATAGAAGACACTAATGGGGAGAATAAGACCATCCTTAACAAAGCAAAAGCATAGTACATCAGACTACTTAAAAATCAGGATGAGATCTATAGACAAAGGGCTAAAGCTAAATGGCTATAGGATGGGGACAAAAACACCTCATACTTTCTTAAAGTCATGAAGGAAAGGAGAAGAATACTGAGCCTCCATAAAATACAAGACAGTGAATGTCACAACATAGAAGGACATGAAACCATCACCTTAATGCTGCCATAAAATATTTTGAGGAACTGTTCAGCTACCAGGAAAGCAAAGGAAATTTCAGATACTTGGACATCCTACCAGAAATGGTTATAGAGGAACATAATGTTGACAACCACACCATCAAGCCAAGAAGTGAAAAATGTTGTAAAAGATATAGACCCTGCCAGTGCACCAGGCCCTGATAGATTTGGTGCAAAGTTCTACCAAGTTTACATTGACATAATAATTACTAATCTTTATGGGGCCATAAAATAATTCTTTGATGGGGCACCAGTGCATAGGTATGTGTCTCACACTTGCTTAGTGATGCTCCCTAAATGCCTCCAACCCCAATCCTTATGTGATATAAGACTCATTAGCTTGTGCAATATCTTAAGTAAAATCATGTCTAATAGAATTAGCAAAGTTTGGCCTATCATTATCTCCCATAATTAGAGTGGTTTCATACAAGGTAGAGCAATAACTGACAATATTTTGCTAGCTCAAGAACTTGTCCAAGACATTTCTAAGAAGAATGACTATGACAACATAGTCCTACTAGACATGACCAAAGCATATGATAGGGTCTCTTGGCCCTATCTTTGCAGATTCATGAGAAAATTAGGCTTAAGTGAAATTTGGATTAACTTAGTATATTGACATGTCTCTAATAATTGATACTCCATAGTGCTCAATAGTTCCAGAAATGGTTTTTTTTTCAAATCAAACAGAGGGTTAAGACAATGTGATCCCTTGTCCCCAACCTTTTTTATAATTTGTGTTAAATTAATTTCTACAATGCTTAGCAATCTTGTTCTAGATGAGAATTTTACAGGTTATTACAGACAAAGGGAAGGAACAAAAATCACACATCTAGCATTTTTAGATGACATGATCCTTTTCACATCAAGTAAACTAGTTGATATTAGGAAACTCATGAAGTTACAAACACATAAGTTGTGTATTTGCACCAAAAGTCAGTATAGAAGTAATCCACAAAGTCACCAACATGACAAGCATGAACAAGAAGGAGTTACCAATAAAATATCTAGGCTATCCCCTCTTTGTAGGAAGAATGAGGATAGGCTACTTCTCAAACATGGTTCAAACTATTACAAGGAAAATACATACATGGCATGCCAAATTTCTCTCAATGGGTGGCAAGATTGTGCTGATCAAACATATGTTACTAGCAATACATGTTCATCTATTGACAACAATGAAGCATCCCAAAGGAATAATTGAACAACTGGAGGGTGATATTAATAGATTATTGTGGAGTGATAAGGATAATGTGAAGAAACACCACTGGAGCAAGTGGGCAAATATGTGCCTACCTTGTGATGAAGGGGGTGTAGGTTTCAGGTGCCTAAGAGATGTGAGCAAAGCCTTCCTAGCAAATAAATAGTGAAATTTAAGAACAAAAGAATCACTGTGGAAGATTATCTCATGGAAAAATATTGCTCTAGGAAGAATCCAATCATCAGGAATGTCATAGGAGCTCAATCACAGATTTGGAGAGCAATGCAAAAAATAAAGCCACAATTAGAGGAAAAAATATATTGGCAAATTGGACAAGGATAAGTTTCATTTTGGTATGACAACTGGACCAAAGAAGGGGCACTGTACAGACTATTACCAAAGGGCACAGAGCCAAATAATTGTCTATTAAATTAGGTTTATGATAATGGAGCATGTAATTGGAATAGAGCAAGATACAAAGTTCCACGGGTAATTAGGAATACAATAAAATACAACACTTCACTATCTATTTCACACCAGGCAAAAAAGATTTGGCAATATGGTCACCTAATCCAGAAGGAAAGTTCACTATTTCATCAGCTTAGAATCTGTTAAGAAAAAAAAGGGAAAGTGACTAGCATGAAAAATGAACATGGCACAAGAATGTCTCTATTAAAATAAACTTTCATATATAGAGAGTTCTCAAGAATAGACTATCAACTGATGACAGAATTGGCAAACTCAACATACATGGCCCCTCAATATGTTGCTGCTGCATAAATCACAAGATAGAGACAGTAGAACATTTGTTTGGGCAAAGTAATTTAGCTCAAGACCTCTAGACAAAAATCTACAGTCCAATAGGTATACAAGCACTAAACATGCCCCTAAGATAGATTTTGGTGAAATATTGGGGATTGAACTCCAGGAAACAAGTGGCTAGACTAATCAAATTATTGCTACCTCATATAACATGCTGGGAAATATAAAAGGCTAGGTGCAACATTAAGTGAAGAAAACTAGGAGAAAATTATGATATATTTAGTGACAAATATATAAAGAGAAACATCAAGATTGTAAAATGGTATCATCCACCACAAGGCATCATTAAACTAAATAGTGATGGCAGTTATAGAGGATATGATTGTGGTGGAAGTGGAGTTATTAGAAATAGTTAAGGGAAGATTATACATGGTTTTAGCATTAACTTAGGTAAAGGTATCAGTAACTGGGCAGAAGCCAAGGCCCTACAACAGGGCCTAGAACGGTGCATCAACAACAAATGATATCAAATCATGATAAAATCATACTCACAACTGTTGGTAAATGCTATATTAGGGAAGATCAACTCTCTATGGAACATAAGATAAATTGTAAACTGGTACAAAGAGTTATACAGACATACCAGATTCATATTAAACACTACCTAAGATAAGCAAATCAGGCAACAGACAAACTTACACAGATCAATCAAATACACAATGACCTCTTGAAATACAACATATGCAATTATCTGCCAAAATCAGTTAGGGGTATAATCAACACTGAGAGATAGGGTTTTTCTGCTATCAGGACCAGACCATTCAACAATTTAGCTTACTATTTTGACCCCCCCCTAGATAAATTTATCTTGTACAGTTTAGCAGGATTGCATTAGCAATGTTCTAATGCAGATTTTGACTAACACTAACTAAAAATAAGTATTAGGAAAAATCTGCACATAGGACTCATGCATCATATATAGTACAATATCATGTATAGGAAATTCATACATCATAATAGTTCAATTAGGTTGTATATAACATGCACCAAACTAGAAATATCCAGTTTGCATCATCAGCATAGGAGTAAGGTATTAAGTCCCCCCTCTTTTGTATTCTTTTTCACAATTAATAAAAATACCATCCAAAATATGATTTTGGAACTGGGTGGTTCCCTTAAAAAACAAGGCTAAGGAGAAACCTGAAATAAGTGATACTCAAGAGAATGATAGTAAATGGGGCAACAAGAATGAGTAGTTGAAAGTCAATACCACTGCAGAGGTGGAAAATGAGAAGAATGACAGTACAAATGTTAACAATGGTACTGATGTGGTATTTAAGGAGAATTCTAATGAGAAAGCTATGATTGAGGATATTGGTAATAGAAAAATATAGAGGAATAGAAAAGGAACAATCAAAAACAGAAAAAAGAAGAACATGAGGAATAACAAAAGCAAGATCTAGACTACAAAATATACTAACCAAGATGTATTTGTTCTTAAAGAGAGACTAAGTAAGATCAAAGAGAGAAAAAATAAGAAGGTTAAAAAAAAGAACCAATATCAAGATTTAAATTGGAAAGACAATGAGGAATTGAATGTTACAACTGTGTATGCAAAATGCACAGAACTAGAAAGAAGGGAGTTTTGGAAGAGCCTAAAGGGCCTAAACAAGATCATTAAGGGTCCATGGAGCATTGTTGCTGACATCAATTCCATTCTACACCCCAATGAGAAGTTGGGTGGGTTACCTCATAGAAACATCAAGAGTTTGGATTTTTATAGGTGTATGAACTCCTGTTGTATGTCTGACATTTGATATTCAGGTTCAAAATATACTTGGTATAATAATTAGCCTACTAAAAGGATATGAATGAGACTAAATAGGGTGTTTATTAATGATAAGTGGGCTCAGAAATATTGCAGTAATTCTATTAGACACTTAGGCCATAGTCTAACCATAGGCCACTACTGTTTAAATGGCAATGATCAACCATCTAGACATAAGTATTTCAAGTTTCTGGATTTCTGGTAAACTCAAGATGATTTTAAAGATATTATTGGAATCAACATATGATATGAAACAACAATAATAATATACCCAGTGAAATCTCATAACATGGGGTTTGGGGAGGGTATAGTGTACGCAGACCTTACCTCTACCTTGGTAGATAGAGCAGCAGTTTCTGAGAGACCCTCAGCTCAAGATAGAGCATAAGCACAAGCAAAGCAAGAGTAAAGCAAGCAAGAGAAACAATTAGGAAAAATTTAAAGCAGTATGAAAATGCTGGAATCAAAAAAATGAATAAGCCATGATAGCGCATTCCAAAAAAAGAAGTAGTAACTAGTGCATGTAAATAAGCTAAACAAAGTACACTAAATGACACATATCAGCAGAAAACAAGCTACAAGGGACCACTACCAGTTTGCAAGCGTAAGTAGGACTACACTTGACTACCCACTACCCTAATCCGTGTCTTCTACAACCCCCTATCTAAGGTCATGTCTTTAGTAAGTTGTACCTGCATCATATCTCATCTAATCATCTCTCTTCAATACTTCTTTGGTCTATCTCTACCCCTTCTGAACCCATCCATAGCCAACCTATCACACCTCTGCACTGGGGCATTTGTGTCTCTCCTCTGCACATGCCCAAACCATCTCAACCTCACTTCCCGCATCTTATCCTCCACCTAGGACACTCCCACTCTTCCCGGATATTATCTTTTCTAATCATATCCCTCCTTGTATTCCTGCACATCCATCTCAACATCCTCATCTTCACAACTTTCATCTTTTAGATGTGTGAAGTCTTGACTAGCCAACACTATGTCCCATACAACATAGTCGGTCTAACCACCGCCCTATAGAACCTACCTTTATGTTTTTGTGGCACTTTTTTGTCGCATATGAGCCTCTATTTCATCCACCCTGACCCAATACGATGTGTGACATCGTCATCAATCTCTCCATCTCCTTAGATAATAGACCCAAGGTACTTGAAACTTTCTTTCTTTGGAATGACCTGAGTACCAAGCCTCACCTCCACGTCTATCTCAAGGTCGCTCCTGTTACTGAACTTGCACTCCAAGTATTCTGTCTTGGTCCTACTTACCTGAACCATTTAGATTCCAAAGTCTGTCTCCAAACTTCCAGCTTAGCATTCACTCTGCTACGAGTCTTATCAATCAGGACTATGTCGTATGCGAATAACATACACCATGACACCTCTCCTTGGATTTGTCGCACCAGTCTATCCATCACCAAGACAAATAAGAATGGGCTAAGAGCTGATATCTGGTGCAGCCCTATCATCACTAGAAAGTGCTCCGTGTCTTCTCCTACTATCCGTACTTTGGCTCGATCATACATATCCTTGATCGCGCTAGTGTACACCAAATATACACCTCTAACCTCCAAACATATCTATAGAACCTCCCTAGGAACTTTGTCGTATGCCTTCTCGAGGTCGATGAAAACCATATGTAAGTCTTTTTTCCTCTCCCTATACTTCTCCACCAACCTCCTAATATAATGAATTGCTTCTGTGGTCGAACGCCCCGGCATGAATCAAAACTGATTCTCATAAATAGACATGTCTCTTCTCACCCTCATCTCCACAACCCTCTCCCAAACTTTCATAGTGTGGCTTAGCATCTTGATACTCCTATAGTTGTTATAACTCTAGATATCACCTTTGTTATTGTACAAAGGGATCATTGTACTCCACCTTTATTCTTCGGGCATTCTCTCCGTCTTAAAAATGACGTTAAACAACTCAGTCAGCCACTCTAAACCTGCCCTGCTTACGCTCTTCCAAAATTCAATTGGGATCTCATCAGGCTAGGTTGGTCGGCCCCTGCGTATCCTGCGAACATCACTCTTAACCTCCTTTACTTTAATGCTTCTACAATATCCAAAATCCCGATACCTACCCGATTGCTCCAGGTCTCTCAGCACAATGTCTCTATCTCATTTTTCATTCAAGAGTTTATAGAAGTAAGACTGCCACCTCCGCCTAATATACGCGTCATCCACCAGTACTTTTCCATCCTCATCCTTGATGTACCTCACGTGATCCAAGTCACGGGTCCTCTTCTCCCTCGCCTTGGCTAGTCTGTACAACTTCATATCCCCATTTTTCTCCTCTAATTCTACATATATGTGTTCAAAATCCACTATTTTTGCAGTCGTAAACACAAGTTTTTCCTCCTTCCTCGCCATCTTATACAGTTCCCCATTCATCCACTTCTCCACATCATCCTTGCTTTCTACCAATTTTACATACGCCACTTTCTTCGCTTCTACCTTCTCTTGAACTTTACCATTCCGCCACCAGTCCCATCGATTCCCACCACGGCTACCCCTTAAGACCCCAAACATTTCTGTAGCTACCTCTTGAATGCAACTGACCGTCCTATCCCACATACCGGTCGCATCCCCACTACTCCCCAAAGCTCCCTTGGCTATCAACATCTCCTCCATCAGTTTTGCACTAGCCATGGTCAAACTCCCCCATTGGATTCTTAACCTATCATCCACAACCCTATGCTTCTTCTCCATCTTGATCTCCAAATCTATAACCAAAAGCCTATGTCGGGTTGTAATATACTCCCTCGAAATAACCTTGTCTTAGCCACTGAACTACGGAAAGTCACCAAGTGCTCCTCCTTCTTCAGGAACCTCGAATTGGCTATCACCATCCAAAAAGCTCTAGCAAACTCCAAAAGTGAGACG
Source organism: Anisodus acutangulus (assembly GCA_029783415.1). Taxonomy (NCBI): domain Eukaryota; kingdom Viridiplantae; phylum Streptophyta; class Magnoliopsida; order Solanales; family Solanaceae; genus Anisodus; species Anisodus acutangulus. The sequence continues at coordinate 29,554,460 of CM056508.1, forward strand.
TCTCCCCCATTCCTGTCCCCGAGGCTAAAACCTCTATGCATGTCATCATAACCCCTCAAAAGTGACCCGATATGTCTGTTGAAATTCCCTCCTACAAATAACTTCTCAGTGGGTGATATACTACCCACTACCTCATTCAAATTCTCCCAAAAACGTCTCTTCTCCTCTTCATCCATCCCGCATGCGGCGCGTAAGCACTAATAATGTTCATAGTGAGCCCTCCAACTACCAACTTAATCACCATTATCCTGTTATTGACCTTCCTAACCTTTACCACCTGATCCCTTAGCTCGCTGTCTACTAAAATGCCTACCCAATTCCTATACCTCGACCTACCCGAGAATCATAACTTATATCCGTCCACATCTTTAGCTTTATGTCCTACCCATTTGATCTCCTGGACACATGCTATATTAATCCTCCTCTTCTTAAGAATCTTAACTAGCTCTATGGACTTTTCCGTTAAGGTCCCAATGTTCCAAGACCCTATTCTCAGCCTAGCATCTCTCTTACCCCACTTACCCCTCTAACCCTCGCCCCCGTCCCCGACCGAGAACATGACCCTAGTCTACCATCAGTTACAAATCCACTAAAGCAAATATAAAATAATAAACTACTCAAACTTTTACCCTAAAACAGTAAAGGATCAAAGTGAAAGCACAAATTAACAATAATCTAGAGGCAAGTAAAACCAATGCGCCAAGAATGCTATAACTAAATACAAGAATGGTAAATGCAAGAAGTAAAGTCACGAATCAATACAGCGAAGCGACAAAATTTAACAAGGATAAGGACAAAGAATGGATACGGGCAACCGGAGGTACCAACTCCAGTTTAGGTGAACCTGTTTGCCGGCGAAAATCACTGTTCACCGGTACTGTTCACCTACACCTGAAGTACTGTTCACTTGAATTTTCACCAAAAGTCGGGTACCTGAAAAATAGCTAAAACATTTATAGAGGAATACAGAGGAAGTGGTCGGCGAAGTCACGTTTCGGCCAGATTTGGCAGTGGCGACCAAGAAATCAGTGGGGCAGTGTCGGAGTTATGGTGGAGCAGCAAAAAGGAGAAGGTAAAGGAGGTGATCTGGTCGTAGTGTTAGTGGTGGTGGTGTTTTTGCTGAAGTTTTCTCGGGGTTCTTGGTGGTTGCGAAGTAGAAAAGTGTGGCTGGAAGACTTTCTAAATTATCTAGAGAAGAAGTTAGTTATGTCAATGATCAAGTGTAAATGTGGGAGGCCAAGATGAAATACTTGGAAGATGAGGACTTGATCAGCAGGTCAGAGAATAGTAGATGAGAAGTGAACAAGGGGCATGCAGAATATGTATATTGGCTCAATAAGAAAGACTCACTTTTGAAATAGAAGGTTTCTATTTCAAAACAAAATGGTATGAATGATGTGATACAAATAGCAAATGCTTTCATCCAATTATCAGTGACAGAAGAAGAAGGTTGGGCATCAATACAATCAAGAACAAAAGGGGCAACTGGATATCTAAAAATGGTAAGATTGCAAAGGCTACAATCAAGTACTATGAGCACATTTTTAATCTACATCTAAGAACTATTGACCCAAATATCCTGAAGTGCATCCCAAATTGCATCGGTCATGAGGATAATGTTAATATTTGTAAGTGTCCTCAGGGGAATGAAATTAAAGATGCTATCTTTAATATGCGAAAGGACTGCTGGTTCAGATAGATTCTCAGGTGAGTTTTTTTCACTCCTATTGAGATATTATTAAGGACATAATAGAATTTGTTCAATTTTTCTTCTTGAAAGGAATACCAATTAAGTTCTTTTCACATTTCCTCTTAGCTTTAATTCAAAAGGTTGATTATCCTATTGATTTTTTTTATTTAAGACCTATCAGTCTCAGTAATTTCGCTGGTAAAATTATCACTAAAATTCTTTCTAAAAGGCTTTAACCCTTTACTTCCTTGTATGATTTCTGAAAATCAAAGTGGCTTCTTAAAAGGTAGGGTCATTACTGAGTATATTTTATTAACTCAAGAAATTATCCAGGACATAAAGAGTACGAATCTAAGGGATAATGTGGTTATTAAATTGGATGTAGTCAAACATATGATAGAATGTCTTGATCATTCATCACAATTGTTTTACATAAATTTGAATTTTCTGAGGATGTTACTGATCTATTCATGGATACTATCTCTAATGCTTTGTATTTTATCATTATTAATGGTACTAGAAATGATTTTTTCACATCCTCTTTAGGACTCAAGAAAGGTGATCCTCTTTCTCATTCTCTGTTTATTATTGCTGCTGAGGTGTTGGCTAGAATTTGTAATAATCTCATTCATAATGATCACTTCATGCCTCTCTATGCCTGATAGAGGATCTTTCAATAACCACCTTTCTTATGCAGATGCCACTGTGATTTTCGTAAGTGGAAAAACTAAGTCAATTAGAATGATCAACAAAAGAATTCATTGGTAAAAATGAACAAGAACAATGTTTCTTTCCCACTGCTCCTGCCACTGACCCTAGAAGAATTAATAAAATCAGAAGTTCTACTGGATTTGTCAAAAAGAATTCCCTTTGGAATACCTTGGATGTACTATTTATGTACAAAGAGAAAGATGTTAATATTTTGAGAAGTTGTTGTCCAAAGTCATTAGAAGACTCAATGGTTGGTAGAGCAACATGCTGTCCTGTGGAGGCAATATATCTTGATCAAACATGTGCTTTAATCACTGCCTATTTATACTCCCAAAGGTATTATTAAACTGATCGAGAGGCACTTTGCTAGATGTTTTTGAGATTCCAATACTGATAAAGATAAATATCAATGGACCTCTTGATATTATATTTGCTATCCAAGAAAAGAGGTAGGATTGAAAATGAGAAGTATGAAAAATATCTGTGGCATTCTCAATATTAAGAAGTGGGGGAGATCCAGAGTATGGGCTTCTTGTAATTCCCATATTTGGAAGACCCCTTACTCAAGCTAAATCCTAGTCTGAGCATAACATGATCTGGAATATTCATCAAAAGTGATAGTATTTTTTTAGGTGGAACAACTTTACAGGTTATGATGCACTAGCTACTTATTGTCCTGATCAGATATACTCTATCAATGCTCATGTTAATAACTTCGTTAACAATCAAATATAGGATCTTCAGAAGCTCCAACAGTACTCCCAAGATGTCTTGTGAATCATATCACTACCATGAAGATTGGTTCCCACAATAGAAAATATTTTCTTTACTACTTGGGAATCCATAAGAGATGCTAGAAGGCCAGACAGACCCTCTTTTCAAAAGAGAGTGGCAAAATAATATTATTTTTAAGTTATACTTTTTATCATGAAGACTTATCAAATCTAAATTACTTTTTAATGATGTCATTTGCAGATATAGGAACAAGAGCCCAATGGACATTGGACAGTCTATGTTGTTGCAAATTCTTAACCTATGACTATCAAATATCTTTTCATTGATAGTGAGCCTGCTCAAAAGTTATGAAAATATTTTGGCAGCAAACCAGTAAAGGGTTTCTTACAAGATTGGTGACAGGCAATTGGGAAAAATGCGATACATAGAATGATGATACAGATTATATCTATAGTAATATGTTGGGTGCTCTGGACTACAATATGTTTTTGTAGACATGAGACTCAAACAAGATGCTATATTAGAAGGATGGAACATTAGATCTTTTGGCCCATCAAGACACCAATGGATAAAGCATTTCCTCTCCACAAGATGAATTTTCATTGGACAGCTGTATGAGATGTTTGAGAAATTGAGACACAAACTCATTGCCAAAACAATGGTCTGGAGTATGCCTATAAATGATTGTATCAAAGTCAATACTAATGCAAGTTTTTTTCGGAAATGAATGGGAAAGCTGGCATTGGTGGAATAGCTAGGGACAGTTTTGAGAATTTTCTCTTTGCTTTTGCTGCACATGTTCACTGCAAAGATCACAATATTGCTAAAACTTTTGTCTTTTAATTTTGTTGTGCAATGAATTAGGGACAACCATGCATCATTGAGATAGATTCTCTTCTCGTTGTAGATATAATGAAGAACAAGACCTCTCAAAATCTTAACACGAAGACTATTGTAGAGGATACAACTGACTTAACTAACAATACTTGTATTACTTTCTCTCACTGCTATAGAGAAGCCAACAAAGAGTCTGATTTACCACAACTTTGGATGAAGAGAAACTTTATAGTAGTTATAATCAGATTCTTGTTGATGGTGAAGATCCATTTATTTTGAATAAAATGCAACTACCTAACATTAAGATCAAATATGACCAAGCTAACTTTTCTGTTAGCCAAGTGTATAGCCTTGTAGATTAGTGAGAATGTGCAGCACAATGTGTAAATAATCTCATTTTTTACTGAATTGCACTGCAGTATGTGATGTATACATGGGGTTTTGGTAATTGGAATTTAACAATCAATCTATATATATAGAGAACAAAATTTATCCATGCAGTTTTTTAGCTAAGAGAATTCAGTTAACTTTGCCACTTTGCAATTTACTTGGCCTATACTAAAAGTTCATAACGCAACTATGTAAATCTGATGTCGCGAAACAAATGTTATAGCATATATTATAGGTTCCACGACCAAATAAAAGTCTATATATAAAAAAGAGATACTTCCTCCGTTTCGAAAGGATTGTCTTACTTTAATTCTAACCCGTTTAAAAAAGAATGTTTTTTCTTTGGCAGCTTTTAAGGTTCAATTTTTCACATGACATGTTTAAGATCGCAAGATTAAAGATCATTTTGATACATTCTATATATGTTTAGTTAACAACCATAAGATTTAAAGGTCTTATTTATTTTTTAAACTCCGTATCAAGTCAGAATCATACAAATATTTTGAAACGGAGTGAATATGTTATTATTATAAGACTTGAGTCATCCGCGGCCACCTAAACTTATCCATATTCCGCATAGACACTTAAACCACGCCTTGTACCAATTGAACACATAAATTACTCCCAATTTGTACCACATAAACACTTTTTAATAATAAGTGGAAAATATAAGTGAGTGTAGTCCACTCACAGATGATGTGACAAAAATGACAAATTAAATTATGACATATTGCATTTGACTCAAAATAATTATTAAAAAATGTTAACTAATTAAAAAAAAGTTAAAAAAATAAAGGAGTGTGACCCAAACCCCAACCCAAACAATCCCCGCCCCCCCCCCCCCCCAACTTCCGCCGTTCCCCAACCCAGCAGCCGTTCCCTCACCACCACTGTGCAATTCCTTCACCTTCAATTACTCATCCATTTTACAAAAAAATGTTCTTTCCAGTTCCTCTCTCGTCCCCCGGAAAATGTACCATTGTTCTTTCCCCTCTTCTTCGGATCCCTTCTACTTTCTTCACCGTCAAATTCCGCCGCCGGCCACCATTAAAATTCTGACCGTGCAATCTTTAAAGTTCTTGCTAAATATAAGTTAATCAATGAAAGGTGAGAATGCACACATAATAAAAAAGAAAGTGATAGCAGTGGTTGGTCTCCATATTTTCGGTGAACAAGATGGTGATGTACTTTTCAGATCTAGAAAAGATAAAGAAAATGGTAATCGAAAAGAATCATCTAATTCACAATTCACAAATTATGTTTATATAAAGAATAAAAATGAAACAAAAATAAAAGAAAAAAAAACAGAAGAGAAGCTGGAGAAGACGAAGTGAGGGGCTGCGGTGACTGACGAAGGTAGAAATGGCAGGTGGGTACAATTTTGCGGATTTCGCACGGCATCCGTCTCAGTTGGGGTGGGTATGTGTATAACTTTGACGGGTAGTAGGCGGATATGAGTATAACTTTAGCGGGTAGTAGGTTAGTATGGGTAGGTGGTGGATTTGCAGTTATATCCGCCTCATACCCGCCCGCCCCAAATTCACTTGTCCACGAAATCTTGTGCCATCGTGCTCCAATTACGCCATTTTTGCAGGTTTTGGCTCGTGTACCAGTCGAGTGCTTCTCCTGTCAAACTCCTTACGAACAACTTCATTATGATAGCCTGGTCTTTACCTACCCCAATCAGTTTGTCACAGTACGATCTTAAATGAGCGTGAGGATTTCCTTCCCATCAAACAAGTCAAATTTTGGCACCTTGTATCCGACAGGCAATTCAATGTCGGGATGCATACACAGATCTTCGTACTTGAGTCCTTCATGCCCCTTGCTGGTTTGGATATTCTTGAATGCTTCTTTTAGGCTATGAATTTCTCTCGCCACACTTTCATTGGTTCTGATTCTTACCTCCCTTTCCATCTCTTCATAGTTGACAGTTTCCTGAAGAGCCATGTTTGGTGTTGCGGTAGTAAAAGGTTGGGCTTCCATTACATATATTGGCGACACATACTGCTTGCTGTGATCAGCGACGTGTGTCATCAGTATGTGCTGGGCTGCCGGGTGATTTTGCGTGGAAGGGGTGTTTTGGATAAGTGGGGTAATTTGGGTATGTGGAGTTGTGAAGGATGCCAGATCATTTTGTAGCGGGCTTTGTTGTGGACTAGCTTGTGGGTTAGTGTGTTGTGGATTGGTTTTGCTTAGTGGCGAATTTTCGGGGAGGTTTTGGGGAAATGACGATTCAGGAGATGAAAAAGTTTACGATGCATTTGCATTCGTCCCTTCTTCAGGGAGTGGGGTATTGGCGCTAATGGACAAGTTGGTGAGATTTTGGAGCCGCTCTATCTCGGTCTGCATGGCTGCCATCTGTTGTAACAGTTGGGCGATGTATTTTTCTTGGACGGTAGCATTTCTATTTTCCGAAGCTTCTGGTTCATCTCTCGAAAGAGCGATAAGTCTCAGGCCAGTCTGTTCGGATGCATCTGAATCAGTCATTTTGCTGAATGATCGAGCCTTTGATCTCGTGAAGTAGGGGTGTTCCGCCAGTTTTAGTCAACGCAAATCAATCTTTAGGAAAATAATTTAGGCAAAATAAACCTTCTAAAAAATGAAGAAAACCAAGTTAGTATAAAGCGAGTAATTATTGCTTCAATTAATATGCACAGAGTGAAAAGCAGGAGAAAATAGCAAACAGATTGTAAGGCAATTAAATGCGCATCCTAATATGCATGGGGCCTCTCTTATGCCAGGGGTGGGCCTAAACGCCAAATATGCGAGATTACAACAGATTGATCCAAGCTGCTAAACTGCAATGCTTTTGTCGGAAATGAGACAAAATGAATGTACATTTTTCAATTTCGGCATGTCATGATTAGGCTTGGATTAGTCTATCATTATCATGTTACACATAATATGTTGATTGGTCGTTGGGTTGTGAGACCCGTAGACAACTTTGGCGGATTTCTTAATTATGGAGTCGATGCTAAGGATCGACCCACCTAAGGTGTATGTATGCATGACTTAAAATAAAAGATGGTATAGCTCTATCCTAAATTTTCTAAGATTTGGCTTACTAGACTCAAGGTTCCCAAGCGGACTGCTCGAGTGAGAAGGCTACGCGGCCACCGGATGGTCCGGACACTCCGCGCATACGCCAACTCTCCTAAAATTTGGTAATTTGAAAGAAATTTGTGGGTGCGCAAAACACACCTCGCGTGTAATGTGTGATAGTGTCAATTTTCTAGATTGGAAGAAATATGAGCGGAATGCCAATTTAAGGAAAGTAGTAAAAGAATATAGCAATTAAAACAATTATGCATACAAAATTTCAAAAGAAAACAATTAAAAACAATAGATCAAATAAGGAGCAATATAAAACACAATAATAATTAACCTGAATTTGCTATGGTTAAGAATCTGAAAATCCCCAGTGGAGTCGCCATGCTGTCGCGCCCGTTTTTCGACCGACTCGCGGGAGGTCGAAGCGGAGCACAACATTTCGGTGATTCCTGGGTATCGAATTAAGGAGTCGCCACCTAATTATTCTAAGGTGAATTAGGGCACCTAAGTTCTAACTAAAAATGCTGCAATATAACTCAAATTTTAAGGTCTGCGAAACTAGTTAGATTCTAGGTAAGGGTTCTTTATTATCCTAAAGGGAAAGGATTAGGCATCCTTTAAGATCCGCTAACTTGCGGTTATCCGATCAAACTCAGGTTAATTATTGCTAGGAAAAATGCATGTTTTAAAAGTATACTAAATTAAAAAGATGTTTGCAAATATTTAGTAAATGATGCATTTTATACAAGTATGCATTCGGATGACATAAAAGAAAGATACATATAAAGTTTGAAAAATATGCATTTGTAACGATTGATAGTAAAAACAAATTATTTATAATGCCGAAGAAGTAAATTTTTTGGAAATCATTGAGTTGCAAATAAAAAAAGATAAATTTATTTGTAAGGTTAATAAAGCGAATAAAAGAAGACCCAAAGTTGTTTTGAAAATTTTGAATATACATGACGAGCCTAAAAATAGATAACTAGCGGAGGATTTCTAAGTTTGAATTAACCGAGCCTACAAGTAAATAAGCTAGCGACGGGTTTCCAATTTTAGACTATCCTATGAATTAATTCTAAGTCTACTTATTCTAAGCATTTCAATAAATTACATAAGTGCAATAAATAATATTACAATACAAAGCGAGATAACGCTGAATTAAAGAAAGTAAAAACAACAACAAAATATATAATCTCCGGAGAGTATTTGCCTTCGCTGACTTTGTTCCTTGCAAGCTGTCAAAAACAAACGGTTAGAAACAGTTAAATATAAATAACTTCGAATCCGTATCCAAAACAGTAAATGTTTTGATTACGGAGGGCTCAGACTTAAATTTTGAAAAGACCATTCCAATCACGTCGTGGCTGCAAACGTATGACTCGGTAGTTATTTTGATTGTCCCGCCTACTAAACATGTTGGTCTCTCGGATGAAAAGAGAAGACCATTATAATCACGTCGTGGCTGCGAACATATAACTTGTTGGTTATTTTAATCGCCTTGCCTACTAAATATGTTGATCCCTCGGATGAAAAAAAAGGTTTAAGCCTCATCCTTGCCCAGAAGTTATATTCTCCTTCTTTACAACTGTGGAGGCCTCAAAATTGACGGATATTTTTCATCGGCCAGTGTAGTATCGTGTTCGAATCAGCAAAATTAAATCGGAACAAGAAGAAGATGAAGCGAGGGCAAAACTGAGAGGCAATTCCCGAGAAGACTGAATGTTTAGTAAAAATAGTAAAACAGTAAATATCCGTTGCCCGGATGTTTAACCCAGTAAACAGAAAACAGAGAAACGAAAGAAGCGTGACCTCGAATTCAATTTCATCGGCCTAAATGCAGTATTAGTAAAAAACGATAAAACAGTAACACAGTAATCTGAAACCGAGCAGCAAACCGAAATAGAAATAAAAATAGTGCCCGAACAGACGCGGTATTTGTTCAAAACAGTAAAACAGTAAAATATCTGTTGCACAGATGTTTAAAACAGTAAACTGAAAACAGAGAAACGAAAAAAGCGCGGCCTCGAATTCAATTTCATCGGCCTAAATGCAGTATTAGTAAAAAATGATAAAACAGTAAAACAGTAATCTGAAACCGAGTAGCAAATCGAAACAGAAAAAAAAAATAGTGTCCGAACAGACGCGGTATTTGTTCATAACAGTAAAACAGTAAAACAGTAAAATATCTGTTGCACGGATGTTTAAAAGAGTAAAATGAAAACAGAGAAACGAAAAAAGTGCGGCCTCAAATTCAATTTCATCGACCTAAATGTGATATTAATAAAAAAATTGATAAAACAGTAAAACAGTAATCTGAAACCGAGCAGCAAACCGAAACAAAAAAAAAACAGTGCCCGAACAGACGCGGTATGTGTTCAAAACAATAAAACAGTAAAATATCTGTTGCACAGATGTTTAAAATAGTAAACTGAAAACAGTGAAACGAAAAAAGCGCGGCCTCAAATTCAATTTCTTCGGCCTAAATGCGATATTAATAAAAAATGATAAAATAGTAAAACATTAAGACATCCGTTGCACGGATGCTTAAAACAGTACTGAAAATAGAGAAACGAAACAAAAAAAAAGCGCGGCCTCGAATTCAATTTCATCGGCCTAAGTGTTGTATTTGTTCAAATCAGTAAAATGAACAAAAAAATAGCAAAACAGAAACCGAGAAGCATTTTTCGAAAAGACGCGGCCTCGAATTCAATTTCATTGGCCTAAATGCGGTATTAGTTCAATCAATAATAACAGTGCCAAAGAAACGAGCAATGAGCAATTAAAGTATCCAACCCGAATTCTGAAATTTTGGAACCGAAATAGGATTAAGAAGTATTTATGAAAAATCAGACCCGGATTATGAACAGTGACCAGAATTTTGACCCAATTCTGAAAACAGATTCTTCAGATAACCAACAAATAAGATACGAAATGCAAGAATTCTGAAAAATATCCAAACCGGGTCGACCCGACCAGGATCAAGTATCAAACTCGAATCAGATTTTCACCAATTTTCAGATAACCAATCAAATAAGATGCAAAATGCAATAATTCTAAAAAATATCCAAATCGGGTCGACCCGACCCGAGTCAGTGACCCGACCCGAATCAGTGATTCAAACCTGAATCAAATTTTCACCAATTTTTCAGATAACCAACCAAATAAGATACGAAATGCAAGAATTCTGGAAAATATCCAAACCGGGTCGACCCGATTCGAATTAAATATCAAACCCGAATCAGATTTTTGCACCAATTTCAGATAACCAACATGCAAGATGCGAAATGCAATAATTCTGGAAAATTCAATTCGGGTCGACCCGACTCGGGCCAGTGACCCGACCCGAATCAGTGAAGAAAAACAACAAAAAAAACAAGCAGATTTTCAGATTCGACTTATGAGACAAAAAATAGAAGTATTTAAAAACCAAAGTTCAAGAATGAAACTCACCCCTTTTTCTTTTGATTTTAGGCTTGTTTTCAGACTTATTTCTCGGATAAAGAAGAAGGCCAATGCTAAAAATCAAGAACACAATAAATGTTTTATGTATGGAAACGTCTTCCGAAAAAATTCCTTTCTTTTCAATGTAGAACAAAAAAGGGGGTATTTATAGATGGTTTCGCACCCTTCAACCTTCAAGGATGAGTCAGAATTTCAAATAAAAGGAGCCAAAAAATTGCGGATTTGAGGGGCATGGGTTGCGAATTTTTGGGGTATGGGTCGAAGGGTTGGTGGCAGCGATCGGCGCAACAGAGGGGGGTAGGTGGTGGTGTCGGGTCGGCGAGGTGATGGGGTGTGGGGTCGGGTGCGGCGACTTGGGTGAGGGGTGTTAGGGTTTGGATTTTTTTTTGTTTTATGTTTTGTTTTGGTTAGGGGGATAAAAGAAATAAGGGAAATGGGTTTGGTAAGCGGGTTGGACGATTCGGGTGTGGGCTGCGGGAGTTGGGCTGACCAGTTGGGTTTGGGTATGGGGTTTGGAATTGTTTTGGGTAGAAATTGTTTTTGGGTTGGGGTAATAAATGGGTGATGGGTTGGGCTTGGACGAAATGAGTTTTAGTTTGGGTAGAAATTATTTTGGGTTGGGAAATGAATATGTTATGGGTTTAAAAATATAAAAAGGGGTTTAATATTTAAAAAAAATGCTTTGAAGAAAAAACGTAAATTATTTTAATAAAAATATAACGATGTGATAATAATAAAGATATAATATTTGCGAAATGTTTAATTCTTAATAAAAAATGGAAATGCGATGCAATTTTGCGAGAATAAAATAACATAGAATTTTTTAATAAAACTTATGATTATGATAAAAATGCAAATGATAGTAAAAAATGCGAATAATAATAATAATAAGAGAATATATATATATATATATATATACGTATGTATGTATATAGGTTAAAATTGTTTTGAATGTTAAAAATATTTAAAATTGCAAATAAATTGGAAAAGACGGGACAAAATTGGATGTCAACAAAGATCAGTTCATGCGCCCAAGGAAAGTGACTTTCACTTTTTTCCATGTCAGTAAAAAGTGTTTATGCGGTATAAATTTGGAATGGTTTAGATGTTCAATAGGTACAAGGCATGATTCAGATATCTATTCAGAATTTGTGGACAAATTTAAATGACAACGGGTGACTTAAGCCTTAAGAGGGAAAGTCGCTATCACTAAGACCCGTTGGAAATTTTACTAATGTGGAATTGAGTTTATTCCATCTTTAATTACTTAAACACGTGGGCCCCGCATGTCGAAAATATCATTTATTCGCACATGCCTAATCTACTAAGTGAGTAGATGATGTTAGTGCCAAGTATGGTCAGATTTCGTTGAGAAGTGAAAGAGATATTGATACACAAAGTAAGGTGTTTAAGATATCAAAAGATTGAGTGTTTTTGACCGAAAATGACAAATCTCCTTCATTGGTAAAAGAATGAGAGTTTATGCTAGATGTAAACTCTAAGTTTGGCAAAGGGTTTGGGGCTCCAAGGGGTAACCCATGTGTCATGTCCCGTCCGGGCTCGGGTTCACGGGCTGTTGGGCTGTTGCTTTCTTCCAGAACTTTTTTTGGTTCCTGAAATGTTAACTATTTACATTTTGATCCCTGAAATTTTCGGAACATCACAACAATCTAAAAGACTTCAACAGTCATGACTGTTCAACAGATCAAGACGTTGAAGATATCAACAGTCATGACTGTTCAACAGGTCAAGACGTTGAGGACATCAACAGTCATGACTGTTGGCCTCCCTTTCTGGTCTTATATATTTAACACTTCAGTTCAAATTACAGAGACACTAAAAGACACAGAGATACACTAACACACGCAGAACACATCTCTTCTGTCCAGAAACTCAAACAAGCTTTTCTTTTATGTTCTGTTCATCGTCCAGAACATACACACAGAAAATGAAAGTACAGAAAGCAGGCAGAAAATATTTTTCGCTCTCTTTCTTCAGCAATCTGTTCTTATTCATTGTCTTCGCTAGAATCAACTGTATTTGGTTCGTACAGTTGATTAATTGTTGTTTTATCTTGTGAGATTATTGCCCAATACCGTAAAAGCATTTATACGGGACAAATTTATCTTAAAGACAGAGAGTCATCTCTTGACTCAACATTTATCTTGTTTAACCTTTCGACTACACTTTAACCCCGTTTTCGTTACCTACAATCCAATTTTATACCAACAAGACCTACTATAGATACCATACATATACAAATCTTCATTTCAATAATAACTAATCTCTTCTCCGTATTATAAACTATCTCTCTCTCTATATATATATAAAAGTATTTGCACAAAGCCCTTTTTCCATTATATATATTCTTAAAATGTTCAAGTTGATATATATATATATATATATATATAAAAGTATTTTCACAAAGCCCTTCTTCCATTATATATATTCTTATGAACCAAAGTGTTCAAGTTGAAGCTTGAAGTTAATAAGCTTTTATTTCTTGGTTCTTCACTCTTGAAATTAATCAAAGATGGTGATGAGTAGCAGCATTGAGAAATCATTCAGAATCAAACATGAAGACAACAACAAGTTCTTGTCAAAGCTTCTTTCAAAGGACAACTCCAAAGCTGGTGCTTCTATTCCTTCTTTCAGAGTTTACTACAATGATGTTCCAAGTTCTGTTCCTTTCACTTGGGAGTTACAACCTGGTACTCCTAAACATACATTTTCTCAAACTTCTTTATTACCTCCTCTTACTCCTCCACCTTCTTACTACTCCAACAACAACAATAATAACAATAATACAAACAAAAAACCTACTAAAAATAACTCAAGATCCAAGATTTTTCATGCTTTGCTCATGAAGTTTAATCCCAAAGAATCTCAATTACCTCCATCTCCCTCTTATTCATCTTCATCCACTCTATCATGGTCATCTTCTTCACAATATTCATCAATCTCTGCACCAACAACTCCGTCATGTCTCATCCAACCGCGTCGTTTTTCGTCTTTTGATGACTATAATGAAGAAATATCGCCAGCATCAAAATTATGTTTTGGTAATTCTAAAGCAGGTGGAAATTCTGTATTTACGGTGAAAAAAGCTTTGTTTTCCATCGTCGGTGGCCGTGGATCTAACTAATTATTAAGGTTCAAATTTATCATTTCTTTGTGTTGTTTAAATTGTTTTCCATTACATATATAAGAGAAGGAGGAGTTGTGGGAATTGGACTCTCACATCTATTATTATGTGTCTAGTGATATTACTAGACAATAAGCCTAGATGGTAATTAATTTCTCTGTGTTTGAATTATGTGTTGGACTTTTTGTGTCAACTTTGGCTGTTTGCACCGTGCAAGCATTTTCTCTAAGATCAATGTAATTAATTAACTTTATTACTAGTATTCAAATGATCATTTATCTCTCTTTATTTTTGTTCCTCCATTACTGGTAAAAAATAGTCAACTTTTAGTTGTTTTATGTAGTAGTATTTCTCTTGTTCAGTTCCAATTTCCATCATCATGCCATGAGACATTGAATTGGGCCAAGTCATTCTCTCGGTTTCAAATTAGTTTTCATATTTCCTTTTTCAAAAATTAATTTAATTAACCTTCAAAGTTAAATTGAATTAAATCAACTTATATTTTATAATTAGAATTTTAATTTTCAAAACTATACACAAAATAGTATAAGTTACAATTTTGATTTTAAAATATATAATTTTTTTAAATATTAATTATAGTTGACATAATTTGATTTTTTAAAAGAAAAAATATGACAATTAATTTGGAACGAGGGAAATAATCAGGAACATACTAGTCCCAAAAGGGAAAGGAACAATATCAAGAACCTCGCGACAATGTAATTACAATTAATGTAATAATTCTCTCTATAGCAGATCAAATTTGAATCTTTATTTTAATACTGGCTAGTTGTAATTAAAGTGTTTAAATAAATTATGATAAAATCGAACGTCCCAAGGATTTCGTATATCTTAATTTATGATATTATTAAAGTAGTAGTAGTAGCAGTTTAATATAGTGGATGTGTTGAATAAGGAGAAGACAAATGTCTCGGATTACGAATCAATGTGTCCCTTTTAGGTGTATTAATAATAAAAAGAAGGGAAGTTTGTTGGAAGTTTCTATCTCAGCAATAAAAGCTTTCCTCAGATCTGCAAATTGGAATCTTTTTAGCTGTGTTGTTCAGTGAAGCAGTGGTAGGGAAGCTTCTGCCACTACTTATGCTACTTGGTGTATATAAATACATAAAAATAACTGCAGATTCATTACAGCTTCCGCATGCATGGATTTCTTTTCTTTTTCTTTTTCTTATAATTATTAAGTATCTACTTGCCTACTAGACTAATTTGAATTCGAATCGAATAGGCATATTAAAGAGATTTGCATAATTGGGATACTTTAAGGTCGATATTTAATTTTTGTCGTGGAACTAGCCGTTTTAAGCTTAGTGAAAAAAATCTGAATGAAAATATTTTTAAGTTGAGCGGCAGAGATAGAAAAGAGACGAGACATCAGGAAGCGAAACTAAAATCTGTGCTTGTAGCATGCATGCATGTCATGATAAATCGGTATAACTTCATAATACTTTCTCTCTTATAATTTATGTGATAATGTTTGACAAGACACAAAGTTAAAGAAAGAAATGAGGACTTTAAAACTTGTGGTTTAAAATAAATTATAGATATTTGTGTTCTATAAATTATTTCATTAAGGGTAAAATATGTATTTTAAAGTTAAATTATTAGTAAATATACAAATGTATCATTCTTTTTTGGACCGATTAACAAGAAAAAAGTGTCACATAAGTTGGGATGGAGAGAGTATATTCAACCTAGCTGTCATGTTTGATTACTCATAAATTATATCGAATCGTTATGGTTTCGTACCTACAAACAAAGAAAAGGAAAAACATACATTTCAAAATTGTGTCGTGCAAGTGATGACAGGTTGGTATGACTTCTTGCTTCAACCTAATTGTCCTGTTGACTTACTCAAATATGATAGTAGGTTGTCATGATCATATCAAAACTATGAAAAAAAGGAAAAATTATACATTTTAGAACTGTAATATGAAAGTCCCGGTAGACTAATATGACTTTATGCTATATTCAATCTAGTTGTCATGTTGGGTTGCTCATAAATCATACTTGATTGTCATAATTTCATAGCTACAAACAAAGAAGAAGAAAAAATACATTTCAAAACTGTGATACACAAGTTATAACATATCGATATAATTTTATGTTATATTCAACCTAATTGTCATGTTGGTTTAGTTTCAGATCATACCAGATTTTCATGATTACCTAGCTACAAACAAAGAAGAGGAAAAACAAATTCAAAATTGTGTTAAACAAGTTGTTGCAAACCGATTTAACGTCAAGTTATATTCAACTTACTTGTCCGGTTGGATTACTCACAAATCATACAAATTGTCATGATTTTAAAGCTACAAATAAAAAAAAGGAAAAATACATATTTCATAACTGTGGTATGCAAGTCATGACAGACCTGATATGACCTCATCTAATATTTAACCTAGTTATATCATGTTGGATTGCTCATAAATCATACTTGATTGTCATGACTTCAGAAATACAAACAAAAAATAGGAAACAAATACAAACTGTGACATACAAGTTATAACAAACCGATATAATTTTATGTTATATTCAACCTACTTGTCTTGTTGGTTTACTCACAAATCATATCAGATTGTCATAATTTACAAGCTACAAACAAAGAAGAGGAAAAAGTACATTTCATAATTGTGCTTTGCACTTCGTGGCAAACTGATAAAACGTCAAGTTATATTCAAGTCATATATTCCTTTTCAGGAATCGTGGTGACACTTACATAATTCCACCAGTAGGCGAACCACTCCCAATCATTAACACTTACATAATCCCACCAGTAGGCGAACCACTCCCAATCATTAACACGATATAACACAAATAAAAAGCGAAAGATAACACAATACTACATAAGTTGTCTGATAATATAAATGCGGAAGATAATAATAAGTCTAATACATCGAAAACAACCCCCAAGTGATCTAGTCTGTGAATACAAGAGAACTAAGATACAATACAAGTCTGAAATGAGCAATCAAGTGCCTAAACTGAATACATAGTCTGAATATGTCTCTCAAGTACGAACAAAAGACAGTAAATAGAGAAGGAGCATCCAAGAGTATGATGGAGGTAGCATCCTCACCCTGAACACTGAAGGTCAGCTGCTCTGACTCAGCCACGTGGTCCTGCGGAGGTGGAAGATACTGAATCTACATCCAAAAAGAATCCAGCAAGTGTATCATGAGTACGAAACATACCCCCGTAGACATCATAGGCCGACAACGGCGGAAGATATATAATTCAGAGATAAATATCAAGTTGACACAAAGTAGCCCTAAACTAACAGTTCAATAATCCAAGTAAATCACATAGTTTACATATTGTTCATAGAGTTCAACAATAATTCAAGTATCAAGTAACACGTATAACCCTTCCAATTCCAGAATCCAGTCAATTATCAACAACCACTTCAAATACAAGTTCACTCACAGTTTATCAATGAAATGACATAAGTATGTATGATATGAATGCAATACATATGCAAGGTACCTTTCTCAACCTGATATACAGTAAGTCAAGGTTTTACCCTTGGAAAAACTCTCTCATCTGGCCTACTCTCTTCGTCATTTTCACCCTTATTTCTTCAAACATTGTCATTATAGTCGTGTGTCTTACAGCTAATATCCAAGAGTTGAAACATTCAGCCATGTTGTTTTCTACACCGTCACATTTTGAGGTAAAATTCAAGTAAACTTTACTCCGTCTTTCTGGGTTGTAGTACAACAACTTATCAAGGCATTCTTCTTCTAACTGTTTTATGTAGTCAAAATTTTCACTCAACTCAGCCTTAAAAATAGATCTTGCACACCTCCAGAAGCAATTTTGTCTCTCAAGCCCTCTATTTTGACCAATTAGCTAACACATGTCTAGCACACATCCTATGTTCAGCATAGAGCAGCAGCCCTGATATGGCACTTTCAAGACTCTGTAAAGAACAAAAATGACGCCATTAGTAAAAATGAGATTATTAGTAAAAACAAGTATGAAAATGTAGTGAATTCAACACTTAAATCTTACCTTTTGCATATCTGTTATAACTACCAAGTCTCTCCCATCTCCCAGCTAAAGATCTTCCTTTAAAATTCTAACAAACTAGCTCCAAGTGTGCTTGTTTTCAACCTCAATTACTGCCCAAGCCAGTGACATCATTTGATTGTTGCAATCTTTACACATAGTAGCTGACCTTTAGAAATTTCCTTTTAAAAATAACCATCCAAGCCAATGCACTTTCTACAACCAGTCAAAAAGAACTTCTTCATTGCATCAAAACATATGTAGAAGCCTCTAAACATTTTTCTGCCACATTCAAATGTCTTATCATTGAGCTTGACAACACACGTACTGCCTGGATTTGATCTTAACATCTGATCCCTATAATCTAAAATTCTCCAAAACTCCTGAACATGATCATCCATTAACATAGCTAACACTTTGTTTTTTGCTCTCCTACACACAGTCCTTCCAACATATAAATCCAACTCCTTTTTAATAAGCTGTTGAAACTTAAATATTCTAATGTTTGGTTGTTGTTTTATTCTCTCATTATAGTGACTGGATAAGAATTTGATATTGCAAAGCTTGTTTCTATTGGTAGAATCAAATTTGTAAATTGGATTGTAGTTCTTGTTGGATATGTAAAGCAATACGGGAAGTAAATAAATATTACAATTGTTCGAAAGGATGAACAAACAAGCCAATATTCAGAACTGTCGCAAGCTTGTTGAGTCTTGAATCTTGATAACCTGAAATCAAGAAACACTTAATCTGGATTGTTACAACTGTGACTGAGTCGAGAGATGACTCTCTGTCTTTAAGACAAGATTGCCCCGTATATATGCTTTTACGTTAATGGGCAATAGTCTCCCAAGATAAAACAACAACTAATCAACACTACAAAGCAAATAGGTTGATTCTGACGAAGAAAACAAACACGAAATGACTTTCTAAAGAATAGAAAAGGAAGGAAGAGTTTTCTATTTTTTTCCACTGTTTCTGGTCACGTTTTGGACAGAATTTGTGTTGTGCTCTCTTCTGTTTTTTTTCTCTGTGTATATATCTTGTAGTAGTCTCTACAGTTGAGCCAAAAGACTTCAATATATAGCATAAGGGGAGACTTCTCAACTGCCAAGTAATGGTTGTTTATGGCCATTAGTGAGGGAGTTAATCAACCAAGTAATGACTGTTTATGGCCATTAGTGAGGAAGTTAATCAGCTAAGTAATGGCTGATTTAATGTGCAACGTTCTGCCTTCCGTCGTTCCCAATTTCATCTTTTCAGAAACTCCAGGGACCAAACTGTAAATATTAAACAATTTGAGGGTCTATCAGAAGAAGCCCAAAGCCCAAGGCCCAAGGCCCACGACCCGTGACCAGAGCCCGGACTGGAAGGGACGGGCGGGCGGTAGCGGTGCGCGTATGGACTTAGCCTTGAACCCAAGAACATCTAGGTCCTCCCTCCTTCAAACACATGAGTTACCCCTTGGAGTCCCAAACCCTTAGCCAATTTTGAGACTTATAAAGAGAACAATTCTTCCTTTTCCCACCGATGTGGTAGATTTGTCCCACACCATATTTTCATGCCTCAAACACCTTACTTCGTGGACCAATATCTCTTTCACTTCTCAATGAAATTTGACGATTCTTGGCCCTACGGTCATCTACTCACTTAGTAGATTATGCACGTGTGAAGAGACAAAGTCTCCAACATACGAAACCCTAGTGTTTAAGTCATTAATTACGGGTGGACGCACCTTCCCACCAAAGGTAAATTTCCAACAATCCCCTCTTGAAAGAGATTTGGAGGCACACACAAGGTGCCTACTTTCAACAATCTTTCAGCGAAAGAATATTGCATCAGGAGAGGTAGCTTCTGCTTTGAACCTTCCCTAGTTGAATACCACCGGACTTACATACTGCGATGTGAACGTGATGTCTTGAACCATCAGTATTTAGTGTAAGCCAAGACAATGATACCAACACAATAACTCTCATTATTCATTTTCTTCTTATTGTTTTGTCCGTTGTGGCCGTGGACACACTTGAATTCTTAAGTGCGTTCATTTGAGGCGGCCTGTCCTCGCACTTAAATAGGTGATCTCTTACAAGGTATTTTGCTACACCCCACTTCACAAGTGTTAGGAATCATTAAAAGTTTCCCCAACATTAACCTCAACCGTGTGAGGATTGTTAAAGGTTTGGAAGCTTAACCTTTACCCACCATGCAGGTAGCACTTTAATGTCTATCGCGGGAATAACTTTGGGTTCATGTTTCCCTACAGAAATCATCATCCGAAGTGCTCTTGCTTCCACCGAAGCGCCCAACTGAACCTTTTTACAGCTTAGTTTTCCCATTGAATCAAATTCTTGCAGTATGGTTGGGTTACCACCGCAAAGGTTCGTATTGTTTGGGTTTTAAGGCCATTCCCATAGACAGACAGAACACTTGATCTCCGGGTAGTCCCTTAATTAAAAGGTCCGCTATATCATTTGATTAGTAATCAAGGAAGTGACACCCGTGATGATCAACTGCCATAAGGTCTTATGTCTCCGACAGATCCTGACAAATACGTCTATACACCGTCATCCATGTCCTTCCTAAAGATGACCGGCTAGACACAGTGTATAACTGCTGAAAGCACAGGTTTCTCCCAATAAGGGACGTCCTCTAAGGAGTCGTGAAGTTACTCAACTTCTTTCATGCTTTGTATAAAGCGATAAACTCCGATTCCATCATGAATCGGCCGATGCAAGTTTGCTTAGAGGTTTTTCCAAGATCCACCATACAAATTTCATTGTGGCTTTGGTGTTCTTCACATCTGATGTCCAGTTTGCATCACTATGTTTTCCCAGAACTGCTGGACATCCAGAATAGCATAATCCGTAGATAAGCGAATATTTTAGATATCGTCATATCCGACTCAACGCCTTCTATTGATCATTTATTAAAATCATCAGTGAACCTTAGTTCAACTGATTTGCTTTGTAGGCCGATACCAGGTCGGTTGTAGTGTGTAACATACATTGTACTATATGTGACCTGCACATATCACTCCTTATATATGGGTGCACCATGATTTCAATCAGTTATATGATTCATATCCATTGGTGGCTTCAACGAGACTGTCAACTATCTCACAACTGAGTTTGGAGTTAGACAAGTCCGTTAGATGTCTTAGAAATCCAATTCCTAAGATGTCATCTGTGATACCTATATCTTTTGTTTCAATATAACTTTCACTCTCAGACTATTGGTTTTCCAACTGTTGGCTTTCTAACTTCAGAGTCAATATTTCTATGGTCAGATTCATTATTTTTATTTTATCTGAAACTTCCATGACCAAAATGTAAATATTTCAGGGACCAAAATGAAAGTTCAGGAAGAAGCCCAACAGTCCCGCAAATCAACTCTGATTCTCCCCTTCCAACTCTCCGGTTAGGAAGGCTGTTTCAATATCCGTGCCATGCAAGACTGCAATGGCCCTGGATATTAAGTTATGCATAGGGAAGCACATGTACAAGTAGCCGAGGCCTTATACTCGTCAGTAGATCCATCTACTTTGTACTCACTTTTGAGTATTCTTTTTCACAACCTAAAGGTTCTTTTCCCGGAGGAAGATCAACCATTACACAAGTATGGTTCTATATGATGAAATCTATTTCTCTCTTTAGCTTCTTTCCAAAGCAGTACTTTTAGAGATGACAATTATTTGTTAATTGTCCATGGTTCATTCTCAACCATACAAGCTAGAAGGCCTGGAACAAGTCTTTGTCTCCTCTTTGCTCCGTCTCGGTTCAACATCTAAAATCCCTGAGTTCTGTAGATCTGGAATATTAAGTTCCAGGTAGACAGTAACTTTCGAGTCCTGTAGGTAAGGAACGTCTAGTTCCGGACAGTCAGGCACTTGCGGGTTCTTGTTAACCTTGAGCAATTACTCATTTTTTCTTTTCAAGGAAAGTTATCTTCAAAGAATTCAGCATTCTGTGACACAAAGAGGCGATAAGCACTACTGTTATTTGCAGATCCAGTGGATATGCAATTTACAGTATTAGATCCAACTTGACCTGTTTCGGTATTCCAACTTCTACCAAGCCACCCCACATCACAACATTTGTATGTGAGATCCTTTTCATGTTTCACAGGGAAAGTTGTCCTTATCCTTATGCGTAGTTCTGTTGAGAATCGCATTAGCGGTAAGGATCGCCTAGCCCCACATATTTTGGGCGTACGGCTTTGCACTTAGCTAACACCGTTAGACTGAGGTAAGTAATGAGCAGTCGTTTAATGAACGATGCTTCACAATCTCCCCCTCTATCACTACGAATTCCTCAATCTGTAGGCTTAGTTAATTTGCTTTGTAGCGCTTATCCGCTTCAACAACTTCATCTTTGCTTTTCAACAAACAAAGGATGCAATACGTTGTACCATCATCAATGAAGGTCACAAAGTACTTGTCTCCCCCCTCTATTTTGTATAAATTTCAAATCACCCATGTAGGTGTGACTAAGTTCTAGAGGAGCGGTGTTTCTTTCGTTATTCCTTCAACGGAACTTGGAAAGGTGATTTTGCCTGACTTTCTATTTAATGTGTCTTAATCTATGATGGCATAGATGCACGAATTACAAATATATCATTTATTTGGCTACAGACATACTGTACCATTCTTAGTTATTACAGACCTATTGGACTAGTCTCAAACCAGCTTGACCAACAACGTCCCTTAAACCAAGTTTGGAACATGTATCACCTCATCTGAGAGTGATCCCATTTCGTGAAGTCCTATTGAGGACAATCTCTCCAACCCCTTCTACTTTAGAGGTGACATTGCTTCACATGAACAACCTCTTGCTCGTGGTTAGGGCGTAACCGAATCATATGTGATCTGGATACTCTGGCCCACTCCAGTTGCTTTGGCAGACTGAGTGTCTAATTTATTTCCTACCTTTCTTTTGGCCTTCAGATCATTTAAGACTCTGGAAATTCTGGCCCACTCCAGTCGCCCGTAGGCTTTGTACGACTGAGTGTCCAATATCATCCTACCAAATGAATTCTGGCCCCACTCTAGTCGCCCGTAGGCTTTGTATGACTGAGTGTCCAATATCATTCTATGAAGGATCTTATGCCAAATAGTGTGACAGGCTCAACGTCTTTAGCTTTTAGTTTTCTTCCCTTATGATTGGGGCCCAGACAATTTTTGGCGCTTACTTAAGAGTGGTAACAGTTTTCGCACAGTCAGTGGATCTTTCTCTCTCGTATGTGCGAACATACTTTACACAGTTTTAATAATTACACTTAAAAGAACTGATCTTTTTAAGTCGCTTACAAAATCCAATATTTAAACGGGAAGGAAGATGAGATTAAACTTCTGATTTTAAAGCGTAAGGAACATAAATTATTTCGTGAAAATATTTTCATATTCCTCCTTACTTTAAGCCCTTTTTAATTAGAAAAATTACTTATCCTAATTTCAGATTCTGTCCCACTTCAGTCACTTCATCGGACTGAGTGTCCATTTCCTCCGTACCATAATTTAGATCCTTTGTTCGAGACAAATATAAGCCTTCTTCTACAAGATAGAACTACATCTTCAGCCTTCTCCTCTTGTTCCAGTTGACATCCTTAGCCTCTCGTGGGCGCTTGTTCCCACCACTCCCGGGAGCGGTGACATCATGAACACGTTGACCTTCAACAACATAATCAAAACTCTCTTTAACCAGAAAACCACAACCATATCCAGATTTGATCACACAACTTTTGACCGACATTTTTCAAACACTAATACAATCTTGTCTTAAAATTGTTGGATATGTAAAGCAGTACATGAAGTAAATAAATATTACAAGTGTTCGAAAGGATAAGCAAATAGACAATTCAGAACTGCCGCAAGCTTGCTGATGATAACCTGAAATCAAGAAACACAAAATCTGAATTGTTACAACTGTGGCTGAGTCGAGAGATGACTCTTTTTCTTTAAGACAAGATTGCCCCGTATATATGTTTTTACGTTAACGGGCAATAGTCTCCCAAGATAAAACAACAACTAATCAACACTACAAAGTAAATAGGTTGATTTTGACGAAGAAAACAAACACGAAATGACTTGCGCTCCAAAAATCAACTCCAACGGCAGACATAAACTTTCTGCCTTCCGTCGTTCTCAATTTCAGCTTTCCAGAAACTTCAGGGACCAAGCTGTAAATATTAAGCAATTTGGGGTCTAAAGAGATAATATCAGAAGAAGCCCAAGGCCCACGATCCGTGACCCGTGACCCGAGCCCGGACTGAAAGGGCGCGCGGCGGCGCGCGTGTGTACTTAACCTTGAACCCAAGCACATGTAGGTCCTCCCTCCTTCAAACACATGAGTTACCCCTTGAGGTCCCAAACCCTTAGCCAATTTTGAGACTTATAAAGAGAACAATTATTCCTTTTCCCACCGATGTGGTAGATTTGTCCCACACCATATTTCCATGCCTCAAACACCTTACTTCGTGGACCAATATCTCTTTCACTTCTCAATGAAATTTGACGATTCTTGGCCCTACGGTCATCTACTCACTTAGTATATTATGCACGTGTGAAGAGACAAAGCCTCCAACATACGGAACCCTAGTGTTTAAGTCATTAAATACAGGTGGACGCACCTCTCCACCAAAGATAAATTTCCAACAACTTAAAACTTTCATCAGTTCAAAAAGGAGACTATTACATTCAAACACGAAGAGAGTGTTATGAAGTTTCACTTGTATAAATTTTGTACAGTTCAAACTACAAGATAAATTCATGAAGTTTAAATCTTTACCAGTTCAAAATGAGAAATTTCAAAAATGGTGTCATGGGATTTCACTTGTACAAGTTCGATGTCTAGGACATAGTGCTGAAGTTTTACTTTTATAAGTTTGAACTACATATAACTGTGCTGGAGTTCAAACTTCTACAAGTGAAACTCTTTCACTTCAACACAGTGTGATGAATTGGAGTGAGGGTTTCTCGAGGCGACAAAAAGGCGAGAAGTCCATGACCTTTAACCTAGTCTCTCTTGGCTATAGCATGGTGAGCAAATGCTTGCAACATTGAAAATTTCATATGCTCTAATAATCATTTGTTAATAATTATTGGATTACAATAGAAGTAAATTCGTCACAAAATGACTATAAAAATATTCATTTGATATAAAACAAGCATATCACAGGCAAATGCATGCAAATAAATAGATGGATCGTTATTATGTGTATTACTTATACCTGAACATCCGAGGTGATCTTGGTGCAATTTCGAGTTAAATTACTTCTTGCCACTCTATTTCAAATTTTGAGTTTAGAGACAAAAGTAGTCAGAAGAGAAAGGAGAAGTGAGTGAAGGTTAGAAAAAGAACATTGGAACTCCAGAAAACTTGTGTTAAGAAAACAAATATTGATATTCCAAGGCAAAACAGTGTTTTGGAGTATTACAACTTGTACACGTTAATGTCTCATACATTATCCTTGAATTCAAACTTGTATATGTAAAACTTCATAATACTAAATTGGATGATTGAGGTGGCAGGACTCCAATTATTTTCTTTTTTCATTTATTTTGAATAAATTACTAATAAGGTGATTAGCAATCACGTAGGGCCTTACAATATTTTTAAAAACTTTGGGATTTCAAAATAGTCCTTTTTTCTTTCTTTCCTTCTTTCTTCTTTATTTCTTTTCCCTTCACTCCAACGATCGTTAAGCTTCCTCCTTCTCCCAAGGCTCTATCTCCAAAAAAAATATTTAAAGGCAACTTCAGGTGCGCAAAAAACTATTTCTAGAGCCAGGATTTGAGGATTTTAGTTGAAGAACAGTTGCAGGTTTCAGAAGCCCTAATTTTTCCTACTTTGATTTCTTTCGAGTTCAAAATAGTATTTTAATGTCTTATTTTATGATATTCTGAGTTTACAGTTATGGTGGAGTCCTAATTAGATGATATTAATTATTTGTTGATTCCAATTTACAGTCACTGCCAAGCCCTAATTATTTTTTATCTTGTTTTATTTTTGTTGAGTTCCATTGTTGTGTTTTTCATATCTTATTTGTTTATTCTTTTGAGTTTATAGTCATGATGATGACAAGAAGACAATACAAATCACTTTGGAGAGTCGATTACATGCCTCCTTCATCTAAAACGGGTTAAGAAACGAGGTTGTTGACCTATATCCCGACGTAGGTAAAGTTGAAGAAACAAATAAACAACCAGAGAAGTTAATTAATAGAGCAAAGAAACAACCAAATGAGTTATTAATGGACGAAATAAATAACAAGAGGAGTTAATTGATAGATGATATGAAGAATCAGATGAGTTAATTAATAGACGAGATTAACTAGATGAGTTAATTAATAGACGAGATGAAGAACCAGATGAGTTAATTGATAGATGAGATGAAGAACCAAATGAGTTAGTTAATATATGAGATGAAGAACTAGATGTGTTAATTAATAGATGAGATGAATAAGAGGCAGACTCTTCGTCTCTTGATAAGCTTCTCAAGGAAATTGATGAATTTGAATCTGAAGTAGCCAATTGTGATCTTCGAGAAGAGGAATGTCGCGAATGCAAGGCTCCGGAAGATGAGGAGGACAATAGTGATCACGTATCCGTTCTTGAACATTTCAAGTCCATCCCCGTAGAAAAGTTGGAAAGGCTCGGATTGAACTCGTCTTTTGGAAGGTGTTGATTTCCTAGTCAGGGTCATAGTGAGTTCTACTATGAAGTCGTGGTTTGACTTTAGAATTCTATTGCGAAAGCATAAACTTCTAAATCTGTTTCGTAGAACATGTTTTGGCCACTTCTTGAACCTGCCCTCACACTGGGATAAATTTAGTGGAAAGTTTGTTCATTCGCTTCTTCTACGGCAAATTACCAATCGAAAGAAGAAACACGAGATGTGGTTTTTGATTGATGATATATCATGTTGTTTTAGGTTAAGGGAGTTTGCATTGGTCACTGGATTAAATTGTGGGGCCTTCTCTAGATAAAATGAGTCGAATAAGGTACCTAGAAAAGGAGACAAGATAAAAATTAAATCAGGTACTACACAAAATTTGCTCGTGAAGATCTTGGAAAATGAAACATTGTCCAAATTAGACAGGCTTAAGATGTCTTTGTTGTGGTTTGTTCACTATATTATATTGGCACATGACAATTCTAAAACAGTTGAGAGGAGATGGATAAGCTTGGTTGAATCATTGCCGCACTTTAACAAATATCCTTTTGGAAAGATATGCTTTGATCTTACATTGAATTACTTGAACAAGGTGGACATGTTCAAATTATTTATTCAATTCAAAATGATTCATCTACAAGCACTACTTATTTTCTTTATGGATTCCCCTAAGGCATTGATCGTAAGTTATCCATACCAACATCATTTTATTATAGACCATTGGTATTTGGTTGACCCTATTATTTTTTACATTCCATTACAGGCATGGGCATATGAAGCAATCCCCTTTGTCTGATGTAATGGTGTCAAATCAGGGGTTATTCCTTTTCCAACTCCAATGATGCTGATATGGCGCACTTCACGCCAATATGAACCTAGTCTATTAAAAAAAATACCTGCTGAAGAGGTAGCACTTTGAACTTATGTCTATTTGAACTTAAGTCTATTAGAATGTCAATATTGGTATATTATAAACTACTTATTCAAAAAGAAAATACATGCTGAAGAGGTAACAAATTGAACTTAAGTCTATTAGAATGTCAATGTTGGTACTTAATAATGTCTCTTATTCAAAAGAGAAATACATACTGAAGATGTAACAATTTAAACTTAAGCCTATTAGAATTCAATATTGGTACATTATAAACTACTTATTTTATGAATTGATCTTGTTGTTTGATTGTTGAACTTAAGAGGGTGCGTTTTTTTCTTTACCCAGCCATTGGTGAGATGGAGAAAGACCATATAAGAAATTTTGTACCTTATGACAACGAGGAGGTGAATGAGGAAATAGATGTACTGAGGGAGGAGATTGCGGATGCGACATATATCAATAGGCCAGTAGAGCCCCGCATGTGACTTCTAGAGGTAGTGAATTTTGCAAGGAGTGTGGTAGGGGGACGAATGTCATTCTAGATAAAGTGACAACAATTGAGAAATCAATTGATGAGTTAAAAAATGCATCAGGATACAATATAATTTGTAATATTAGGACAATTTGTAATATTATATTTGTTTCTACATGTTCAGATGAATTACTTTATCTAGTTGCGCCATAAAGAATGTGTTTTGATGTTACATATTAACTTTGTTGTTGCTTTCATTACTGTCTATTTCATTTTACAATCAGTTGTACATGTCCAAATAAATAAGTTTTCAGTTGCTACTATTATAAATTGACTGTAGATAAATACAAAAAATAAAAAAACATACCCAAATCTCACAAGTGGATATACATTGAGTGTAGACGTTAAAATTTGAAAAAAAATCATCGACAAACGCGTATAACATGTCTATAGATTTTGTCTAAATATTTTCTACAATATTACTCATGATTACACCTATGTGACACTTTCCAAAGTGGCTTTTCAATCACTAACAAGGAAAAAAGTGTTTTTTGTATTAAATGCTTTGATGAGAAGTGAAAAAGACATTATATTTTACTTCCTATAAATAAACCTCTCCATCTTGTAAGGGATTTCATATCTACTCATTCAAAAATACTTCTAAACACTCCAATACTAAACATGGCAGCACCCCAAAACTTTTCAAATGGCTTTCCAAATGGCCGTGTTAACCCCCTCTCCCCCGCACAAGCTCGTGAGTCTCATATGGACAGACTATTATGGGAAGTACCCATAGCTAGAGGTAGTATCATACGGCTCATAAATCGTGTTAATATCCTTCAGGATGACTTGTGGTATGTCCGTCACATTGCTTTGACGGAGAAAGAAGAGAACCAACGACATCGTCGAAGAACTAATAGGATTCTCACTGAAATCCTCGCTGAGAGTGGAGAGGTGCGCGAAAACTACTACACCCCCTCCTTCACTACCACATTCCCCTCAAGCTTCCCCCTAACAACCCCTGTAGTTGTGGATCCTACTTCTCTTTTGTTGTTGTTTTTGCATGGCATGAGAAAAAGGTGTTGTTTTACTGTTTTTGTTATTTTATTTGCATGCCATGTAAATCATCCTATATATCACCATATATAAATATTAATATAACATCTTTATTTTATCGATATTTACTTCTTTCCAGTCTATTTTTTTACTAATTAGCCAGGAAAAAATAACTGTCATATGTAGACACTAGACCTTATTTTATCTTCTACTAAGCGTTGTTGAAAAATGAGAAAAAAACACACTGGTAACTTCAAGTTCCACGGATATACACTAGATCTTATTTTATCTTATACTAATCATTGTTGAAAAATAGAAAAACATGCACTGATAACTTAATGTTCCACGTACAGACACTAGACCTTATTTTATCTTCTACTAGGCATTATTGAAAAATAGGAAAATATGCACTGATAACATAAAATTCCACACATAGGCACTAGACCTTATTTTATCTTCTATTAGGCGTTGTTGAAAAATGAGAAAATACACACTAATAACTTAAATTTTCGCGCATAGACACTAGACCTTATTTTATCTTCTACTAAGCGTTGTTAAAAAATGAGAAAAATATGCACTGAGAACTTAAAAGAGTTCCGCGCATAGACACTAGATGGAATTGTATCGTCTATTAGACGTTATTGAACAATGGAAAAAAATACGCACTAACAACTTAAAAGAGGCGCATAGACACTAGACGGAATTGTATCTTCTACAAGATGTTTTGAACAATCGGGAAGATATGTACATTAAAAGAGAAAATTATGCATGTTAAAATTAATGAATTAATTCTTGAAAATTATATTGATTGATATTTTAAAGGGTAATTAACAAATATATAATGGCATATTAATATAAAAATCAATATTAATGGAAAAAGGATTACTATGTACTCTTAACTTCCACACATAGACACTAGACATAATTGTATCTTCTACTAAACGTGTTTGAAGTTGTTACATTAAATGGGAAAATTAAAGTTATGTCACCAATTTAAAATTATTATATATGATCATCACAACCAATATGAATGAAAATATCAATATCAAACGTCATATTAATATAAATACCAATATCAATGAAAATATATATGATGTTCAAATATAATTATGTCACCAATTACAAGTTGTTACATATGATCATCACAAAATGGGGAAAATATGCATATTCAATGGGTAAATTGTAGTTATGTCACCAATTTAAAGTTGTTATATATGATTAGCACAACCAATATCAATATCAAATGTCATATTAATATAAACATCAATATCAATGAAAATATATATGATGTTCACAATTATATCACCAATTTCAAGTTGTTACATATGATCATCACAACCAATGTAACGACCCATTTGGTCATTATGGCATTTTGACCTATTTACCCCCCAATGACCCTTTCCCGAGCCCTATTAGTATGACTTTGACCTACTGGGATGGGTGGTACATTTTTTGAGGTGATCGGGCGAGATTTTCTATGACTTTTATAAAATAAAACCTTAAAGTGGAAAACATTTGACCAATAGTTGACTTTGGATAAACGGACATTTTTTGGAAATTCATCGATTCGGAGAGGTCCAGATGGTCGATTGTGACTTGGTGGTATGTTCGATTCCCAAAGAACTTGAGAGAATTTTGAATTATTGGTTGGAAAGTTGGTCTTTGGCCATTGGGTGTTGACCCAGTCAAATAGACCTCCGTTGGAAATTTCGAGACCATGAGTGAGTCTGTAACGTATTTTTATGTGTCAATGCATTATTTCTAGTTTGTGTCTGAGAGGTCTCGGGTGATTGTCGAATGTTGGGGTTGAGTTTGTGAAAACTAGAAGTTTTCTGGTGTTTGGTGTCCGCCGTAGCGGCGCCAGAAGAACTGTAGTGGACCTGCCACAGTGTGGCCTGATCCGCTATGGCGAGTTGTGGAGATTTGTGTTGAGTCATCACAGAGGATGGGAATCCACTATGGCGGACTCATGGTAGTGAGCAGTGGGTCGCTGTCACGGATCAGTGACCGCTGCAGCGGACATCGGGGACCAAATTCTATTTAATGCACTAGTTAAAATCCTTCATTTCCTATCACTTCATTTATCATTCCTAAGCATCTTGTGGGCGAATTGAAGGAGTTCTTGACTGATTTCTCGTGTGGGTAAGTCCCTAACCTAGAATTCATTCCTTTACCTTTCCTAAACTTGAATTCATGCTAGAAATACTATAGAACTTAAGAAGAAAGATGGTTTTGATGTCTATTTCACTATTTGAGTTTTAGCCTTTCTAAATGAGAATTATTGGAGGATTGACTAATCTAAGTATGGATTTTGATGATTTAGTAACCAATAGGCTTGAGTCTTTCATTTAGGTTGATGAATTGAAAGTTGAAAGTTAGGGTTTATACCAAATTTTGGTTTTTTACTTGAATAATGGAATTGACTTATTATTGAGTTAATTTAGCAATTGAATAGTAGAATTAGACTTCTAGAACTTTGGATCACCAATTTGACTTTAAAATTTCCAATTTTACCCTCGTGAGCCCGTTTTCTCCTTGTCATAGTTGGTCTTACTTCATAGGATATAATAACAATATGTGTATTATTGTTTTTCATATTTATAATTTAGAGTTCGTTTATGGATAAACTTTGAGTACTTGGAGGCTTTCTGAAAAGGCAAGGTGAATGTGACATTGTTCGTGGCTCCCGCTCGGCTACCAGGTAGGTTATGACTTACCTTATGGTTAGACTTCGGTTAGTGAAGCATATGTAGAGTTAGTTATTGTTGGAGAAATCATGTTACGCCTTCGGGTATGAACTTAGGATGGAATACTTAGGTTGGTATTATTTCTTGATTGTGGTTATTTCCTTATTTGATCTAGTGGTTCGTCACCACGTGTATGATACTATACATTATTGTGTATAGAGGAAGAATTGATTCATTCTTAACATGATGTTATGTGTCCATACGTGGTACGATGTTACACCCCGAAGTTTAGTACGCGAATGAGGGCATAGCTAGGCGGCGTGAGCCGGTGGTTCGAGATCCTTTCTGAGGGTCCCTTATGTCTTAGATGGATGTTGTGAGGGTGTATCGTAGGTTGGAAGTCATTGGGATTAAAGGAACCATTCCTCGATGAAGTTCAACTAAGTTAGAGTGATACACTAAGCATTTGCATTTCGAATGGGATCAGCCTCACAGATGGGGCCGCACAATAGAAGCCAAAAGTTGAGAAATTTTTTGAAGTAAGATGTGGCCGCTTATGGGCCCATATATGGCCATATGCAGCGCAGATGGAAAACGGTGGCCGACCTTCTTTGCCTATTTAAGCGGTGAAAGCCTTATTTTATCTCATTTTTTACCCAAATGAAGTGTAGACACTCCCAACCCCTTCTTATACAATCTCCTAAGATCCAAGAGCCATTCTAAAGAAAATCAACCCAAGTATAGCAAGAAGATGTTGGAAATTACAAGAAAAAGCTTATGTGATGTTCATGTGAAGTTAACAGTTGTTGTAAGTTAGGTAGAGCTTGAAGTTCAAGTCAAATCTGTTGGATGATCTTGTGCTGGATAAGCTTGTGTTTACTATTAATCTTGTGTTGGATGAGTTGTTTTGATAAAGAATCATGAACTAGAACTTGAGAAAAGAGGAGTGGGAGTTGTCTTTTTGTTGGATTATTTTGTAGAAATAACCATAACTTGTGGTAATTGAAATCCATGGAAAGTAGCTTAGATATGATGTTTATGGTGTTGTGGTGCTTGTCTAAGTATTGTTGTTGAAGACTAAGAATTTCACCACAAGCTAAAAGAAGAAGTAGCTAGAAGGCATGAAGAAGTTATGTCTATGTTGTTGGAAGAATAAGGTTTTTGGAAGTAATTCTTTGATGTTGGATGACTGAAAATAATAAAGCATAAGTTGTCTTTGTTGTTGTTGTTGTAGTTTTATATAGTGTTCTTCATCGCTCTACGGATGAAGAGAATCCCTAAGGTCAACAGAAATAGAGTACGTGGTTTGACATGAAAAGTCACGTAGAATGGTATAGCACACGAGTTTATAAGGTACTCTTCGGACATAAGAAAGAAAGAGATCTGCGAGTTATAAAAAACTGAATTGAGTAGCATAATGAGATAGTCAGATGAGAGCTAAGATAATACAAGACTCCCTAAAAGATAACAGAGTAGCTCACAAGATAATAAGTATGAACTGTGGGTTACAGGAAGTGCTAGATGAACTATGAGTTAATTACGTAGTTACTTAGTTTTACAGATTGTTGGCTTATTGTTGTATGCACTTGCCTTCAGGGCTATGATATCGCCTTCGGGGCTATTGACACTTCCTTCGGGGCTATGATGCAGATTGACTTCAAGGATATATATATATATATATATATATATATATGCACATTGTCTTTGGGGCTATACAAATATAGATTGCCTTTCGGGCTATACAAACGTGCACTTGCCTCCGAGGCAATATAGCTATAGATTGCCTTCGGAGATATATAGACGTGTGCTTTCCTCTCGGGCTACATAGATATAGATCACCTTTGGGGATATTCTGATAGACTTGCCTTCAGGGCCATGCACTTACACATCAAATCCCTTGTGAGGCAGAAATATTGTGTTAAGATTATATGCTAGATAATACGTAATAAAAATTAGAAATCAGATATAGTAAAGATAGTACATAGAGCCAACACAAAATAAATTGTATAGATAAACAGAGAGGCCAAGAGGTCCAAGCAACAACGACCAGGTAAGTTGACCGAGAGGTGGTGGTCAGTCCACTCCCGTCCCTTTCTTTCAGTAGAGACTTCTAGTATATTTATTCATGTTATATATATATATATATAACTAGTAATTATCACATCTCAACCATTGAGCAAACTATTCTGCTTGAAACCGACTATGTTGATATCAAGCTCCTAAACAAGAAGACTATTGAAAAATATAGTAAAAAGTACAACTATGTCCATTTTGGCCTTATTCAAATCGCTGCTAGACCTCTCTCCAGAGAAGGACTAGGCATATCTCTACTTTTGTGCCTTAGAGATTCCAGATTTTTAGATTTTAACGATTCCCTCTTAGGAATGGTGGAGACCATCCTTTGCAGCGGTCCAATTTATTTTGACTGTTTCCCCAATTTTACCATATCTCTCAAAGATAAAAATATCTTGGATTCCTTGATCCTCAATGTCAAGACAACTAATTATAAAACAAAAATTGGATCTCTACCAGTTGCAATAGTTTACAGACTACAGTACAAAGCCATGAGTTCAGCTTTGAAAACTCCCCATAAGGGCGAAACTGTCATTTTTCAAAAAAAATCTACAAATATCTCCTCTCTCAATTCCAAAACCAATTACTTGGAATCAAGTTTTTTTACCACAGAACTGGCTATTAGAAGATGTTACTCCTGCTGAGAAACCAGAAAATACTTCGGTCTCTTAGATACAACAATATACTAGTGGAGCGGTAGCCGTCTATTTTCAAAGATCTTTTAGCCAAAGAATTCCAGTTCCTACTACCCAATCAGAAGTACATTCTGCTAGATATTCAATTTCTTCGATTCCTTCTCCGATTGAAACTGTTAACTTTGACTCTAGAATTCCCCAAGATAAATATTCGGTGGAAAAAGCCCTTCCAACAGAAGTTATCTATGAACAACCTTAATCTCCTACCTACTTTGCTTTAGGTGCTGAATTTAGTGTAGGTGCTTTGACAAAAGATTTTCAAATTGATAAACAAACACTAAAAATAGATTTTTACTCAAGTGAAAACATCTTCAAAAGAACATGGTTTTAAACACTTTTCAAGGTCAAGAAAGGACAATTCTTCAAAACATTTACTATGAATTTTTAAACGAAGTCAAAGAACAAATCAATTTTTTCGAATGGTTCGAGACTTATGCTGGTTACCACGAACTAGATTTTCCATTTTCTAAATCTATTAATGTTTAAAAAATATGGAAAACTAATATTGGAAGCGAAGTCACGTCTGAACTTCCTCCATCACAAGGCTTTTCCGTAAATTATGCTAACAACTCAATTATTGCTGCACCTTTTAAACTAAAAGCAGACAGTGAAGCTGTTACCAACAAAGACATAAAAACCATTTTTGAATAAAATAATTACACAAACAAGTATTTGCAAACTTTAGTTGAATATTTAATTACAAAACCAAATTCATCAGCACCAAAAGATCAGGACTCTGCTGGAACATCAACTTCTTCTATTCCTTTGTTCAAACCTTATGAGATCCCAACAACTTTTGCCAAGGATATTCAAACAAAACATTCCATAGACTCTCCCAGGACGTCTGAATTACAACGTAGGATCTCCAAAATCGAAAAGACTCTATTTCTGGTTGTGGCAGATATCCCCACCAGAGAACAAACATCAGTAACCTCTATAGTATGTGTACTTGAAGAATCTAGCACGAATAATGAGACTGACTCACACTCCGATCAGTCCAGACTCTGTCCTCCTCTTGAGATTGCCCAAATTAAGAATGATTTCCCAAATTGGTGTAAATCTCAAAAACTCTATTATCCCAGAGCTACTCATCCAGATATAACCTTGGAAGATAAACCAAATGTCAAGCAAAGCAATTACAACGCCAACAATATCTATGAATAGAATATAGATGGTTGTTTAGAATATAAAATTTTGTCCAAATTACAACAAATGACTATGGTAGCTACGGCATATAGAACCTCCCATAACTCTTCTGATGAACTTACTACCCATATTTTAGTAGCAGGTTTTACAGGTCAACTCAAAGGTTAGTGGGATACTCATCTTACTGATGAAGATAAGAAAAAAATATTCCTAGTTGTCCTAATTGATTCAGCTGGAAAACAATTCATCAGTGATGGCGAAACCATTACTGACTCCACCAATACCCTAATTTATACCATTATCAAGACATTTATTGGTTGTCCAAGTATCTTCAGAGAAAGGTCCTTTGAAATGCTCAACAATGTCAAGTGTAAGACCCTTTCTGACTTCCGGTGGTATAAGGATTCTTTCCTCACCAGAATTTATGAAAGACCTGATGGCAACTTTCCTTATTGGAAGGAAACATTTCTTGATGGCCTGCCCAAATCACTCCGAGATTTAGTCAAAGAAGAACTCCAAAATTAATACACTGGTAGTATTGTCCCTTTTGCGCGAATATCTTATAGACATCTCACCAGCCTTATCTAACATGTTGCCCTCAAAATTTGTCGCCAGGATAAACTTATCTGATAATTAGCCAAAGACAGAACACAAACTCGCCGCGAACTAGGAAGTTTCTGTGAACAATTTAGCTTGCCATCTTGTAAACCTCACAAAATACATAGACCCAAACATCTCTCGAAATCTAGATATTCCACGTCAAAACCGAGATATTCGACACCGAAGCATAAAAGACCTTCTTTTGATAAAACCAATGGTACTCCCAATAAAAACAAATCCTTCCAGTCTCCTAACCAGGGAAAATGTTTTAGGTGTGACAGACCAGGACACATTGCCAAGTTTTGTAAATTTTCCAAAAAGGTTAGAAACCTTAATTTAGACAAATCTATCCTCAACGAGATAGAACAACTATACATAGAAGATAGTGATGCTTCTATTGCCGATGATGAATTTGAGATCCAATTAAAAGATAATGATCTTAATTTGTGCTCATTCCAGTCAGAACAAGATGATCAGAACAGTCATACTAAGATTAATGTTCTCACTAAGGAGCATGATCTTATTCAAGAAATAATAAGCAATCTTCAAGATTTTGATAAAAAATAGTATTATCTAGAACTATTCAAACAGACTCTAGATAAACATTCAATCGCATCTTCATCGTCCACTTCATTCTCTAATAATTGAACCAAACATCCCCAGGTAGCAAATACCTACAACATTACTGACGTTCTTTTGAGATTTTCTTCTAAAAAAACTAGACAAGTTACTATCAAAGATCTTCAATCGAAGATAACACTCCTCAAGCATGAAATACGAGAGATCAAAGCAAGACAAGAACTTGACCATCTTGTTATCAAACAACTCTCTGCATAACCTGAGGAACCTACCCATGTTGATCTAACACCCATTGATCAAGCAGAGTTTATCAATCACCTATCTAGAATTTCCATCCGGAAATGGCACATAAGGATTACCTTAGTTGTCAACAAATCTTTTATCCTTAATATTTTTGCCTTATTTGATACATGCGCAAATCTTAACTGTATACAAGAAGGGCTTATTCCGAAAAAAATTATTTGATAAAACCAAAGAAGGTCTTACAGCAGCAAATGGCAGAAAACTAGGAATTAGTTTCAAACTCTCTGATGTTGAAGTAAAAACTTCAGAAAATAATTTCTCCTTATCCAAGTCAAGTTCCTTCTTACTGGTAAAAGACCTTACCAATCCAGTGATCCTAGGCACCCCCTTCATCAAAGAACTTATCCCATTATGGCAACCAGCAATGGAGTTTTAATCGAAAGAATAGGAAGACAAATTCTTTTTCTGTTCGATATGCCTCCTATTACAAAATTTTTATCTACCATAAAAAACAAAGAATCCTAGATCAATTTTCTGAAAGAAGAAGTTGCATTCCAAAGAATGCAGCAACAACTTCAAGATCCTTCTCTTCAGACCAAAATAAAGGCTTTTGAAGGAAAAATACAAAATGAACTTTGTGCTGACCTCCCAACAGCCTTCTGGAATCATAAGAAACATATTGGTAAACTCCCTTACGAACCTGATTTTGATGAAAAAACCATCCAATAAAAGCCCGCCCTATTCAGATGAATCACGAACTGACTATTTACTGCCAAGAAGAGATCAATGATATCCTGGAAAAATGCATTATCTCCCCAAGTAAATCCCCTTAGAGTTGTGCTACCTTCTATGTGAATGAAAGTTCCGAAATAGAAAGGGGTGTCCCTTGGCTTGTCATAAATTACAAGCCTCCGAATAAGGCCCTCTGATGGATTAGGTATCCTATTCCCAACAAAAAGGATTTACTTCAAAGGCTTTATGCCTCTACTATTTTTTCAAAATTTGACTTAAAATCAAGTTTTTGGTAAATTCAAATTGATCCTAAAGATCGATACAAAACTGCTTTTACCGTACCATTTGGATAATACGAATGGAATGTGATGCCATTCGATTTAAAAAATGCTCCTTCATACTTTCAAAGGATTATGAATGATATCTTTAATCCTTTCACAAATTTTATTATTGTTTATATTTATGATGTTCTAATATATTCTACTAGCATTGATCAATATTTTAAACATTTAAAGAATTTCTTTACCATCATCAAGGAAAATGGTTTAGTTTTATCAAAAACTAAATACAGTCTTTTTCAAATTAATATCCGATTCCTCAGACATAATATTCAGCAAGGGACCATTGTCCCTATTCAATGATCCATCCAATTTGCTGACAAATTTCCTGATCAAATTTTGGATAAAACCCAGCTCCAAAGATTCTTAGGATGCGTTAATTACGTGTGCGACTTCATTTCCGGACTTAGAAATTTGCTAAATCCACTTCATGATAGGTGGAAGAAACCTCCTCCTCCGTGGACAAATACACACTCTAACGTTATCAAAGAGATAAAATTGAAAGTTAAGGATCTTCATTGTCTTTCCCTACCTAACCCTTCTACCTTTAAAATAGTTGAGATAGATGCTTCTGACATCGATTATGGAGGTATTTTAAGGCAAAAGAAATATGGAAAAGAACAACTAATTGCTTTTCCATCTAAAGACTAGAATAATTCCCAACAGAATTATCCTACAATAAAAAAAGAAATTTTAGCAATTATTTTATGTATTTCAAGATGATTTATTAAATCAATTTTTTATTAAGAATCGACTACAAAACTGCGAAATCTGTCTTGCAGAAAGATGTCCAAAACCTTGCCTCTAAACATATTTTTGCTCGGTGGCAAGCTATTTTATCTATATTTGATTTTGATATAGAATATATCAAAGGGAGCTCAAACTCCATTCCAGAGAATTTTTGCAGGGAATATAACAGACAAATCTCTGCTACTGATCACAACCCAACAATGTCCTACCATTGTCCCATGCCCAAATGCTTGGGCTACCATGATCAGATATCACAGAAAGATATGCGAGAGTAAGGACAATAATGCAATCATGTAGTGTGTGGAGCCCTACTCCAAAGAAGGAAATACGAAGACGCTCATGCAGAAGATAATTTATTAGTTGTTGCGCAATAACAAACAAATTTCATTGCTTCCAAGCAACCTACAAATTCCGTTCCCTCAAAGCCATTACTTAAAGATAAAGAACCGAACCAGCCCAACTACCAGACTCCATCAGATTATGCTATGCCAGGAGTCCCCCAAACATTCCTATTAAAAAACCCATAACCAATTTCCGTGGTCAACCCAAAGAGTTGGGCAGCCATTGTTGACGAAGAGGAACCTCATAAATCCTCTTGACCAATTTTACAATGAAGAATTTTTCCAATGGCGTAAGCTTATGGGGTTGGCTAGCCCAACAAGCACCTCGAATAGAAGACAACTGAGAGATCAGTTTCAAATTTATCAAAATCTTCACCCAACTATGGTGGCACAAAGCTCCACATCAACTTCAAAACATGTGGTTTCTAGAAGCACCACATCATCTCCTTAAAAACCTATGGTTGCCAAAAGCACCATAGTGCAATACCCAAATGTGGCGGCACAAAGCCCCACATCAACTTCAAAACATGTGGTTTCTAGAAGCACCACATCGTCACCTTCAAAACCTATGGTTGACAAAAACACCATAGAACAATCAGTGGATGCAAAAGCCCGACAAATAACATGATTTACTCTGCACCCGCTTCAATGCTCTCTTCACTAGTACCACAACACATTTTCAAAATCCAGCTTCTGTTTTGAAGAACCTACCTACTTTAAGAATGACATTGTATACCCAATAGTCAGAATTGAACTCAAATTCTGACATCAAAACCTACATGAAGCAGCTAAGCATATGCTCAGCCCTTCAACCAATTTTTTACAAAAATTCCCAGGTTGTTCTCAAAAGTATTACTAATTCATCCGGACAAAAACCAAGTCCTGCTTATTCAAGCCATTCAAGGATAAGCAAACCCAGTCTTATGTTACTCATACTACGATATGGATAAATAAGATTCTTACACCCAAAGAATGGGGTACGAGTCCATTTATTTATAAAAGGCTATCTCAACCCTTCGACCCATAGTTTTTAAACTATTATGACGACCAAGCAACTTGAGTGAATTCTTTTACCTTTCAAAATCAGATAGGAAAACATTCATAGAGTATGCCACAGTTCCACTTACTGAGGAGTGCATATCTCGAATTCAGAACAAACTGCCAACAAAATTGAAGGATCCAAGTAGATTCACGATTGAATTTACTATTGGTAAGTAGGTCATTGCAAGAGCACTTTGTGATTTAGGTGCAAGTGTTAATCTGATGCTATCATCCATGTTCAGAAAGTTGGGGTTAGGAAATGCAAGACTTACCACTATTATTTTGCAGTTAGTAGATAGATCACTGGCTAGGCATGAGGGAATTATAGAAGATATGTTGGTACTGGTTAGATCTCTTATATTTTTGGCAGATTTTGTTATTTTGGACATCGAGCCAAATCTGACTATCTTATTTATTTTGGGGCATCTGTTGTTGGCAATAGTAAGAGCTTTGATTGATGTAGCTACTGGCCAGTTAACTATGAGAGTACATGACAAAGTCAAGATGTTCAATGTATACAAGGCTCTCAAGTTACCGACAATTGATGAAGAACTTTCGGCTATCACTGTGGTGTCAGCAGACAATATTGGAGCTACCATTTCATCGAGTGATCCATTAGAAAGAGCTCTAGTGGGTCATGATATTTTTGGAGATACTGAGGCATTAAAATTGGTGCAGATTCTTGATCTAGCAAGGATCTATATCTGCAAATGTGAGTTTGAACCACTTGACAGAGAGATTGGACCTCCACCAAAGCAATCAATAGAAAAATCTCTGAAGTTAGAGTTGAAGCCCCTACCCCTGCATCTTAAATATACATACGTGGGTGAGGGTGAAACTCTCTCGGTTATTCTAGTTGTTGAGTTGAATGAGGCAGAAGTGAAGATGTCTTTAGTAGTCCTGAAAAATTGCAAGAGAGCATTGGGTTGACAGATATCTGACATTTAGGGCATCAGCCCTACATCCTGCATGCACAAGATACTTCTGGAGGAGGATCATAAGCCGAGTATACAACATTAAAGGAGGTTAAATCCGATAATGAAAGAAGTGGTCAAGAAGGAGGTAATTAAGTGGTTAGACGCATCCATTGTCTATCCGATCTCTGACAATAGGTAGGTGAGCCCAGTACAAAGTGTCCCAAAGAAATGAGGGATGACAATGGTGAAAAATGACAAAAACAAGCTCATTCCAACGAGAATGGTAACAGGGTGGCAGATTTGCATGGATTATCTCAAGTTGAACGAGGCTACTAGGAAAGATCATTACCCGATTCCCTTTATTGATCAAATGCTGGACAAATTGGCTGGATGAGAGTTTTATTGTTTTCTTAATAGATATTCAGGTTATAATCAGATAGATATCACTACCGAAGGTTAGGAGAAGACCACATTTACATGCCCCAATGGTACATATGCTTTCAAGAGAATGTCGTTCGGCTTATGCAATGCACCTGCAACTTTTCAAATATGTGTGATGGAAATATTTTCTAAAATGGTGGAGGGCTTTGTGAAAGTTTTCATTGATGACTTCTATGTATTCAGTAACTTTTTCGAAGCATGTTTGAAAAATCTAGATCGGGTCCTTGCAAGATGTAAAGTGACTAATTTAGTGCTAAATTGGGAGAAGTGTCACTTAATGGTCAGAGAGGGTACTGTCCTTGGGTATAATGTGTAAAAAAGAGATATAGAAGTTGATCATGCTAAGTTGGATATTATTGAGAAACTATCAACCCTGTGTCTATGAGGGGGGTACGTATCTTTCTCGTTCACGCAGGGTTCTACAGAAGGTTTATTAAGGACTTCTCCAAAATATCTTGTCCAATGTGTAAGTTGTTGGAGAAGGATGTGGAGTTAGTGTTCCGCAACATTTGTCTGAAAGCATTAGAAGAGTTGAAGTGAAGACTGGTGACTGCGTCGATAATGATAGCACTTACCTGGAACTTGTTGTTTGAATTGATATGTGACGCTAGTGATAATGTAATAGGGGTTGTTCTGGGCCAGAGAAAAGAGAAGATTTTCACTCCATCTATTATGCTAGGAAGACACTAGATGCTGCTTAGAAAAGAGAAGATTTGTCATGGTGTAAATAGATCATTCTACTCTCCGGTACTTATTCAACAAGAAAGATGCGAAACCCAGGATGATTCGGTAGATTCTCTTATTGCCAGAATTTGACATAGAGATTAATGATCGCAAAGGGACATAAAATCAAGTCGCAGACCACTTGTCTAGATTGGATAGCCATGATCATGTGATCGGAGATGGACAAATTCGAGAATTTTATCCCGATGAGCAGCTATTTCCTATTCCGGATGCATAAGTGTTGTGGTATGTATACATCGAGAACTTGATGGTGAGTGGGATCTACCCATAAAAAACAACCATCCAGTAGAGAAGGAAGTTATATTATGACTCGCAGTTCTACATCTGGGATGAGTCATATTTGTTCAAATAAGGCCTTGATCAGTTGGTGAGAAGATGCATTCCATAGACTGAGGTGATCAAGCTTTGGAAAGATGCCATTCCTCCCATATAGGGAACATTTCAAAGGTGATCGCACAACAGCTAAGGTATTGCAGTCAGGTTTCTATTGACCCACCTTGTTTAAGGATGCACATGCGTTCGCTAGAAGCTGTGTCATGTATCAGCGAATGGGGAACATTTCAAGAAAGCATGAAATTCCATTAACAGCGTGTTTGGATTGGCTTATTTTAAGTGTTTTTAAGCCAAAATAGCTTATAAACACTTTTGTGGTGTTTGAATAAATTAAGCACATGTTTTAAGCTAAAATAACAAAAATAAGCTAAAAGTCATAAGCTAGAATTCCTAACTTATGGCTTTTGGCTTATACGTCAAAAGCCATAAACCCATCCAAACGGGCTCTAAACAATATTTTGGAGGTAGAGATATTTGATGTGTGGGGCATTGATTTTATCGGACCATTTCCACCATCGTATGATAACAAATATATCCTTCTTGTTGTGTACTATGTGTCAAAGTGGGTGAAAGTAGCTCCTCTCCCTACCAACTATGCAAATGAGGTGGTAAAGTTTTGAGAAAAAATATATTTGCACAGTTCAACACTCCGAGAGCGATGATTAGTGATATGGGAGCTCACTTCTACATTAATCTTATGAAGAACCTCTTGGCAAAATACCGAGTAGAGCACAAGGTTTCTACAGCCTACCACCCGCAAATATGTGGTCAAGTCGATGTGTCAAATAGAGAGGTAAATCAAAATTTGGAGAAAACGGTGAATGTGCAGAGGAATGATTGAGAAGCTAAAATGGATAAAGCTTTGTAGGCTTACCGGATGGCTTATAAAACACATATTGGAACTTCTCCCTATAGGTTGATCTATGGGAAGGCATGCCATCTACCTGTCGAGTTGGAGCATTAAAAAGCTAAATCTTGATAATGAGCTTGGCAGGTGAGAAGCGGTTGCTACAGCTGCACGAATTAGATGAATTTAGAATGGGGGTGTACGAAAATTCCAAGCTATACAAGGATAAGATGAAAAGATGGCATGACAAATATATTCAGTATTGTGAGTTCATACTCGGGTAGTAAGTGCTTTTGTTCAACTCCAGGTTACGATTATTTCTGAGCAAACTAAAGTCTCACCGGTCAGGACCCTTTATAGTGAGAAAAATCATGCCTCATGGTGCGGTGGAAATACAAACAATGAATGGGGCACACATTTTCTTAGTCAATGTGCAACGCCTCAAGCGATATTAGGGCATAGAGATTGAGAAGGAAAGGAGCAAGTGCTCCTTAGTGATTATTAGTACATGACTTATGTCGTGCCGCAACGTTAAATCAAGTGATTCATGTGAGGTAACCCATTCGTTTAGAACGAGAATATGAAAACAAAAAAATGAGAAAAAAAATTGTTATGCCATGACGTTAACTTAGGCGCTTGTTGAGAGGCAATTCAACTTTTTAAAGTGTCACGGTTATTCATGTTGCGGGTCTAATAAAGGAGCGGAAATACAAAATGAGGCAACATTGGCTCAAGAGAATGAAGAAAAATGCTCTAAATTTGCAGTGTGCTCTACGCGTGCATCGCACAAGGGTCTAAGAGTTTCTTTATCTGAGATGCAGAGAGGGTAAACTTTTCAAAATTCGTGCGCCACGCACATACATCGCATGACCCCTCTGAATTTAAAAGAGGCCTCTGACCCGCACTCGGTGTGCGACACACATCCATCACACGGGTCGGCACAATTAGTAATTTTTTAAGTTAAATAACC
This sequence comes from Anisodus acutangulus, assembly GCA_029783415.1. Taxonomy (NCBI): domain Eukaryota; kingdom Viridiplantae; phylum Streptophyta; class Magnoliopsida; order Solanales; family Solanaceae; genus Anisodus; species Anisodus acutangulus. Next base: position 29,599,064 of record CM056508.1, read on the forward strand.
GACCCAACCTTTTATTTCGTAACTTTGCAAAAACTAAGAACTCCCACTCTCTCAAAACTCTCAAGTCCGATCACAAACCCTCCCCCATCCCCTTGAACTGTCAATTAGACTCAAGAATCATCCATCATCCTTCATTAACACTACAAGGTAAGTAAATTCTTATGAATCAATCAATTCCCTTTCTCTATTTACATTGTTCTTCAGTTTATCTAAAGTTAAAAACTAAGGTTATTGGGGTTAGGTGAAATTGGGCGGGGTTTGGTATTGTGTTTTTGAATCTTGATTGATAGGGCTAGAATATCATTCCCCATTGAAAAAGGAAGGGTTCTACAACCCCATTATTGTTAAAATCAAAGGGATGATTCTATGCCCATAAGGTGTTTGATAAATTACTTGAACCATATGTTTTGTGAAAAATTATGAAGTCTAGAGTAGCAATAGAACTTTAAACATCTATACAAACCCTTGAGCATCAAAAAACACATAAAATTAGGAGGTTGAGAGAAATTTTAATCATGAACTTGAAAAGACCCAAGTCCTACAATGTGTTTTTATTGCTTTCATAGGAGTAACATAAAGTAGATAACTTCTTTGTTTTCCATTTTTGTACCATAGTTTGTAGTAAGTGTGAGGTCGGTTCAACCCCGGAGTAAGGAGACATGAATGTTCCCTAATGTTAAAAGTCAACTAGTTAAAAAAGTAGGTAGTTTGAAATAAGTGTGGGGTCGTTCCACAACTCCTCTTGTGGATTACATATACTTATTGTTTGAATGCTTATGTTTGCAGGCACTATGGTTAACCTGAGATCGAAAGGAAATGAAGTAGTGGCATCTTCATCACAGGGCACAAAAAGGGGGCGCTCTCGAAACCCTTAAAATAGGATGCAAAATCTAGTGCATGCAAGAATCCAACTATCCTCGTACCTCAAATTGATTCTCAATGCCCCCGTCTGCTCTTCGGAGTTGGTGGATATGGATAGGAGTGGTATGAAAGCTTTGACTTGTCAAAGGGATATACTTGAGAGGGTTGTAAATATGATAGCTTTTAGGTAAAATTTTAAAAATATCTATAATCAAATTATCGCAATGGGTTGGAAGTTTGTCTTCGACTAGACAGGACCGGTGAACATTGATTTGGTGTTGGAATTATATGCAGGCATGCCGAGGTTGGAATCTGAAAATGAATATCCTGCTATTGCAGTTCAAAAGGAGTATATCCCTCTACAACCATCCACTCTATGTGTTATACTTGGGGTATCGGATCACCCAATTGAACGAGTTTATTTAGCGACGCGATTATAAAGCTATATGGGAGACGTTATGTGGTCCTGCCTCAAAAGCCACATGGGCTTGCTATGATGACAAGTACTAGAGGCACAAGAGTTTGAGGATGAACAATTTCTATAGAGAGGCTCGGGTTTGGTTATGGTTGTTTAATAACAAGATAATGCTTCTTGACTATTACTCCATCGTGAAAAAGAGAAGGTGTGCATAGTGTATTTATTTACTAAGGGATTGCCCATTAACATTGGGTATTTGATGTTGAAATAAATGAAGTGGGTAAGGGAGTAGAAGTCCAAATGGTTAAGTTATGGCAACACGCTCACCACATACCTGATGACTGTGAACAGTGACCTGACACACCCACTTGATAGGGTCCTTGAACCGCTCGATAGAAAAATTGATATCTCAAAGATCATGTCATTTGGGCATTCAATAAATCACAACCTTACTCCTGCTGAAGAACATTCGGGCCAATCCACTTTGATCGCCAAAATGCACAAGATGATAGTGATTTAGGAGAACACTTCCAGTGGGATTATTAGAGTGTCTATGTCGATGCCCCACATACCGTCTACTCCAGGGCATTGCTTGGTGAGGATGCCCGTCTATCTGAGGATGAGGATGCTACATGGTGAATCTTATGCTAGCCTACATGGAAGTTGGGGAAGAAGTGGAGTCACAGCCACAAGGCGACCCCGATGATGAGAAAGAAGAAGATGGGCCCGAGCCGGAGGATGGTGAGGATGGTTATGAGGAGGACTAGGCCCTATTGGGCCTTAGGGAGTATTTCTTACCTTACTTTTCTTTTAATTAATTGTCAATGCATTGAGGGCACTGCATATTTTAAGTGTGGGGTGAGAAATACGTCCCTTGAATTGTATAATTTTGAGGTTAAGGGTGATCAGTAATATGCCGTAATTTGTTTTGTAGTTTTGAGTCTTAGAGTCTTTGAAAAAAAAATAGAAAAGTGAAAATTTTCAAAAAGATTTTTGTTTCTTTAATTTTCTTTAGTAGCTTCTTAAGTCCTTCATTAGTGGCATTCATCATCCACCCCCTTGGATTTTCTTATCGCCTCGGTTCTTTCCCGAGGGGGGGAGCTTTTAAATAGGATATTAGTTTCTTTTAAGAAACCAAAGTCCCAAAACCAATTGAATGCTAGGTACTCAGGTTAGGTGTAATACGATAATGAGCAATTCTCTGTGTTTAAAATCAGAAGCATGCTCAACAAAAAGATAGAAAAATAAACTTTCTTGAGATACTTAGGCTCGTATTCATGACTCCTAGATGATCCATTTGAGCTTAATTTAAATTATTTTATGATTGTCTTATTTGAGGACTAATATGGATTCATCTTGAGTTAATTATGTGACATGTGTGTGTAAGGTATTTTTGTGTGCTCCGTGCTTTGTATTGATGACTAGAACTTGTCCGATGTGTTCATGAAATGAAATGAAGTTGTTTATCTAGGAAATGATAGAGGCTTTCCTTGTTAGATAAAAATTAGCCTCAGTTTGCCTGTCTGTCAACAATTTCCCTAGTCAGCCCCGTTGAGTCTTTAGACTTTTTCTTTGGTAGTCATTGATAAGCCAGTCTTAGTCATTCTATTAGACCTTAATTTGATCCTTCTTACTCCCTAATCACTCTAAAGATGTAATTGACATAAAGGGGGTGGAAAAGTAAGAGAGTTGTTAGTTGATGCTCGAATATAGTCTATAGGTGCACCTAAGTATTCAATGTAGTTCTAGCTAGTTGAGAATGTCGATAGTAAAAAAACGAAGAGAAAAGTGTGAAATGTGGAAATAATATTTCCCTGCTAGTTGGTGTATGCGAAATAGTTGGTGCTTAATATTTGGAGCATGATTGGGATGAATGGGTGTTGGTTGATTGAGTTGTTTGGTTAATAAAGAAGTGTAGTTAATTGTCAAAAGTTGTGAGTATTAAAGTGCTTAGGGAGGATAGTCACTATTTCATCCAAAATATATTCTACTCATTCCGTAGCCTACATTACAACCCTGTAAGACCTCCTTGATCCTAGATTTAACAAATTTATATTAGTAGAATGGTTACAGGGCAAGTCTATGGTTCGTCATATATTGCACGTGAGGTTCTTTGCGAGAGTGAGTGTAAATTGTTTATTGGTTCTGTACATTTAAATTAGTTCAAAGTAAAAATCATGTGAGATATGGACAACTCTCTTTCGGTGAGGGCACATAATTGACTTAGAATAGGTGAAGTGTTGGTTTCTCTATGGGTATCATCATGATTCTGTTAAAGTGGTGTCGTTGAGTCAGTTTTTGAGGTTGAGTTTGTTTTGAGGAGATTGTTTGTAGTTTATATGTGTAAATGTGTTGGCATGAGTATAGTGAGAATTTGCTCGATTTATGATTTGAAAAAAAAAATAGTTTTTGAAATGTTGTGATAGCCGAAGCCCGAGTAAACCTATTATGATTGGTGGTTGTTGTATCTAGTAAAGTGTAGTAGTTTCTCGGAGGTTGCTCGAGCGCGAGTAAAGTCTAAGTGTGGGGTGGTGATATTTGGCATAAATATCTAATATTTACAATCACTTTACCTCTAATCTTAGTGATTTAATCGTGTACTTAATAGTGAAATTATTGTATTTGAGCTTATGTTGTTGTTTCTTGTGTATTTAGGTACGAGGACAAATGAGTTGAAACCAAGAAAGTTTGATGGATTTTGGATGCAATTGCATGTGGGAAAGCTAAGGGAGAGGTGCGAAGCACTTATTGGAAAATTAGTCACTGGCAGTACCCTATGCGATGCACCTGCGCCGCACGTACAAGGCAAGGAAACTACCTCTATGATTCTCCTGTTGTTGACTGATAGAATGCAGGTGTGATTCATATGCATCGCATGCACGTCGCATAGCCAAGGCCTCTCTGAAGTTTGAGATATTAGCCTGACTGAGCAAGTTGTTATGCAGCTAGATCACACGTATATGGCGAGCACACTGCCTCTATGAAATTTGGAATTCAAAATCTGCAGACACACTCGGGATGCATGTGCATCGCACAAGGCTACACCGAATTTCCTATTTCGAGTGGATTTGGTTTACTTATTTTAGCTTTTAACCTAGACTATAAATATACCATCTGGGCATTTTTTAAGGTTACTCTAGGTATTATTGGGGAACCTTATAAGTCGTATTCTTGCATCTTTATTTCTTATTTTCTTTTCTTCATTAAACCCTAGTTTAATCATGAATTCTTGTGTTTTTGATCCAATTATGAGTAGTTAAACTCTATAATTTTGGGTTTGTGGTGTAATAATGAATATTGACGTTTGACAAGAATTTTCACCTCGGTAGTTTATTCATATGCAATTGTTTCTTTATTTCTGTTCTTAATTGTTTGCACAACAGCCGAGTTTTATTTACTATTTAATATACGTACTTGGAAAAGACGTTATTAGATTAGAGAATAAGTAAGGAGAGTGTGATCTGATTATCCCTATAGTTGGGCTAGAATTTGTGGCTACGATAGGAATATACCTAGACACTGCATTTAATTAAATACCGTGGACGAATTGCGTTCTTAACAGGTCAATTACATAGGAATATATGTGGCGAACTGTTTTGAATCGTCGAGTAGTGATTCAGGAGAATACTATGAGATTAATAATTCGGTTAATTAGCAATCGTAAATAAATTAGCTAGGGTGAGATACTTGGATGACTCAATAGGATTGGTGAACCAACCACGACCCTGCAATACTCATCTCCCTTTGATAAATTCAAATCTCAACAAACGTTCCTAGCAAATTGTTAGAATAAATTAGTTAGTTATTTATTTTTCTGCATTAGTTATAAAACAAAACAAACATCCTCTTTCATACTTGCATAATTAATAGTGATAGTTAATTCTTTTACAATTATTGATCATAAGTCTCTGTGGATTCGACATCCGACTTTTAAAAGTCTCTATACTACTTGGCGACCAGCTGACCACGTATACTTGTGTGTGAGTTTGGGAGCAACCGGGCCCTGCTATGAAACTTCCCCTACTAACCTGTACAAGTGAAAATTCGAGAACATCATGCTGGAGTTGGAAAAAAAAGCGGAGAAAATGAAGAAATGGTTCTTTGCCGCTGTCAAGTTAAGAACAAAAAGATTTTTATAACTGAATACGAACTATGTTTCAATTATAGCGCCTACCATTTTTACTAGTTCGAGTCATATAAAGATAAGTGGAACACCTCTTCTTTGTCTCCCTTAATTTTCATACTTTTCAAGTAAACTACATGTCATGAGAATTTTTGTTATTGATCATTATGTTTTAAACAATTATAATTACTCTCGGAATTCCCTTTTAGTCAATAAGAAAGGGTAACTATAGGTAGCAACCTTTTAGCAACGAAATGACCTACACCTACTAAATTTAGAGAATGATTTTTAGTTGTTCTTAGTTCAAACTTCAAAGTAGGTATTTCCATATCATCATAGTGGCCTTTTAATCATATTTTATTGTGGTATATCTTTTCTTGTTTTCTTGGGTTATATCTGAGACTTTTATTTTTCTAATTAAACATGCAGTTGCAGAAATACTCTCTTTACATTTTGTCGACCTGGACATAAGTGACAAATTTTAATCTAAGAAGGTTTCAGAAAGATTTTAGAACTTAAAAGGAGAGACACCTATAATTGCCTATAACTTAAGGCATCTTAATGAAGAAATACCTCGTACACTAAATCAAACTTGAGACATCTATAAAATGTAGTTTTACCTGCTATATATACATGTTGCATACCACGTATTAATTAGTTCGATTCCAGCAATGATCAAAAGGTCTCGGATGTCAACAAAAGAATTGATTAGTTAGTTTCCTAAACTACAAACTAAAATAGGTCAGACCTAATTTCCGCACATTATTTTTTGCAGCAAGAAATAATTTAATGAACTTTCCATGACCTTTCAATTGAACTCGGAAAAAGGGAACAAAAAAACTGCTCAGTTTGGTAACATATATGTACCTCATTTGTCTCAATTTAAGTGTCTTAATTTGACTAGATACGAAGTTTAAAAAATAAATGATATTTTAAATTAATTTTGTTACCCTAATTTAAATATGTGTGTAATGTATTAAAATATTTTTTAAATTTTGTGATAATAAATTTATAATATAAGATATTTAAATTATTAATTTAAATATAAAAAAATATACTCTTTTTAGAACAGATAAAAAAAATAAGAAATTAAAATGGGACGGGGAAGTAGTATATTTTTCAAAACATACCAAGAAAGTTTCAACCGGTGGAGATAAGATGATTTGACATGAAAGGTCCCTCAGTTTGTCTTTTGGCTTTTGACTTTTCGACACCTATTCCACGAACTATCTCCTACCCCTACCGTTACCTTGACCTTCACCCCCAAGCCTAGAATATTGATTCACCATTTCACCCATACAAATTTACATGATAATGCATTAATCATGTAATGAATTGCAGTAGCCTTTTACTTCAATTTCTTGTGCAAAACAATTACTCCCTCACTAATTTAAGAGGCGTTTAATAGGATGTATAAGAATAGTATTGAATAGAATGTATTAGTAATATTGATATTAGTAATGCTGATATTAGTTATACGCATTAGTTATGCTGAGATTATTTCTTATTCAGTGTTTGATTTGGTGTATTGAAACATTAAATAATTTTTAAAAGTTATTTGTTTACAAAATATCCTCCATATCCTTTAGCTTTTTATACTATTTTTGTTGCAGCACTATTTTTCTATTTTAATAAAATATCACCCATTAACCTTTTATTACTGGTATTTTAAAAAAAAATTGCAAATATAACTCGTTGTCGAGAAAGCACAAAAAATGATATTCTAATTGGGAATTATCTGTTAAGCTACTACGTGAACATAATAGAAACAACACAAATTCGTCAGGAGAACACCACAGTACACCAATAAGTTTTTATGTAATTAAAATCTAGAAAGGAAGAATTCATAGGCCTTTTGAAGACGTGCCGGGAAGTAAATCAATTCCAAAGTCAATCTCTATAAGGGGAGGAACTATGAGAAGATCTTCAGGAAAGATTTCTGGAAACTCGCTGACAATTGGTGTGGACTGAAGAGTTGGGGTCTGGGTATCTGTATCCCTGACCCAAACTAGATGGTAAATGTACCCATTGGATATCATCTTTTTGACTTTAAGATAGGAAATAAACCTACCTATGGGTGCTACTGCATCACCCTTCCATTCTATGACTGGCTCATTAGGAAATTCAAAACTCACAATCTTGGTTCTATAGCCTATCGTGGCATAACATGAAGACAACCAATCCATTCCTATGATTACATCAAAGTCTGTTATTTCAAACTCGACCAAGTTAGCTATTGTAACGCGGTGATAGACTTTAACTAGACAACTTCTATATACTCGTCTAGCTATAACTGACTCACAAACTGGAGTGGATATATCAAAGGGTTCATGCAACTTTTCTTGTTCTATCTGAAATATATTAGCAATAAATGAAGTTACATAAGATAGAGTGGATCCAGGATCCATAAGGCCATAAACGTCAAAAGTGAAAATAGTTAGCATACCTGTGATAACTTCTGTATGAGCCTCTGTATCATGATGACCTGATTGCGGAGACAAGAAAATTGATTTTTTTATCTTGTCTCCGCACCAATTGCAATAGTACTTAGATTCTAACTACTGCAACATTAGAAAATAATTCATACGTAGAAAGCAAAATGGAGTGGCAAATAAACTGGCACAATATGGATGCACCTCATTCAGCACCAAATCCATCATCATGCTTGACAATCACTGCTTTTTGTTCACATCTTATGCATGACATCAACGGGAAACACCACATACACCGTATACAGTGCATACAAGCAGTTTGGACCTCCGCCTATGTTATCGGACTTAGTTGGACCACGCCCTGATTGAGCTTGAGAATTACGAGGAACTGCTGAATTTGTGGACTGAGCCACATTATCTCATGTACCCTACCTCACTTATGACTAGTCTCTCTGAAAGTGACCTCGCTGACCACACCCATAACAAACATCCATACCCAATCGATACTCCCTCGGGTACCTCTTACCGCACATACCACAAATTGGATTGTTGAAGGTACTTTGACCTACACTGGCCTGTGACTGAGAGTCTGATGCTCTGAAGTTCTCTCTCTTCTGATCACTCCTGAACTTTGGGGCTAGGGCATTGGTTGATGATGGTATGGGTCTTGATGACTGGTTCTTAAAGAACTTCCTGCCTCCACCTCCCCCATGACTAAAGTGACTTGAAGACATAGCCCTCTTGTTGAACTCTTTGTCTTTCTATTTCTGGAATGCTTCATCTTTTTTTATTCTACTCTCATTACCTTGTATAAATGCTACCATCTTGATAATAGTCATTTCCTTGTTCTACGCAGAAATATTAGTGGCATCAAACAATTGAGGATCAAAACCATACACAACATCTAATTATGACCCTCATGTCTGGAACCATATGTGGGGCATGCTTTGACAAGGAAAAAAAGTGAAGATTGTACTCTTGCACACTCCAGTGGTTCTTCTTGAGCTTCTCGAATTCAATGGCCTTAGCCTCCCTAACCTCCATTAGCAGGAAGTGTTCAAGGAACGCATCTGCAAACTCATCCTAAGTCGCAAGAAACGCTTCCTCCCCTTGGGACTGTTCCCATGACTCATACCAGATATTGATAACATTTTGCAACTGATAAGATCCAAACTCTGCTGCCTCTAACTCAGTAACATGCATAACACGAAAAACAATCTATAGTCCTTCAATGAAATTCTGTAGACCCTCTATCTTACTAGACCCTGTGAGCACTAGAGGGTCTATGCGTAGAAACTCCTACATCCTAAAGTTGGATGAATATCCACTAGCCCCTGTATTTACAGTCATTTACTGACGTTAGGCCTATGCTGTAACAATCTGGGTAAGTAGCTGGATAGCTCCCCTAACATCTGGGTCAGTGGAACTGGGCGGCGGAACTGGAGTATGAACCTCAGCAGGCCCCCTAGTGTCAGGTGGGGTGACGTGTCTGCTCTTTTAGCCTGAGTGTTCTCCTCCTAAGCAGCATTGGTGGTGTCCCTCTTGCTTGTAGTTGACTTCCTTTTAGCAAGCATTTTCTGAAATACGTAATATGCACGATTTAGAAGAATTTTCTGAAGGTATAGGTCTAACTGCACGATCTAGAGTATGAAAGAAATGATACAATCCTAGATGTCTTGGTGGTTAACTATTTACATATGTGGGTGCCTCACACATATAAAAAAGACCTCACTGGATACAGTTTTATAGACTCCCTAAGACACTTGAACCTAGGCTCTGATAATTTTATTTCGCTTAGGCCATGGTTCGGGGTATTACAGAATTAGTGGTGAGGTCGAGAAATTTTATTGCAAATATTTACCACATCTATGCCAGAACTAGAGACTATGATTTGGGATGATATTCTTTTGGGAATTACCGAGGATATGGATGAGAGATTAATTTGGGAGAAGAGGCTATAATTCTTGATCGTCCTGAGTTCATCGATCATTGTGATTTTTGTTGGAAATTAGCCTTTGGCGGGGAGATGCGTCCACCCATATTTGATGAATTAAACACTAGTGTTCCACATGTTGGAGACCTTGTCTCTTCACACATGCATGATCTACGAAGTGAGTAGATGACCGTAGGGCAAAGAATCGTCTAATTTCGTTGAGAAATGAAAGAGATATTGATCCACGAAGTAAGGTGTTTGAGATATGGAAATGTGGTGTGGGACAAATCTACCACATCGGTGGGAATAGGAAGAATTGCTCTCTATATAAGTCTCTAATTAGTAAAGGGTTTGGGACCCCAAGGGGTATCCCATGTGTTTAAAGGAGGGAAGACCTAGATGTGCTTGGGTTCAAGGCTACCAAAGAACTCTGCCAGATGTACAGTTTGATCCCTGAAGTTCCATATGTACAGTTTGGACCAGAATTCTTTCATATGTACAGTTTGGTCCCTGAAGTTTCAATATTTACAGTTTGGTCTCCAGAGTTTCTGGAAAGGTGAAGGAAGGCCGTTGGACTGCGTTTTGGAGCATTAATCAGCCATTACTCGGCTGATTAACTCTCCATTAACAGCCCATTAGTTGGGCAATTGAGCAGCCTCCTTCATGACCTTAATTCACCTCTTTCATGGCATTAAAACATGTCATTACAGCCCTCCTTTAAGGGCCATTACAACCTTGTTTGTGGCTGTTGGACAGCCCCTCCTCATGCTATATATTGAGCTTCATTTGGCTCAAACAAGAGGCAGAAACAAGCAGAAAACAGACCAGAAAAAATAGCATTTTCAGCACAAAACAGTGGTTGAAAATTCAGCAAAACAGTGGCTGAAAAATAGTGACCAAACCCTCACGTATACACAAGATATACACTACAGAGACACACTATATACACAGAGACAAAAGAGAAGAGTAGACATAAACTCTTCCTTCCTATTCCATATCTTCAGCAAGTCAAGTCATATTTGTTTTCTTCGCCAGGCTCAACCTATTGGCTTTATAGCGTTGAGATTAAAGTGTTGTTTTATCTTGGGAGACTATTGCCCGCTAACGTAAAAGCATATATACGGGGCAATCTTGTCTTAAGGATAGAGGGCTATCCTCGACTCAACACACAACGTTATAACCATCCAGATTTAGTTGTTTCTTGATTTCAGGATATCAACATTCAAGACACAACAAACTTGCGGCAGTTCTCAACATTGGCTTTGCAAGGTGATCAAGATTCAAGACACAACACACATGCGGCCGTTTTGAAGATTGACCATTTATTTATCCTTTTGAACATTTGTAATAGTTATTACTTCCCGTACTGCTCTATAAAGTACCATAGAATACCAACAAATTAAGACAAGATTGTATTGTAATACTATTAGTGTTCGAAAGATGTCGGTCAAAAGTTGTGTGACCAAATCTGGATATGGCAATGGTTTTCTGGTAGAAGAGAGTGATGATGATGAACATGTTCATGGTGTCACCGCTACCAAGACTGGTGGGAACAAGCGCTCTCGAGAGTCTGAGAATGTCAACTGGGACAAGAGGAGAAGACTGAAGATGTGCTTCTATCTTGCAACAGAAGGCCTATATATGTCCCAGACAAAAGATCCGAATAATGGTAAGAAGGAACTGGACACTCAGTTTGATGAAGTGACTGGAGTGAGCCAGAATCCGAAATTGGGATAAGTAGATTTTCTTACTTGTCAAGAATAAAGATTAAATGAGGTCTGATTAAAAATTGATTAAAGTAAGGAGGAATATGAAAATAATTTATATTCCTTACGCTTTAAAAATCAGAAGTTTAATCTCATCTTCTTTTCCGTTTAAAGATTGGATTGTAAAGCAACTTAAAAAGATCTGTTCTTTTAAGAGTAATTATTAAAAGTGTGTAAAGTATGTTCGCACATACGAGGGAGTAAGATCCACCGATCGTGCGAAATCGTTACCACTCTTAAGTAAGCGCCAAGAATTATCTGGGCACCAATCATAATGGAAGAAGTCTAAAAGTTAAAGACGCTGAGCTTTGTCATACTATTTGGCGTAAGATCCTTCATATAATGATCTTGGCCACTCAGTCATATAAAGGCTCAGGGCGACTGGAGTGGGCCAAAATTCCTTTGATATGATAATATTGGATAATCAGTCATATAAAGCCTCAGGCGATCGGAGTGGGGTAATTTATTTCATAGGAAAAGTAATGGACACCTATTAGGGTGGGCGGAGTTTCTGTGTCTTAAATGACCTGAAGGCCTAAATAAAGGCAGAAAAGAAATTGGACACTCAGTCTGCCAAAGCAATTAGAGTGGGCCAGAGTATCCAGATCACATATGATCCGGTTGCGCCCTAACCACGGGCAAGAGGTTGTTCATGTGAAGCAACGCCACCTCTAAAGTAGAAGGGGTTGGAGAGGTTGTCCTCAATAGGACTTCAGGGAATGAGATCACTCTAAGATGAGGTGATACATATCCCTAACTTGGTTTAAGGGACGTTGTTGGTCAAGCTGGTTTGAGACTAGTCCAACAGGTCTGTAATAACTAAGAATGGTACAGTACGTCTGTAGCCAAATGAATGATATATTTGTAATCCGTGCATCTATGCCATCATAGATTAAGACACGTTAAATAGCAAGTCATTTAAAAGCTAACGATGTTAATATTGTTGCCTTCTGTCGACATAAACCCTCAAAATGAATGTGAGGTAGACGAAGAGGCAAAATCACCTTTCCAAATTCCGTCAAAGGGAATAGCGAAAGAAACACCGCTCCTCTAGAACTTAGTCACACCTACTTGGGTGATTTGAAGTTTATACAAAATAGAAGGGGGAGACAAATACGTTGTGACCTTCATTGATGATGGTACAACGTATGGAATCCTTTGTTTGTTAAAAAGCAAAGATGAAGTTGTTGAAGCGGATAAGAGCTACAAAGCAGAATTTGAAAATCAACTAAGCCTACGGATTGAGAAATTCGTAGTGATAGAGGGGGAGAAAGTGAAGCATCGTTCATTAAACGACTGTTCATTTCTCACCTCAGTCCAACAGTGTTAGCCAAGCGCAAAGCTCGTACGCCCAAATTATGTGGGGTGGCTTGGTGAAAGTTGGAATACTGAAACAGGTCAAGTTGTACCTAAGACTGTAGATTGCATATCTGTCAGGATCTGCAAATAACAGTAGTGTTGATCGCATCTTGGCGTCAAAGAATGTTGAATTTTTTGGAGATAACTTTTCTTGAAAAAGGAAAAAGGAGTAATTGCTCAATGTTAACAAGAACCCGCGAGGGTCTGACTGTCCGGAACTAGACGTTCCGTATCTACAGGACTCAAAAGTTGCTGGCTATCCGGAACTCAATATTTCAGATCTGCAGAACTCAGGGATTCTAGATGTTGAACCGAGATGGAGCAAAGAAGGGGACAAAGACTTATTCCAGTCCTTCTAGCTTGTATGGTTAAGAATGAACCATGGACAATTAACAAATAATTGTCATCTCCAAAAGCGCTGCTTTGGAAAGAAGCTACAAAGAGAGAAATAAACTCTATCATATAGAACCATACTTGCGTAATGGTTGATCTTCCTCCGGGAAGAGAACCTTTGGGTTGTAAGATGTGCTCCCCTGTGAGTAGCTTCACATCCAGGGTCATTGCAGTCTTGCGTGGCATGAATGTTGAATTAGCCTTCCCAACCGGAGAGTTGGAAGAAGAGGATCCGAGTTGGTTTGCTGAACTGTTGGGCTTCTTCCTGAACTTTCATTTTGGTCCCTGAAATGTTTACATTTTGGTCCTGAAAGTTTCAGATAAAATAGAAACAATGAATCTGACCACAGAAACATTGACTCTGAAATTAGAAAGCCAACAGTTGGAGAATCAACAGTCTGAAAGTAAAAGTCATATTGAAATAAAGTCTCGATATGAAAGATATGGGTATCACAGATGACATCTTAGGAATTGGATTTCTAAGACATCTAACGGACTGGTCGATAGTTGACAGTCTCGTTGAAGCCGCCAATGGATATGAATCATAGAACTGATTGGAATCATGGTGCACCCATAGACAAGGAGCGATATCCACAGGTCATGTGTAGTTCAATGTATTGTACACACTACAACCGACCTGGTATCGCCTCATTTAATGCATCGATTGAACTAAGGTTCACTGATGATCTTAATACATGATCAATAGAAGGCTTTAAGTCGGATATGATGATATCTGAGTTATTCGCTTATCTACGGATTATAGTATTCTGGATGTCCAACGGTTCTGGGAGAACACAGTGATGCAAACTGGACATCAAATCTGAAAAACACCAAAGCCACAAGCAAATGTGTATGGTGGGTCTTGGAAAATCCTCTAAGCAAACTTGCATCGGCCAATTCATGATGGAATCAGAGTTTATCTCTTTATACAAAGCATGAAAGAAGTTGAGTAACTTCACGGCTCCTTAGAGGACGTCCCTTATTGGGAGAAACCCGTGCCTTCAGCAGTTATACACTGTGGCTAGCCGGTCGGCTTCAGGAAGGACACGAATGACGGCGTCTGGACGTATCTGTCAAGAGACATAAGACCATATGACAGTTGATCATCACGGGTGTCACTACCTTATTTACTAACTAAGGAATTACCCGAAGATCAAGTGTTCTGCCTGTCTAGGGGAATAGGCTGAAAACCCAAACAATACGAACCTTTGCGGTGGTAACCCAACCATACTGATTGGAGATCCCAAGAATTTGGTTCAATGGGAAAACTAAGTGGCAAAAGGTTCAGTTGAGCGCTTCGGTGGAAGCAAGAAGCACTTCGGATGATGATTTTTGTACGAAAACATGAATCCAAAGTTGTTCCCGCGATAGACATTAAAGTGTTGCTTGCATGGTGGGTAAAGGTTAAGCTTCCAAACCTTTTAAAAGATCCTCAAACGGTTGAGGTTAAGGTTGGGGAAACTTTTAATGATTCCTAACACTTGAGAAGTGGGGTATAACAGGATGCCTTGTAGGAGATCACCTATTTAAGTGCGAAGATGGCCACCTCAAATGAACGCACTTAAGAATCCAAGTGTGTCCATGGCCACAACGGACAGAAACGTAAGAAGGAAAATGAGTAAGAAGAGTTATTGTGTTGATATCATTGTCTTGGCTTACACTAAACACTGACGGTTCAAGACATCACGTTCACCGCGCAGTAAGTAAGTCCGATGGTTTCAACTAGGGAAGGTTCAAAGCGAAAGCTACCACTCCTGATGCAATATCTTTTCGCTGAAATATTGCTGAAATATAGGCACCTTGTATGTGCGCCACAATCTCTCTTTCATAGAGATGATTGTTGGAAATTAGCCTTTGGCGGGGAGATGCATCCACCCATCTTTGATGAATTAAACACTAGTGTTCCGCATGTTGGAGACCTTGTCTCTTCGTACATGCATGATCTACGAAGTGAGTAGATGACCGTAGGGACAAGAATCGTCTAATTTCATTGAGAAATGAAAGAGATATTGGTCCACGAAGTAAGGTGTTTGAGACATAGAAATGTGGTGTGGGACAAATCTACCACATCGGTGGGAATATGAAGAATTGCTCTCTATATAAGTCTCTAATTGGTAAAGGGTTTGGGACCCCAAGGGGTATCCCATGTGTTTAAAGGAGGGAAGACCTAGATGTGCTTGGGTTCAAGGCTAAGCCCACACGCGCGCCGCCGCCGCCCTCCCGTCCTGTCCGGTCCGGTTCCGGGTTCTCGGGTTCATGGGTCACGGGTCACGGGTCACGGGTCGTGGGCTGTGGGCTGTGGGCTGTGGGGCTTTCTGATATTATCTTTTTAGACCAGAGAACTCTGCCAAATCATATGTACAGTTTGGTCCCTGAAGTTTCAATATTTACAATTTGGTCCCCAGTGTTTCTGGGAATGTGACGGAAGGCCGTTGGACTGCGTTTTGGAGCATTAATCAGCCATTACTTGGCTGATTAACTCTCCATTAACAGCCCATTAGTTAGGCAATTGAGCAGGCTCCTTCATGACCTTAATTCACCCCTTTCATGGCATTAAAACCTGCCATTACAGCCCTCATTTAAGGGCCATTACAGCCTTGTTTGTAGCTGTTGGACATCCCCTCCTCATGCTATATATTGAGCTTCATTTGGCTCAAAACAAGAGGCAGAAACAAGAAGAAAATAGATGAAAAAATAGGCAGCAAACAGGCAGAAAACAGACCAGAAAAAATAGCATTTTCAGCACAAAACAGTGGCTGGAAATTCAGCAAAATAGTGGCTGAAATTCAGCAAAACAGTGGCTGAAAAATAGACCAAACCCTCACGTATACACAAGATATACACTACAGAGACACACTATATACACAGAGACAAAAGAGAAGAGTAGACATAAACTCTTCCTTCCTATTCCATATCTTCAGCAAGTCAAGTCATATTTGTTTTCTTCGCCAGGCTCAACCTATTGGCTTTATAGCGTTGAGATTAAAGTGTTGTTTTATCTTGGGAGACTATTGCCCGCTAACGTAAAAGCATATATACGGGGCAATCTTGTCTTAAGGATAGAGGGCTATCCTCGACTCAACACACAACGTTATAACCATCCAGATTTAGTTGTTTCTTGATTTCAGGATATCAACATTCAAGACACAACAAACTTGCGGCAGTTCTCAACATTGGCTTTGCAAGGTGATCAAGATTCAAGACACAACACACATGCGGCAGTTTTGAAGATTGACCATTGAACATTTGTAATAGTTATTACTTCCCGTACTGCTCTATAAAGTACCATAGAATACCAACAATTTTACCTACGGTAAAAAATTGATTGGTCTTGATATATGACTAAGGATGACACAAGATTACTTACCCTTATTTGCATATTCAAGAAATCCATTGTCATGACTGCTTATGATTATGTAAGCACCAATTGAAGAGTTTCCCACATTTTGGCTGCTTACATAATCATATGGAGCAATGACTATGAATTTCTTGAAAATGCAAATAAGGGTAGGTAAACCTTGTGTCGTCCCTAATCCTATATCGTGATCAGTCAAATTTTTATCGTAGATTAAATCACAACTATCAATGAACTTAGGATGGTCAAGAATTATATCATCTTCTCTATCTTTGTATCAAAATTTAATCGAAAGTGAAGTCACTATAAGTGTTTAATTCATATGAAGTAACCATGTATATATGGAGATGAAAATTAAAAGAGAAACACAATTTATTCAAAGTGAAACTCCAAGAATGATAGTTAAGAAGAATTGTGCTTTGAGGGATGAAATATCGAGGTGTATATATAGATAACTAAATTGATAAGAGAGAAAACATCTTTGAAGATAGATGAGGATGCAAATAAGAGGATTATGTATGTTGATTTAGCTCTTTTAGAATGAAAATAATGACATTTCTCATATTTGAATATTTTTTTAAAAAATCAAAATTTGGTCAATTATTTATTATTTTAGCATATAGATAATATATTAGATTCTCATAATTTTTATGTGTGAACATAGTTAATAGGTCAATTTAACATGTAATTGTTGACCTTTTATGAGATTATTATTAATCATGTTTTTTAAGTTGAACTTTAAATAGCTCATATGTATTCACCTCACAAAACTTACTATCTACCAATCATACCTATTAGGCTCATGTATACTCCCAGACACGTGATTTTTGTGTGACTTGTAAATAGATTTATACTGTGATTTGACTTGAATTTTACCTAAAGATAAGTTAATAAATTGTTATATTTTATTTATGAAATTTTTATAATTATACAAAACTTGTAGTTTCATATATATAGCTTGATGCAATGAAAGATGATTTTATAAAGTTATAAAGTATTGTAAATCTTGGTCAGATTTTAATCCAAAGAGTATACATTTAAATGCCAAATTTTGAAGTTGTTGTCTGTCACGACTCAAGAATCCAATAATCATGATGGCACATATGCCCCAACCCGATAGGCGAATCATAAACTATTTCTAAAGCTATTATTCATATATTAAGAGAAAAGTAAAAGTGAGAACGAGAGATAATTCATAAATATAGTCTTATAATCTTTAATTGCGGAAACTAATAAAATATCATCTCAAATTTAGTGTCATAAGTACAAGAGCTTCTAAATATATGAATACAAGTCTGAAATGACAAAGTACAATTGTCTAAGAATAGAAAAGACATAATAAAACAAATATAGGAGGAGTTTGGTGTTGCAGATGAGCCCGACAACTCACCCAAAATTTCCAAATCAACAGCTATAGTTTCTGAAAGAAATAATTCCTTGATTATTTTCATTAATTGAAAGACTATATATACAAGTTACATAATAGGAGAATCATATTCCTATTCTATTCCTAAAATCTTATTCTATACATTTATGGTAATACACTAATTATGGTAATACACTACTAATTATAACAAGTTACATAATAGGAGAATCATATTCCTATTCTATTCCTAAAATCTTATTCTATACATTTATGGTAATACACTAATTATGGTAATACACTACTAATTATATTACAACATTACCTAAACTAGGATACTAAATATTTACCATAAATTACATTGACTAAAACAACCAAAACCGAGAGCCATTATGGGAGCAAATTCGAGACTCAATATACACAATATACACATGTATATTGAGTATATTTAACACACACCCACAGTCATAGCGGGCGGTCTTAGAAAGCTGAGACTGTCCCTAAAATCTTCAAAGAGGACCGAGGGAAGACTCTTTGTAAAGATGTCGGCAATTTGATATCTCGACGGGACATGGCAGACGCAAACTTGACCCCGAGCAACCTTTTCGCGGACAAAGTGAATGTCCATCTCGATATGCTTAGTGCGCTGGTGCTGAACCGGATTACAAGAGAGGTAGATGTCACTAATATTATCGCAATAAACCAACGTTGCCTTCTGAATGGGACAATGAAGCTCCAAAAGAAAATTACATAACCAACATGATTCCGAGACCATGTTAGCTACCCCTCGATATTCAGCCTTGGCACTTGAGCGGGATAGAGTCGACTGACGCTTCGCAGACCAGGAGACCAAGTTGTGATAAAGAAACACACAATAGCCTGATGTAGACCGTCGGGTATCAGGACAACCACCCCAATCAGCATCTGTATACGAGATAAGTGTGAATGTCGAGGAATGATATAAATGCAAACCATAGTCAAGTGTACCTTGAATATACCGAATGATGCGTTTGAGTGCATTCATGTGCTCAATTCTGGGATCATGCATGAACAAACACACCTGTTGGACATCATATGTAATATCCGGTCTCGTGAAGGTAAGATATTGAAGGGCCCCTGAAAGATTGCGATAGCGGGTCGGATCCTCGTAGGGTACGCCGGCCGCGGCACTAAGCTTGGGTTTTGTATCGACTGGAGTGGAAGTGGACTTACAAGATGACATCTCATCCCTCTCGATGATCTCAGCTGCATATTTTCGTTGAGATAAGAACATTCCATCGGAATGACGAGTGACGACAATCCCCAAAAAGTAACTCAAGGGCCCTAAGTCTTTCATAGCAAACTCAGAGCTGAGCATGGTTATAATAGACTGACGTAAGGTATCTGTAGAGGCAGTCAAAATGATATCATCCACATACAACAGAATGTAGGCCAATGACGAACCACGATGGTAGATGAACAAGGAATTATCCGACCTGCTGTGAGTGAACCCAATAGTCGAAACATAGTCAGCAAACCTTGTACACCAGGCCCGTGGAGACTGCTTAAGTCCATATAAGGACTTCTTCAACAAACAGACATGATGAGGGTGTTTGGGATCCCTGAATCCCAACGGTTGATGCATATAAACTGTTTCCTTGAGATCACCATGTAGGAAAACATTCTTTACATCTAACTAATGAATATGCCATGCTTTTGAAAGAGCCAAGTTGAGTACATTGTGAATGGTAGCCGGCTTGACCATCGGCCTAAATGTCTCACCACAATCCACCCAAACTGCTGAGTCTTACCATCACCCACAAGCCGCACCTTATGCCGTGCAAATGAACCATCTAAATTTTCCTTGTGAGCAAAAATCCACATAGACCTAATAATATTAATACCAGAACGACGGGGTACCAACTCCCACGTCTTATTATCAATAATAGCATTATATTCACCGGTCATAGCAATTTTTCAATTTGGGTCATTTAACGCAGACACAAGAGTACGGGGCAGGGGTGATTTAAGAACATTAAAATTTAAATTAAAATGTCTCTTTGGTTTAAAAACACCCCGCTGACTATGAGTGACTGGTCTATGACTTGAGGAAAAAGTGGGCAGATTTTGGAAATTTTCTGGGCTCAGGATGGACTGGCTAGCATGCAGTGGACCTGCTGGCCCAATACGGTAAATCGGCATGGGAACTGGACTAGTTCCGCACTGGGCCGACTGCCCAATCGCTGAATCGATCGATGATGGCGATTATGACGGACGGTGGGGCCGTGGCGATGGGTCTACTGGAGGATTTTAAAAGCGGGACATGTCCGAAAAATGGTGAGTAATATACGAGAATATACCATCATCCAAAAAATTATACGAACTAGGCTCGGGAGTATGAACTTTAGTAAATGGAAATTTGGTTTCATCAAAAATTACATGGCGATTAATGAAGATTTTCTTGGAGGATAAATCAAAGCATTTGTAACCATGATGATTAGACGGATAACCCAAAAATATACACGTAGTAGACCGGGCCTGAAGTTTGTTAATTGTGGTGGACGTGAATAACGGATAACACAAGCACCCAAAAACCCAAAGATGAGAATAAGAAGGATTCTTATTATATAAAATTTGGAGGGCGAAGAATATGTCACATCTTTGGAAGGAATTATGTTAAGGAGATATGTAGCCATTTGAAGAGCATTATGCCAAAAATATGGGGGTACGGAAGCATGAATTAAGAGAGTGCGGACAATATTATTTATGGAACAAATTTTACGTTCGACTTTCCCATTTTGTGAAGATGTATGAGGACAAGAAAAATAAAAATTGATCACATTATTAGCACAGAACTTCCGAAACACCCTATTGTTATATTCTTTGCTATTATTACACTGAATATTTTTTATTTCTCTTTCGAATTTGATTCGAATGAATGCTCTAAATTTTAAGAAGACGGAAAACACTTGAGATTTATGTGCGATTGGAAACGTCCATAAAAACCTAGAATAATCATCCAAAAAGAGAACATAATACCGATGGCCCAAATAACTTAGAACAGGAGACGACCATAGGTCGCTATGAATAATATCAAATGGCATTAAAGTATGAGAATTGGAGTCTACAAAAGGCAACTTAACAATTTTCCCTAAAGAGCAAGACTGACAATTTGGAGTACTATTCGTACCCTTACATGAAATAAAATTATGTTAATGTAATGACGACAAAATAGAAGATCCCGGATGACCAAGACGAGCATGCCACAAGGAAGGAACAAGTGCTGTAAATGCTGATGGCAAGGCTTGACTCGATGGACTGAAATCGAGCGTGATAAAATAAAGATCTCCCCTACTATCACACCTCATGAGAGGACTCTCCGTCTTGAAATCCTTCACAGAGAAACCAAAAGGATCAAATTCAACAGAAACAGAATTGTCAGTGGTGAACTTTCGGACAGACACTAAGTTTTTAATCAATTTAGGAGCACGTAAGAGCATGTAAAGTATTTTTCAAGATAAGGGGTGGATTGGGGGGAGACAAAGTTTAATGACCATAACCCTGAATTGGAATAGAGTTACCATTACCGATAATTATACCACGAAGGTTGCCCAAATTGGCATAAGACGAGAGATTACCTTGATCGAAAGTCATGTGTGTCATTGCGCCGGTGTTCATGTACCAATTTGGATTCGGTTGCGTCAACCCAATTGTGTGCATTGCGGCCTCAATGTCGGTGTGAGTAGAAGTGAGGCCCACTGTCGAGAATGTTTGTGTGGGCCGAGGCCCAAGCAGTCCACCTTGTTGCCCCGCCAAAGGTCAATCGAGAAGTCGTCACGATTATTGGGCCGGTTAGCCGCCCACCACCGCCGCCGGAAGGGCTTGGAAAATAGGGGTTGCTAGCCCATGGCCCATTGCCCCAGCCCCACTGCCATAGGCCCCACGACTGGGACCAGTAGGGAGGAGGCCTACTGTTGACTGGATGGGGCCCACTGCCGGACTGCTGACCACCGGAACCTCCGCGTTTGCCCTCGCAATTTTTGTTATTATTCTTATGATTATTTTTGCCGCCACCATGAGTACGGTTTTGGCCCGAATTATCAACAAACAAGAATTTGTGGAGGACGTCATTAGGACGACGGGGCTTGCTCCGGTAGCCGCCTTTTTAGCCAAACCGACTTCTTCCAAAGTAAGCATGGAGCGGGCTTGATAAAAATCAGGAAGTGGGTTGCTTTGACGAATGAGAGTCCCAACGCCATTATAGGCCTCCGAGAGACCGGGAACCAGTTGTAGAACTAGACGATTATTTGTCACAGGTGCACCAACGTTATGGAGTTGGTCCGCCAACTCCTTGAGTTTCTTGCAATATGTAGATAAGTTTGGAAATTCTTCCATGCGAACTTGAGAGAATTCCTGCTCGAGTGTGACAACACGTGAATGTTGGTTATCTTGGAATATGTCACGCAATCTATTCCAGGTATCCATAGTCGTGGTATTCGGCTCAATAATTGTCTGTAAGAGGTCAACCGAAATAGTGGAATAAATCCACTGGAGAACGGTAGCATCAAGAGTAATCCATAACTGAGGATCCTCCGCGGGAATAGGTGCAGTGGGAGGAATTATGTGATGGAGGACTTGATGGGAGATAGCGTGAATTTTAAACAATTCTGCCCACGTCTCATAATGGACGTTTTCCATCTCAAGAACAATAGAGATGTTGTTCTTGATGTTAGAAACCATGAGGTCATGATGAAAATTGTTTTTAGACATATTGAAAGAACAAAGGGAGAGGAGGGGAAATTTGGGAAGAGTGGAGGTTAATAATATCATGAATTCCGGTGAAAGGGGACAGAATCCGGCGACGGTTGTGGCCGAGAAAGGGCACAAAAACCGAGAGCAATGGTAGAAGCAAGACCTAGTCTCTTGATACCATGAAAGAAATAATTCCCTTGATCATTTTCATTAATT
Source organism: Anisodus acutangulus (assembly GCA_029783415.1). Lineage (NCBI taxonomy): Eukaryota > Viridiplantae > Streptophyta > Magnoliopsida > Solanales > Solanaceae > Anisodus > Anisodus acutangulus. The sequence goes on from CM056508.1 coordinate 29,622,014, forward strand.
GAAAGACTATACATACAAGTTACATAATAGGAGAATCTTATTCCTAAAACCTTATTCTATACATTTATGGTAATACACTACTAATTATATTACAACATTACCTAAACTAGGATACTAAATATTTACCATAAATTACATTGACTAAAACAACCAAAACCGAGAGCCATTATGGGAGAAAATCCGAGACTCGATATACACAATATACACATGTATATTGTGTATATTTAACAGTTTCAATCGGCTCCGCGTGCTCCACCAGTACACATATCTAAATATGCACCAAAACAGTGCAATAAAGGTAGTATGAGTATAGAAAGCATGTATACTCAATAAATTTCATTCACCGATGCCGTTGAGGTAGTGGCCAGGTTTGTAGTTTTTTTTTATAATTTAATAGGCTAATAGGCATTGATCCTACTAGATTTTTTTAATAATATAATAAATAGAATAAAAAACTTTAGCATTTAGCGGTGTTAAGTTTTTATAATTACGATCCAACGAATCAAGAGAGAAAGATAACGCAAACAATCATGTAGCTATCAATGAATCATATCATATATAAGAAAATCACATAAGTGCAACCGGTAAAACACACAAACTCTAAATAGGAGTGTCCTGGAGTTGTGATCCATGGGATACCTGCGACATTCATATACTCACTCAAAACCAGATCCCACTAAATAACATCAAGTAATCAGCCACTAATCGGCAATATCATCATCACTCCATCGGGAACCAGATCCAACCAGATCAGATCGAGTCATAACAGTGTGAACCATCACCGAGAATAAGTATGGAAGTTCACACAAGGTATAAATATCATATGCAACACAACCATATACATATACTATTTAGCAATGCATTATAGCAACTCATTTATTAGAACTATATGAGATATATTGAGTGATGTATGAACACATAAATAGTTAAATCAAGAGAATTATCTTTCAGCTAAATCACAACATGCTTCAACATTAATGAATTTTGTAACGATCCGTTAGATCGTTTTGAGTTCTAGGCTCCTTTCCCTAAATTACCTTTTTCGTATCTTTAAAATTATATTTTTGACTTGCGGAGATGAGTGACACAATTCCTGAGGTAATCGAGTGAGTATTGAAAGAGAAAAAGTAAATTTTGAAAATGAAATAGAAATGATTGGCCAAAGTCAACATTCTGGGGTTAATAAACTCGTGTGAGAGTTTGAAATTTTCCGTTAGGTCAAGAACATGATTTATGACTTAGTTGGATGATCGGGATGGATTTCGAGGGGCTCGGATATATTTTGGACTCTTGATCGAGAAACTAGTTAAGTAATAATTAGAGTTGAACACGATCAACATCAAGTCAAGATGACTTCGGATGATTATTTTGAGTGTGCGAGCATGTTCGTAACGTGTTTTATGACTGAAATGTATATTTTGTGTTCAGTGAGTCCGGATGAGTTTCGGGTGTTAATTTCAAATTTTGGGAGACACCAAAAAATTGGGGTGCCTAGTTCTGGTTTCCTTCTTTACAGTTGCGAAGAGGAGGGTGACTGATCATCGCAGTCGCGGTTCTTTGTGCCGCAATCGCTATGTGTCGTTCGGGTCAGTCGGGTTACGTGGGGTCCTTCGTGATCGCGAAGAAGGACACTTGACAGATCATATTTTATTCCCAAATATGAATTAGGACATTTCAATTCATATCTAGAGCTAGACACCTCTGTTCTGGAGATTTTTGAAGTGATTTTTTGCGGTAAGATTCTAAACTCTCTTTTATCAATTTTCTTAGATTCTTGCAGGATTACCTCATTAAAGTCATGATTTGGATTATAGAATTGGAATTTTAAAGCCCTAAGTCTAAATTATGAAATTTAAAATTGAAAGTTGAATTGAGTAGAATTTGAGTTATTTTTTAGATTTATACTCTATGGAAATTCAAGCACAAACACATGCTCAACTATGTCCATCTTCATCCTACACCACCAATAATGATTCCCCAAGTCATGATACATCTTAGTAGCACGAGAATATATGGAATACCTTGATGTATGAGCCTCTTCCAGAATTAACTTTAGTCAATCCACCAACTCGGGGTACACAAATATGGCCCTTTATCCTCAAAGTCCCTCCATCATCAAGAATCACTTCGCTGTCCTATCCCTTTAACACCTTATCTCGAATCTTACACAACTTCATATCTTTAAACTATTGAGTCTTATTTTGCTCCATAAGCGACAATCTCCCCTCCACACAAGTCAGAACCTTGCCTAATTATGAAATCTCGAGTCTCACAATAATATTAGCCACAGATTGAACATCTATAGCAAGAGGATGCTCTTCCACTATCAATCTCGCCAGGCTACCCATACTCACCGCCTTTCAGCTCAACGCATCTGCTACAATATTGGCCTTTCCCGGATGATAAATTATAATATCTCATAATCCTTTAGCAACTCTATTCATCCACGTTGTCTCTAATTCAAGTCCCTTTGTTTGAACACATGGTGGAGACAACGATGGTCCATGAATATCTCACAATGGACACCATAAAGGTAATGCCTCCAAATCTTCAAGGAAAATACTACCGCCACTAATTTTCAGGTCATGAGTGGGGTAGTTCTTATCATGGACCTTCAACTATCTTTAAGCGTATGATATCACCTTACCTTCTTGCAGCAACACGTACCCCATGTCAATTCGTAAAGTGTCATAATATACCGTGAAGTCCTTTGCTTCCAACAATAAAGACAAAATTGTGGCTGAGGTCAACAAAGACTTAAGATATTTATATCTCTCTTCGCACTCATCAGACCATTGGAAAGCTACATTCTTCTGAGTCAATTTGGTCAAATGGGAAACAATGGACAAAACCCTTTCATGAATCGTCGATAATAACACGCAAGGCCTACGAAACTCTAAATTACAATCACTGAAGTAGGCTTAGCCCAACATCAAACTACCTCAATCCTCTTAGGATCCACCATAATGCCCTCATTAGACACCACATTTCCCAAGGAAACCACAGAATTGAGCCAAAACTCACACTTCAAAAACTTGGCATAAAGTTGTTTCTCCTTCAATAACCCAAGCACGATCCTCAAGTGCTGCTCATGCTCCTCTCTACTGTGAGAGTAATCTAGAATGTCGTCGATGAATACAATGATAGAAAAATCTAAATAGGGTTTGGAAACCTCATTCATCAAACCCATAAAAGTTACATGAGCGTTGGTAAACCCAAATGACATAACTAAGAACTCATAGTGAACATAATGTGTCCAGAAATCCATCTTTAGAATATCCTCCTTCCTAATCTTCAACTGATGATAACCTGATCTCAAATCAATCTTAGAGAAGATCGATGAACCATGAAGCTGATCAAACAAGTCATCAATGTAAGGTATCAGATATTTGTTCCTAATACTGACCTTGTTCAATTGCTGATAGTCAACACACATCCGGATAGTACTATCCTTCTTCTTCCCAAAAAGCACAGGAGTACCCCAAGGGGAAATACTAGGTCTAATAAATCCCTTACTCAACAAATCCTACAATTGTCCCTTTAACTCTCTTAACTCTACCGACGCCATTTGATATAGCGGAATAGAAATAGGTCGAGTGCCCTGCTCTAAGTCAATACAAAAGTCAATATCTCGAGCAGGCGGAAATCCGGGTAGGTATGTAGGGAAAACCTCTGGAAACTCTCTCACTACTGGTACTGACTCAAGCGAATGAGTATCAACACTATTATCACGAATATGGGCCAAGTAAGTCAAACACCCTTTTTTCCACCATACTTTTCACCCAAATAAATAACATAACCCTTTTGGGTAAGGGGATAGGAGTACCCTTCCACTCTAGCATCAGAATACTCGGCATAGCCAACGTAACTATCTTAACATGACAATCCAAAATTGCATGATAGGGAGTTAACCAGTCCATATCCAGAATAATGTCAAAGTCCACCATATCGAGGATAACTAAATCCACCCAAGTGTCGTATCCCATGAACGTAACTATACAAGACCGATAGACTAGATCCATTACCACAAAATCTCCAATAGGAGTAGAGACACAAATGGGTAAATCAAGTAGATCAAATAACATATCCAGACTTATAGAAAAATAAGCAGACAAAAAGTAATAAGATTAACCATGGTCAAATAAGACTAAAGTTGATCGATGACAAAACGAAATAATACATATGATAACCACATCAGAAGCCTCGACCTCTAGTCTAACAGAAAAATCATAGAAATGGGCATTTTCGCCTTTAGATTGTGTGCCTCCACGGCCTTTGTGAACTCTACCTCTTACTGATTGAGAGATTCCCCTACCCGGCTGCTGACCACCTCGGCCATGCTGTGAATCACCTCTACCAGAAAACCTACCTTATCTAGCTGATGGTGTTGAAGGTTTAGGTGCGTAAAACCGATAGATCTACTTGGCTCCACCCTATCTAAATTCGGGACACTTTCTCTTGAAATGTCTCGTGACCCCACACTCAAAGCATGCCCTCCTAGTCATGGGCTATTAAACTAATGCAGAAGAACAAAAATACCCTCCAAGGTCTGAGTACCGAAATAAGAACCTCGAGATGTCTGCCTAGAACTATACTTACTGTGCCTAGAAAGACAACCAACTCAAATCTGAAGTGCTGACTAGATTGGGTGACTGGAATGGTGATGATGGCCTCTGCCATAGTGTCCCCTACCTCTAGTAGAAGAACTACTGAAACTGCTAAATCTGCGAGCCCTCTTTTCATCACCCCTATCAAAAACATGAACCCCCACCGACTCAACCTCCTTGGCATGACCAACTATCACCTGAAACGTAGTCTCAGAAGATACTACCTACAAAGTCACTAATCAAAGTAGAAGGGACAAACCCTTCACAAACCACCTCACTCTCTCTGCCTTGGTGGGGAGCAACAGCACTGCATAACGAGCCAAGGCAAGAAATGTAGCCATTTACTCTGCGACGGACAAACCTCTATGCTCTAGGGTCATGAACTCATCCCTCCTTATATCTCTCAATCTACGAGGAACATAGTTCTCATAAATACTTGATAAAATCATATCCATGACAAAGGCAGCGACGCAGCTGGTCGCAATTATTATTGGACCTCCACCACTGCTTGGCATCCCTAATCAGCTGGAAAGCAACATAGTCGACACCATGCGACTCCACCAACCCCATATTGTGAAGCATCTGATGAGAGCTAACAATAAACTCATAAGCATCCTCCTCTAGGGTACCATAGAACTAGGGAGAACTCATTTTGGTAAACATCTTAAACATCTTTTTCTCCTCATTAGTCATCAACCTAAAGTATCCTGAAGGACAGAAGTAGCAATGAACTAAAGTGGTGCCTGTGCAGGTCCAACCTCATTCGCCTGAACTGGCTCCTTCTACGGAACATCCACAAGGTCCAGAGTAACATCTCTACCGACGTCTTAAGTAGGTGCTGGTGACCAACCCCTAGCTGGTATGGTAGCACAGTCTCTGCCCATACCATGCCTCTACCTTGTCCCCTATCTCATCTACGTGTAATAACCCTAGTAGCGGGTGCGGGTATGGGTGCGGGCTCTTAGCATCCTACTATGGTCGATCGCGTTCTCACCATCCGTGAGAGAATAGAAAAATGAGGTTAAGATACCAATTTGGAAAAACCCACACGAAAGAGTTAATTATAAACCAATTTGAATAAACTATCACAAAAGAATGGAAGAATGGAAGTTTCCTAAATATCCTACAGCCTCTCAAGGATGGGTAGAGACATCTACGTACTAACCTGCAAGTCTACTAGACATTGCTCTTGTACTCATGAGATCGATAAACCTAGGGCTTTGATACTAATTTGTCATGACCCAAATCACAGGTCATGAAGGCATTTACATTATCCCTCCAGTAGTCGAACCATCCTTAAATTCAACCAATTAATAATCAATAAGTGCATACAACATAAGGGAAACAAAATATCTTTTAAGTCTTGATAATATAGAAAAGTACTAAATAGCACTTAGTCAATACAATCCCTAAATCTGGTCTAACTCATATAAGAGCTTCTAAAATGAAATACAAGTCTCAAATACTGAAATAGATAAATGTTTAATAACATGAAATGGACTGAATAACAAAAGAAGAGATTCAGGGTTGCAGGTTCGATAAGTAACTCACTCTAGAAACACCCAAAGATATCCCCGGGATCAGCTATATGGCCTAAAACTACAACACTGGTCTATATCTGTACGAAGTGTAGTATGAGTACAAACTACTAGTACTTCATAGGCCAAAATAAAGAGATAACATATATAGATTATAAAGACTAAACACACAACACATATCTTAATAGAACACTTATATCATCAGCTTATGATAAAGAAAGTAATGGTTCATTTAGTAAAACATGTAGGCATGTAGTCAATTAGAACAAGTAAGAGAATGAGTGAATGAATAAAATGCATAAGCCGGTAATAAACTTGGTACACACATGCTAGTAGTAATTTCATCTAGTCATGTCTCATAGGAGACTCGTGAGGTTCATATACTTGTCACTATACCGCCCAGGGTCATTTCCCTTCAGAATGTGACTACTCACTGTTCGAACAGTGAGAACCTCACTACACTACTCGTCTTTACTGCCGGACTGTGAGAATATCAGTCTTACCTTTTTCCCATCATTAAAGACCATCTCGTATCTCTGTCTGTAACTCATTTCAACAATATATAAGTATGAATGATTACAACATGCAAAATATCATACAATAAGTAGTAAATAGCCCACATTGTCCAAAATATGTCTGTATCTCCCATTTAGCAAGAGAGTACGAGAACTATTATGTAAAAATGATGCACATATCACATATACGCTCTCCGGTCGGAGTCTAAAAGAGTAAGTTATAACTCACCTCAAAACATAGTATGAGCCATGAACAATCAAGCCCGAGCCTTTTCTTTTCAAAGTGCCTATGAATGATCCAAATCTATCAAATATGAATTCTACATTAACACGCGAGTCCGTGGATACCCATATCGGCTATATAAGGTTCGGATCAAAACCTACCAAAAAGGTGACCCGGACCCACATCAACGAAATGATTGTGGCCCTCAATTTCACCTTGTTCTCCAAATTTTCCTTAGGGATAAAACCCCCAAACTCCTAAACAAAAACAAAAATTAAAAGCTAAACTCTTGCGTCAATTAAATTTAAAACGTAAAAAAAGAAGGTTAGATTCTTACCCCTTTGACGAAACTCAAAGATCCCACCAAAAATCGCTCCAATCTGAGCTCTCAATCTTAAAATATGATGAAATGAACCCAAACCCCAAAATATGGAATTTTCATTTTGTCTTCTACAGTTCCTCAATCACAATCACAGAGCATCCCACGTGATCATGAGGACACGTGACCCAGCCTAAGAAAATGGTTTTCGCGATCGCTACTGACCCATGCAATCGCGAGGTCACGCAATTTGAACTGGTCAAAACTCATCTTTATATGAGGTCGCGAAGCCTCCCATGTGATCATGGTAGTATGTGTGCTCTTGTGATCGCGATCACGATTCACTATCACAAAGAAAAGTGTCTAGAACCAAAAAATTAGCATTCACTCAATTCCCAAAAACTTTTGAACCAACACCTGAAACCCGTTCGCAATCCCCCGAATACAAACCAATATGTAAATCAAGTATAAATGACGCTACAAACTTCCTCGCTTACTCAAAAGATAGAACTGACATCATAAAGGCATACTTTTTCACAAAATCACTCTACTTTCTTAAAAACCCAACCTTTGCAACAAAATATCCAAAACCTTTCCGAACCTGTCGAGACGTGAACCAAATATCCAAATAAGTCATAAAACACGTTATGGACCTCATGAAACTGTCGGAGTTTAATTTCAGACATATTTACCCAAATGTAAATTCTTGGTCAAACTTCGCTAACTTAGAACTTCAAAATTCCAAAACATGGATTTTCTTCTCTGATTCTCATCTAGTCCCCTCGAAAATTATGCCACCCAACCCCACAAGCCAAAAATATCATTAAAAAGCTATAAAAGGATCACTTTGGGGATAAAGAATAAGAAGCACAAAATGACCAAATGGGTCATTACATCAGATACCAATTAAACAATTGTTCATCCTCAAATGATAAAGAAGAGAAAAGAAAAGAAGTACCTTAACTAATGAACAACTGAGGATATATGTCCTGCATATTTACCTTTATCTCGTAGGTAGACTCCTCGATCAGACGGTGCTTCTATTGCACCTTCACTAAAGTTATTTCTTTAGATCTTAACTTTCTGACTTATCTATCCAAAATTTCCACTGGTTATTCCTCAAATGTCAGATTTTGATAAAAAAAACACCGAGTGCCATTGGATTATATAGGACCCGTCTGAAAGTTACTTCTTCAATATAGAAACATGGAACATAGGACTATCACTTGATAACCCTGGTGGTAACCAACGCATAGGCTACCTCACCAAGGCACTGAATGATCTCAAATAGGCCAATAAACCTTAATCTTAGCTTGCCATTCCTTTCAAATCTCATTACACCATTCATGGACAAATTATTCAACAGAACTTGATCACTCATCATGAACTCAACATCATGAACCTTTTGATCCGCATAACTTTTTATCTACTCTGAGCCGAAGAGCCTCTCCTAAATCACCGTTACCTTGTCTAAGTAATCTCTCAACAAATCTATACCCCACGATTTTACATCAAACACGTCGATCCAATCAACCGGAGAGCGACACTTCCTACCAAACAAAGCCTCAAATGGTGCCATCTCGCTACTCGAATAATTATTATTGTTGTAAGAGAACTCTGCCAATTAGGGCAAAAATTGGTCCTAATAACCTCCAAAATCAATCACACACACCCATAACATATCCTCTAGAACCCGGATAGTCGACTCGGACTGGCCAATCATCTGTGGGTGAAATGCCTTACTGAGATCTAACTGAGTTCCCAATTCTTTCTGCAAAGTTCTCTAAAAATAAGAGGTGAACTAAGTCCCTATGTATGATATGATAGAGATGGGCACCCTATGCAACCTCATAATCTCTTGAATTTAGATCTTTACCAACTTTTTCGAATTGTAGGTAGACTGAACCAGAATGAAGAGAGCAAACATGGTCATTTTGTCCACAATAAGCCAAAAAATATCAAATTTTTCCAAAGTCTTTGATTACCCTACCACAAACATCATTGCAATTCTCTCTCATTTCTACTCATGTATAGGCATCTTCTTAGTCATACCTCCCTGTATTTGATGTTCATACTTCAGACATGATCAACTATGTTTCTCTTCATCCTACATCACCAATAATGCTACATGTTTGTAGCACGAGAATGGATAGAATACCTTAAACTATGAGCCTCCGATAGAATTAACTTATTCAATCCACCAACTTGGGGTACACAAACACGCCCCTTTATTTTCAAAACCCCTTCATCATCAAGAATCTCTTTCCTAGGCTTTTCCTTTAACACCTTATCTAGAATCTTACACAACTTCGTATCTTCAAACTATTGAGCCTTAATTTTATTCATAAGGGACGATCTCGCCTCTGTTAACACCTATTTTTTCCCTCCACTAATTGTATTTAAATAATTAGACTTCTAATATCACAAACTGAGCAAAATATGCAGTTTTCAAAGCCAAAATAATTTTACAAAATGGTTCCGGTGATATTTCATTATTTTATTTGGGAAAATATCATTCAATATATCATTTTGTATCATCGGTATATTTTGCAAAGTTATTATGATTTTTAAATACATGTATCAGAAATTACTATCATAATAGTGAAACAACTATTTAATTAATTGTTTAAACTAAAACATAATTAAATGATAAGTATTTTACTACATTGAATTAATAAGTTCAGTTAATTAAATTAATCATCAATTACATCTCAAGTTTTACGTCCTATTAGTTTTAATTGCAATTATTTGTTAAATCAGTTACAATTGAAAGACTTTCTTTGATTTCAATATTAATTAAGGCGCAACTGAAAACTGTTGGCTAGTTTTTAAATTACAATTATGGCCACATTATCAAAAACATCATTTTTATTTGGACCCTTTTTTGATTCACCTGAATTGGGCCTATCCCCCTTTTATTTTGTCTGAGTCCAACCCAAATAGGATCAGACCTGGCCCATTAGCAAATTAAAAAGGGAAAACCCCTTCATTCTTATCTTCCATGATTTTCTCGTTAAGGGCAAACCCTATCACTCTCTCCAAAAAGAGCGAAAAACCCAATGCGAGTTGAGAGATTCTCTCTCTAGGAATTCGGTGACCTAGTGAGAGAAAGTACTTTCCGACTATCCATGGCCACTCCGGCCACCGGACAACCTTCCATTGAGGTTTCCCTACCTAAACCACCAATGAACTATACGAAAATACTATAACCATTGCCCCAAAACCCTACTGGCAGCAACACTGCCTCCGCGGTCCTCTTAAACCTATTATATATTTATATGGAGAACCCACTGTACAATTTAGTATGTAGGAAATTGAAGCCATGATTCTATGAGAAAATCACAAATACGCTGTTGTTGGGAGTTTACTAATGGTTGGAGTAATCTCCAAACTTTACGTACGGCCATTCCCAAGCAATGTGAGTTTAAAGGAGAAGCTATTGGTTTCTTATGTAATCATCATGTTCTTATTAGGTGTATCTTATTGGAGGATTATGTTACACTCATGTCAATGTCATCCTTATGGATTAAGGACAAGAACTTGTATTATCCCATGCGAACTTTGAAGTGGGATCCATGGTTTACTCCGGAAGAAGAGATGAGTGTTTCTATTGCATGAATATCATTCCCACACTAGCACCCAACTATTTTGTCTAAGAAGTATTATTTTTAGTGGCATCGACAGTGGGGAAGCCATTGATATTGGATTTGCCACCAAGAACAAAACGAGACCTAGTTGTGATCGTGTGAAGGTGGAGATTGATCTTTTGGATGAACACGCTAAAAGAGTACAAATTCAAGCTATAGATGCGGCTACTAAAGTTGTTAAATCAAGATGGGTTAAAATTCAATATGATTTTATGCCCAAGTATTGCAAGGAAATTTGCTTGAAAGGCCATGATGAAGAGAGTTGTTAGAATTTGCATCTAGAACTTTTACCAGCGAAGGAAAACAATGGGGATGGTGAAGAAGGTAAAGGGAAGGCTGTTGTGAACCCTAAAAATGACCAGAACCAAAGATAAGGCAACAACAATGGTAATCATGCAAAACAAAACCCTGACAATTTTCCAAACCCCAATGATGGTGGTATCAAGATTTTACAAAGTGGGAAGGTCATTGGAAATGCGAATGATAAACACAAATGACAAACTCAAAGAGCGAATAAAAATAAGAATGATAATGTCGATGGACAAAAACAAATAACTTTGCATGGGGCAAAGAATGGTGCAAATACGACTGGAGCTACGGTAAACCTTAACCCTAATGGCATGTAAAATTCTAATAAGTTTGCAGCTCTAGGGGAAGGGTGTGGTGATCAAAATAATGGTGTAGATGATGGTGTGTTGGATGTTCATGCTAAATTTGAGGTGTATACAGATGCTGAGAAGAAACTTGCGACTGTAAATTTCGGAGATGGTAATATTCAACACGGGGAAGGAATTGTGAATGTAACAGATGGCCAACTAGTGAAAGATGCATTACCAGTTGGTGTTACTAATATTGATAAGCCTTTGGATCCTAATGCTAAGGTGTATACACTTAGAAAGAAGAAAGTTTCACCTGTAAAGACAAAGTAATGGGTAGAAGGTGCTTTTGCTAAATCTATAGAGGTTATGGTTCCTACAAATCAGTCATGCCAAGAAATTCCATTAAATACTTTTGCTACTAATACTTGTACTAATGGTGTTGAGAGGAGATTATGGAGTGAACAAGAGGAAGAATCTGTTGAAGAAGAAGAAATAGTAGGTGATAAGATTGTTGATCAGGTGCTATCTTCTAATTCTATAACTTCATCTCAGGATATCAATGCTATGTTTGACAAGGTGGTAGAAGAGGAGGATGGTACAACCAGTTCTCATGCAGTTATTGAGGCTGCAAAGGTGATTAAGGATGTGAATAATGCAGAGGAGGGGAATAGGCATGATACTAACACTATGATGTAACCAGATGCAATCAATTACAGAAATAAGGTCCTAGTACTGCCTAGTACTGCAGCAAATCAGACATGTTATGAAGAGGTGAATAAGAGTCCTGCAAAGGTGTAGGAAGAGCTGATTGACACAGACCACAAGTTGGTGGATATAAGTGAGTTAACTCCTTGTGTTGATGTTCAGAAGCATGGTAAGCCCCCACACGTAACACAAACATCTCTTAGAAACCAAAGTAGTGCAAAGAAGCAGACAAAAGGTGTTAAGCAGACTCAGTCTAATGGGAAGGCAAATACTCAGAAAACTCAGCAATATACTATGAAAGGTAAGACAAGTGACAAGGATAATATGCAAAATGAGATTATACAACAAGAGACTACTTTCACTTCACAGAAGTAGAACCACGTTGTAGCAGCCAAGGCAAATATTGAGAATCTGCAGGTTGCATTAGCAAATAAGGTGGAGGCTAAGAATGATCTTGATGATGAATCCACAACTCAGAATTTTCTAAATGCAACAAGAGATGGTGATTTGTCTCCAAAGTAAATAGAAAAAGGCCTTGACAAAACAAGGAAGAAAGCAATCAAATATAGTGTACCACATGTTTCTGGGGTGCAAATAATGAGAAATACTACTTTTAGATCCATATGTGATAATGAATGCATTTATTTAAAACATAAGGTCAGTAAATACCAAGAAAGCTTTTAAGAGGCTTTTAGCAATACATACTACACACAGGTTTTTCCTTATAAGCTTGATGAAACCTTTCTAACAAGCTTATAAGTTAGAGAGTTATAGAAGGAGGTTGGGGTTACAAATAGCCTTATGTAATGTCTTTGGAAAAATATGGGCCTTTGTTGATGAGTAATATGAAGTGACGGTATTGATGGACAGTGTGCAACATTTGTTATTGAAACTGTCTAACTGGGATTTGAATTTTGAAATGATTGTCACTCTTGTTTATGCTAAGAGTGACAGGATTGAAAGAATTGAAGTATGGAATGCTGTGTATAGTCTTGCATCAGATATGACATTGCCTTGACTTTTTGGAGGTGACTTTAATGTCATCACTGATGATAATGAGAAGTATGGGGGACAACATGTTTCTTTGAATGAAGTTGAAGATTTCAGGCATTGTATCAACATATGTAATCTCTCAGACTTGGGCTATAAGGGTAATGTGTTCACTTGGTGGAATGGCAAAGGGGCTGTTGATTGCATCTTCAAAATATTTGATAGGTGTTTGGGTGACTTTGAGTTGCAGCATCTATTTTAAGGCCTTGAGATCACTCATTTGATCAAGCTTGGTTCAGACCATTCACCGTTGTTGTTGGAATGCAAACATGAGGTCCAATAGTTAAAGAGATCATTTAAGTTTCTTAACTTTTGGACAAAACATACTACTTTTATGGATGTGGTAAAGGCTAATTTGGAGACAGATGTGGTGGCAAGTTTATTCTTTACTTTTAATGCCAAGTTGAAGAACTTGAAGAAGGTCATGTCTACTTGGAGCAGATCAACATATGGAGATATATTTTAGCAGATCACTAGCTTAGAAGAGGTCATCAAAGCTCGTGAGGCCATGTTTGAAGCTAAGCCATCATATGCCAACAGGGAGAAGTTAATGAAAGTGAATGCAGAATTAACTAGAGTGTTGCACTTAGAGAAGGAGTTTTGAAAGTAGAAAGAAGGCATGTCCTGGATTCAAGATGGGGACAAAAACTCTTAAGTTATTTCATGCTCATGTAAATGGGAGAAGTATGATGTTTCAGCTCAAGAGAATACAAGATAATGCAGGACAGTGTCTTGAAAATGAAGCAAAAATAACAAATGGGGCAATCAGATTTTTCCAGGCTCAGTTTCATGAAACTGATCCACCTGCTCAGACTGGGATATTGCAGCATGTTCCAAGATTGATCAATAATGAGCAGATTGCAGACCTTGTAGAGATGGCTACCAAAGAAGAAGTAAAACAGGTTATGTTTGGACTAAACAGTACTAGTACAGGAGGTCCTGATGGCTTCACAGACTTTGTTTTCCAAACTTGTTGGGACATTGTTAGAGATGATGTGTTTCACATGGTTTGATATTTCTTTGAAGGCTTTGAGTTACCAAGGTACATCACACACACTAATCTTGTCTTAATTCCAAAGAAAAATGATGTTCAAACTTTTGGGGATATGAGGCCTATTAGTTTGAGCAACTTTGTTAACAAGGTGTTCTCTAAGGTGGTACATGAAATATTGGTGCATATTCTGCCTAATTTGATCTTATAGAATCAAGCAGGATTTGTGAGGGAAATAAGTATTTTGGAGAATATCTTATTGACAAAGGAAATCATTATTGACATTAGACTTAGAACTAAAAGAGAAAATCAGGTTATGCCTAATGTTGAGGATGGGATCTTCACTCTTTTGGTTTGATAATTGGATTGTTCTAGGTCCACTTTACTTCCTTACTCCTCCTGATTTTTATTGCAATGAATCAACAATGTTTCATATGTTGTGACAAAAGGCAGGTGGCATGTGCCTACTATCAGAAATAATCTTCCTGAGGAGCTTGTAGACTATATTTTGAATGAGATTCAAACTCCTAGTACAGGTGATGAGTTAGACAGACCATTGTGTATGTTGACAACAAATGGACAATTTAGTGTCAAGACTGCTTGGGAGTACATCAGAAGCAAGGCTGCAAAGAGATATGTTTACAAGAAAATTTGGGTCAAAGGCTTGCCATTCAAAATTGTATTTACTATGTGGAGGGTATTGCACTTTAAGGTAACTTTGGATGATGTTGTGAGAAGTTGGGGCTTTTACATGCCTTCAAAATTCTTGTGTTGTGCTACTGATTATAAGGAGGAAACTATACCATATGTGTTCTTGAGGTGTGCAACTACCCAGAAGACATGGTCTCACTTTTGTTCTGCTGCTGGTATTGACATCACAGGTATGCATCCTCATCAAGTAATTGTGAAATGGTGGACTGCTGACGTGAGGCCTAGAATAAAACCTATATACTATGATGTTCCTTCTGTTGTGTGGGAGTTGTGGAAGAAAAGGAATGGGGACATGCCTAAAAATAAGGTCACTGACAGCAGAGTTATATATTAGGCTTCAAGTTTGATTCAGCAACTGGTTAGATTAAGGAAGCCTAGTATTAAGAATGTACCTCATATGTGGTGTTATATTATGAAGATATTGGAGTAGTTTGTACCTAAACTGCAGTTCACCAAAGTCATGTGAGACCTGCCTATGGAAGGTGTGTTGAAGTGCTCATTTGCATAATGTGTAAGAAACCATGCAGGCGATTTGGTTCATGCTCATGCTAGGGAGATGGAGGATGCTACTAACACTGAATCTGAGGCAAAGGCATTACTTGAAGCTGCAAAGTACTTCCTGTCTCAATATGTCTACTCATTCATACTTGAAACATATTCTATGCCTATGAAGAAGATCTTGGATAGGGAGTGGAAACCTCCTTAGAATATTACTTTTGCAGTGGATTGAGCCCGATTGGGCCTGTTTCCTTTTCCTGCCAATTCTGTTGGGTCCAACGCCTAACAAATGCATTAGATCGAGTCAGCCCGTCAATATAGGCCCACCCCACGTATAGACGAACATCAAGAGGAGGTGGGTCTGGACACATGAATGAAAGTCCAACAATGGGTGAAAATTGTTCTTTTTATGTTGATCGGCTTAGTACATCCATCAACCCGTCTTTCTTTCATGTTATGTTTAATTGCTTATATTTGTAGACAGACACGCTTGTGTGTTATCGAACCCCTTTAGAATTTAGTTGAAATATCGTATAGGCAAGCGATGCGGATATCGTTAGAATAAATAGGAAACCTTTTTTTTTACAAATGATCTGACTCAAAAAGATAAAGGAACTTCCTTGTATGATTAAAACACGCAAAATGCTTTGCAAACCTATTCTTTCTAAAAACAAGTTTGAAGACTCGAAAATTGGTGTAACTTAGTACACTTCTTTAAGCATCCTAAAAAATAGGTTTTACTTAAAGATTTCCCGAAAGTTGAAGTGTATAGAAATGGGCTGAAACATAACTTTAAACAAAATATGATTTGGGTATGTTCGAAAAGAAAGAAAAGGATTTGGACTAAAGCCCATGAAAGTCTTTATTTAGAAAGTTTGATTTATAAAACAAAGAGGTTTCATTTTCAAAAAAGGAAAATAAAAAGTTCATTTTTTAAAATGATTTTCATAAAAAAAGAGGATTAAACTTGCATAACCATGGTTTTAATTCAAACAAAATATACTTAGTTGCTTTCTTGAACCGATTCAAAGGAGATAAGTGGGCTTTTACTATTTTTGACCAAATAAAAGTAGAACTCTACTCAAAAGACAATTTTTGGTGTGTTTTGGTCTAGAAAAGTGGTAAAAACAAACTTAACTATTCTGGATAGGTTTAAACCCATTTTACCAAAATTAAAATAATTTTCACAAGCTTCTTTCCAAAATATGCTATGAATAAATAAGTAAGGCAAGCCTTCCTACTTTATACATATCTCTTAAACTTCCAAGGTGCCTAACACCTTCCACGGGGAATCACCAGAACTCTTACCAAACTCTGATTTTTTTAAAGGTTTTCAAAATGAACAAGCCTTAAAACAAATGGTTTTTTTAGTTCACACAATTAATTAGGTGGCGACTCTTTAAACAAACATAGAGCCAAGTTATGATAGTAACTTTTGCGCCCGCGTAAAAGTGAATCGTAATAGATGGTGACTCTCATGTGGATTTGTAAAAGATTCTAACATAGGGGTTTGTATATTTGTGGCTTTATTTATATTTATTTATGTTTTTAAATTCATAATTATATTGTCATCGCATTCATAGCATAAAATATCGCCAAATGGCTGGCACACACACTCGCATCTGAGCATAAAAATAATAATGTAGTTTCGCAATCGTCCTCCACTATAAAATCAAAAATCTTTCTTGGAACACGTTGAAGACGTAGTTCGTTCGCGGTCATCCAACAATTAACAAAGGTTCACCTCGTGTTTTCCACTTGAGTTCCCGGTCTTTTGAAAAGTCCACTCTAGTCTATCTATGATAGAGCGAAGCCAAATCCCTATACTTAGTGCATGTGTACCTAATACGGATTAAATATTTGAGAAATATTTAAGTCCATTAGAAGACTACCTTTCGTGTCAAGACGGTCTACGACCCAAAAGATACTGCATCCCACTATGTGCTAATTGTAAATGTGATTGCATCGAATATGCTTAAACTATTGTCCTTGGGGGGAGCTTACCGTGCATTTTTTTGTAGGTGTCTCCAAACCTACAATCTGACATGGTTTTTGAAGCGCCCGGACTATTGAAAATATGGTGGACTAGCTAGGTTAGACAAAGAATAGCATAGGACAACCACAAATTGCTTAGGACATTTGCCATACATGATGGCGATGAAGGGTTGTAGAGAATTGATTGAGGTCATCATCAGGTACTAGGATTGCGATCGGATGGTCTTTCATTTTGGGGACATAGAGATGACACCAACCCTAGATAAAATTCGAGACTGCCTGGATACCGTAGGTACCTCTTTATGAAGGAGGAAAATACCCGATAATGGGCCTTCATCTTTTCAAGATTGAAAGAAGATAGCATTTAATGGATGTTCTAAGACTTCATTTCCGAAAGTGTTGTTTTCCGGGGAAGGAAATGCTCTTTTTTGCCACTTATGAGAATTCGAGGGATCTGCCCTTATGCCCCAGCCTAAGTCTTGAGACAATTTGGAAGAAGACAAGAGGTACTCAAGTTGGGAAAATGGGTATATATGTGATTGACTATATAAAGGATAAGGTCCCGATGGTGGGACAGATCATATGAGAATGGAACAACCGTCTGATATGGGGCCCGGATACCATTGCCTAAGATAGGTTCATGTCGGGTGTGACGAGCTCTACAAAGACTGGTTGAGAGCTCACCTATAAGAAAATCTCACCTCAGGGATAAATGTCAACTGCCATGTTCATGATAGAGTTTCAAAGGTCGTGCTTAAAATGGGCCTGACCCAAAGACAAACCGATGACCATGATGAGAAATATCGCGAAAAGATAGAGCATAATGGGAAAGTCATTGCCGATTTTACTCATGAGTTGGGCATCGTCACTGAATGTGTGGAAGACCTTGATAGGAGGATAATGGAGTAGATGTTTGCTCTTGCACCATTGGATAAAAAAGATAAGGGTTTTTTGGTGGATGTGTGTTTGATGTAGACTCATCTCAGGATTCAGACTGCCCTTTGAAGGGCCAAGAAGGTCCGCACCGACGAGGGACTGTCTTTCGACCCTCAGTAGTAGCAGCAACTGTCTTGCTTTCTTGTATAGTTTTGGCCATTTTTGGCTAATCATCTTTTGTAACCATTCGGTTAACGGTACTATTAATGAATTTTTGATTGGAGGAAATGGAATGAGTTACAAGTGGCACAATCATATTTCAAATGATTAGAAAGGCCTTGGTCCAAAAAGGCTATAAGACGTGAGTTTTATCTTTATTGCTTTACTTGCTTTTGTGATTATGTGACTGTGTTTTCATACATTTCGTTGAAATAAGATTGATACAACATTCCTATTATCCACACTAAGAACCTAGAAATACCTGAAAGTACCAAAAGCGTACCCCAACCCTAAACACATCCAAATGCGTAACCCTTTTTTCTTTTCCAAAAGAGGTTGACTTGCTATCATGGATATGAAAGACAGTCAGAGTGTCACTACACCCGTCGTCAACTTAGTCAGTGAGGGAGAAATCAAAGATTCCCTTCAAAAGAAGATCAATAGACTGGAGAAGAAGATTAATTTGGTCAAGGAAAAGATTAAGGAGGTCGACCAAATCTTCAATCTAGTTAGGAGTCCCTCAAAAGGAACCATAGAAGCTGAGCACTACAACACGAACCTTTCGGGTAAAGTCAAGAACATGGTGAAAAGTTACATACTTTTTAGGGAGGAAGAAGTTGAGACATCTAGGGAAGGACAGGACAGACCACCTAAAAGAAAGGTTCCAACCGCCTCTTCCACTATAGTCTGTGAGGAATTCGAGATACCTCAAGCACCAACCCGTGTAGCCTCACCAGCATGGTGGGCAGTCACACTCAAGGCTCGTTCTTTTCCCTTTCGTGTTACGCCAGAGGATGTTTGTTGCTCGGCAATATATAAGACCATAAGATCAATGAGAGTTATCAGTCTCACTAGATGGAGGCTACTATTATGTGACTTACTGGATGCATATAACATATGCTCGTTTCACAACAATCAATTCGGCCATACTGCCGATGAATGCCACACCCTTAGAAGAAGAATCGTAAGGCTGATCAATGATGGAACAATACGCCAAACATGGGGATCTCATTAACTATTAGTGCATGACCCGATCATCCCAGTAAAGGTGCCACACTGGACACACATATTTGGTGCTATAATTTTACCATCTACGAGGAGTCATATGCAAGCGTCGTCCAGAAGTTGGCCAGCATTGGAAAGATCTTTCCTATTGACACTGCATGGAAACCATCACCCAATAGGACAAACAGATAAGAAGTGTTCTTGATTCATTACGAGACTCCTAGGCATGACATCAAGGAATTCCCAGCATTTAAATTTGAGTTGGAACATCTGGTCCACACTAGATAGATTTGGATCGTACTTTCTCCTTGTCGTTATTAAGGAAGGCCATAGCCAAATGCGCGGTTGTAAGGAGAGGTCATCTTTTAGGTAGAATAGGTGCCTCTTTATTTTCTATCAAAACAGTGTTATCATTCCCTTTCTTGTAAAAGAAACTGCCTGACCTGATGTCCCAAGAGGGATACGTAGGAAGCCTTTATCAGGTTTGGTCTGGGGAATGTTTTGGCCAGAACAACATTTGGAATATTTTATGTGTAAACTGAACTACAGAGGGGCCTGATTTCCCACGGCAGAATACGTAGGGAGTCTACGTAAGACTCGGTCCTTATAGTATTAAAATATATATTTTTCCCTTTAAGAGAGACCTTATTTGAAGTAACCCCGGTATAATGGGTTGAACCATCCACACCAACATGGTGCAAAGTCAACCTTATAGTTTCCCACTCAAAGATCAATGAAGACAAAACTATCCAGTAACCTACCTAAAATAAAACCCATGGAACGGGGGATCAATCGTTGTTTGGACTGAATGAATGAGTTTATCTGATTATCTGTGTTTACTTGCAATTATGTGTGTATCTTGTATGACATAATAGACTAATGTCATCTGCCTTTGAGTTTTTCTTTTCTTAAAGAGGAGGTTGATTCGTGTTGTGTCATGCTCGCATACTTCACAAGATCGAAAGTCATGACAACATCCCTTCCTAACCAGACCAACGAGAAAGGATAAAAGAAAATGACCGGTACTTCAAAAGATAATCACGACAAGAATGAGCTCTCTGTGTAGGATTCGAAATTGTTGGACCTTAAGGATCCAATACACCATGAGGACATCATCGCCCTCCTCCTACATAAAGTCACTGACCTCCAACAAAAGATGATACAAATCAAACTGGCCAACACTGCAAATGAACCGCCTCTCGAGACAAGGAGGCCCACTCCACCCTTTCCATCTCTGAGTTCTCCAATCCCGGTGCATTTTCTTGTCCATGTCCCTAAGACCACTCCCCCTACTCAATACATTCTCGCCACTGACCCATATCACGTCGGTATTTCCTACCACACTCCACCACCTTCCAATACGAACCCAGTTCTCAAAACCACACATCCAGCACCTTTATAACGTGATCCTCAACCCACATATGCCAATCCTACCATCCACTAAAACCCGACCGGTCTCCCCGCTGCGCGAACTACCAATATCCCTCAGAATTGATCCATACATCTGACCGTATCCTTTTATTCTCCTGTCACTCAAAATGATTATTCCTCAAAATAACCCGAATTGGACTACTATGAGGAGATGGGGAAGTCTTGGAGAGTCAAATAAGATAAGCGTAATGAGAAAATAAAGCAAGAAATGCGGGATATGGTCGTGTAAGTCACGCAAGATGCACAAACCACTAGAAAGGCTACCGATCTGAGATATGGCGATCTTTAAATGCATTCAGATTTGGACTTGCCTGAAGGTTTCAAAATACCAAAGTTCGAGATGGTCAATGGTTTCAGAAAATCCCAAGGCTCATCCACGAGCATATTATGACCAACTAGTCGAAGTAAGAGTAACCAAGCCTTGATCATGAGGCTATTCAGCTGAAGCTTAATCGAAGAAGCTTCAGAATGGTACACCACACAAGACATGCGCCAGTGTATCACATGGCGGAGTCATTCATGGAAATATTCTTATTCAACGTCGAAATATTATCAGACCGATACTATCTGGAAAAGGTCAAGCAGAAGTCCACCAAAATTATTGAGAGTATAGAACTAGGTGGAGGGTCGAAGCTTCCCAAGTACAACCATCCATGGGCAATGAGGAATTGGTGTCTATTTTTCATCGGTCCCAAGAATATGAATACTACGAAAGAATGCTCTCTATGGAAGAAAGACCATTCTCTGAATCATGAGAGACAAGAGCTTGACCAAGTCCATCCATCACAACTCTACAGGAGCTTCCAGAAAGAAGGAGGATATGGCAAACATTTCCTACACTCCTACTCATAAGATCAGGAGATAAGAGGAATCACATTTGCCTCTAGAAATCTACCAATCACCATCCCCCAACACTTATGTATAAGCTTTATATAATCTAACCCCCTGTCTTTTATGCCCAACTGAGTTATCAAGAACCTTCTCTATAGGTATTCCAAACACCCAAAGGGAGCCCCCAAGCATCCTCCCCATCTTTCAAAACTCCACAACCAAACTTCCAAACTCCACACCCGAGTTACCAAGCTCCACAACTAAATTACCAAGTTCTACCACAAAATTAGCAAGCACCACTACCAAGCTATCAAAACCATCCACCACTAACCACATATAATTTGCCACATCCTTACTTTGAGAGAAAACTAGCCCAAAATTTACCCCATTGGTCGAGAGACGGACTCGACTATTTGAAAGGCTGAGTGTAGTTGGTAAGATTCAACCCGCTGCACCAAAACCTGTCAATCTAGGAAACTACTTTTATCGAGCTGACCAAAATTGCACATATCATTCTGGTAGAGTCGTGCATATTACGAAAGATTGTACCAATCTTAAGCATAAGATCCAGGACCTAATTGATATAAAAGAGATAACTCTCTAAACAACGGATCCCAATGTAAACACCAACCCATTGCACAATTATGGGAATGTCACCATTTACATAACTATAAGAGATGAGGACTGGACCATATGCAAAACTTTGGCCCGAGTACCTCCCAAGACTATCGAGCAGACATTGGCTTTACTCACTATTTAGGAATGCCCTCAAATTAGCATCCTAATCCCAGCGCCATTTGTAGCACAAGTAGCCAAAATCATCGCACTAGCGCCAAGGAAAGATTTCATGATGGAAGCCGCAGTCGCCTATGGTATAACTTGCTCAGGAAGATGTTACGTCCTTGATGAATTGGAGCAAAGAGCATTAAGGAAAGAGTGAAATCAAAGGAGGCCGATCATAGAAGGTGAAGAAGAAGACTTCTGGCAGAGGATACAGTCGAAAGAATACTCCATTCTCGAGCACTGAAAGAAAACTCCAACAAAGATTAATTTAATGGCACTACTATTAAGTTCCTCTCAACACCACCAAACACTAATGATGGTATTGGACAAAACACATATCCCCATAGGCACAAATAGTAAGAATATGGCCGACATGGTAGCGCACGTCATAGGAGATCATCAATCACCTTTCACCGAGAAGAGCTACTGAAAGAAGGGGTGACAAGAAAGTGCTCCACATAACAATAAAATACATAGACAAAATTGAAGGCGTACGCTAGTTGATAATGGGGCGGGTCTCAATATTTGCCCTAGTCCACTCTTCTTCAACTGGGTTATGGTGTAGGAAGATATAGAAAAGTTGCATAAATGTGAGTGCTTTTGATGGGGCTTAATGAGAAACCATTGGGGAAATCGATATATGCATTCAGATGTGGCCCATAGAGTTCATCACCAAGTTCTAAGTCATGGCAATAACCACCAGTTATAACCTAATATTGGACAGACCATGGATTCATATGTCCGTAGTGGTGCCTTCATCTCTACACCAATCGCTGAAATTCACCTCGGAAGACCAAGAGGTTGTAATGCACGGGGAAGGAAGCGTCCACAATTACCCCGATAACTCCATCCAAATGATTGAGGGAACTTCTAAAGGAACATATTTCCACATGGTGGAATTAGTAGGGGCTGCTTACGAAGAAACCACCTCGGAAACACCAATGCCAGCAGCATACAAGATGATCACGATCGCCTTACTTCAGAATGGATTTGATCCAGGATGCAGTTTAGGGAAGAATCTATATGGCATAGTGAAGTTAGTCCTGACCCCTCAGATCAATTTCTATTTTGGTCTGGGATATGTGCCCTATGATGAACAAGTCTCCAAAGTCGGCCGAAAGAAGAAGACATGTCACACCTCAACTTTGGGGGTGGGGTGGCGAGGGGTATCCAGCACTCGGTACCCTACTAGCCCAAGCGTACCACATCTAAATCATAACCTGAACATACAGAAGGTATGAGCCGTCAAGGCTGCCATGATATAATCTGAATGAAATCCAGGAGCTATATACATCTGCCAATCTCAACAAGACATACATACGTATATATATATATTAGGGAGACAGGGCTTCCATGGAGACTGTACAACAAAACATTAGCCCACAAGGCCATATAAAACATCTATATACAGGACATATGTCAACAAGGCCATATAAAACATCTATATACAAGACATATGTCAACAAGGCTCTAAGAGTTCCATAAACATCATACTCACAACATGTACACAAAATCATATCGACACAGAACATCAACTATGGAACAAATGGATTGCCTCAAAACCACTGCTGAGCTGAGTAACCTACTGAGGAGGGTCGTCAACCTGACTAAGTGAATCTGCGGGAATGAAACGCAGTGCCCCTAGCAATGGGGCGTCAGTACGAATGAAATTTACTGGTATAAAGGCATGAACGATAGATAAAAGAAGATACCAATAAATGTAGTACAAAGAGCCACCTGTAACCTGAATGCCTCTTAGGGCGGACTATATAGAGTTATGAAGGCCACACAGGATCAATAGATACCTACACTATACATGTATCCATCGCCCAACCGATAATAGCTCGGTGTTGTTTATCAGATTCTAACCAAAACATATGGACAAGTCCAAAATAATCATACAAACTTGCTGGAACTCTTAAAACATCGATACGAGGTCGTCTTAACCTAAAGTTGACCGTGGTATACTCTAATCATTTAACTTAACTAATTTCTCAGCCAAAGGTCAAAATCACACTCAAGCCTCTCAAAGCTGAACCAACTCGACTAAGTAATAAATTATGTTCCAGACCTAATGGAATCCACAAAACTTTGACATGGACCGATTTACTCCAGATGTTGACTTTAGTGACATTTTCTCATTTTTTAACTTGAGAAATTCCAAGTTTGCTAAATTTAACATGATACTCACCCGATTACCTCAAAAATTGTGTCATCCATCATCGCAAGTCATAAATACCATAATGAAGCTATGTGAAGAGTATTTTGGGAAAAAAGAGTCCAAAAGATCAGAACAATCTAGCTGGTTGTTACATTATCTACCACTTAAATAAATGTTCTTCCTCGAACAGTAAATAGAAGTATCAAAGTTGTTGACTATCCAAAGAGTCTTCATTATTAGCCTCATGAAGGCCTCCACATGCAAGGATTATGCTGATAGCATTGCTTATTCACGTTACTAGTCAAGTCTTCCTTTAACTTAGTTGAAACCAAAATCTCCATTTTCCATGCTTGAAACTTACTCGACAATTGATTTTCGTATACCTGAACTAACTCCGCTTGAATTACCTAATTTGATTATAGTCACATCTATGAACGCAATCAATTGATACCACAGATAACATCATAGTCACCACAATACACTAGTTGCGGCCACAATCCATTGCCAAACTTGTACTGGTAAATACTCTGATTCTACTTATCATTCTTCTACACCTTTCATAGTCACATTTAGAATCATGATTCTATAGGTTACACGTTGTCACACATTGCATGCATAAATCATAACTTTCTCTAACTAGAAATGAATTTGTGCTTGTTCTGAGCCAATTTTTGTCACAAACTGACCTTATCCAAAGCTGAGCGCTAATTCCAAATCCATTAGCTTTTTTT
This sequence comes from Anisodus acutangulus, assembly GCA_029783415.1. Classification (NCBI taxonomy): domain Eukaryota; kingdom Viridiplantae; phylum Streptophyta; class Magnoliopsida; order Solanales; family Solanaceae; genus Anisodus; species Anisodus acutangulus. The sequence goes on from CM056508.1 coordinate 29,647,449, forward strand.
ACTGGACTGAAGTTACTGAGTCAACACTCATCGTCCAATCCTTCTAAACCTTCAAACAACATAATATGCTCATCACCCTTGTGATTACCGTGTTGTGCCAAATCTATAAAAATGCAACTGATCACCCCAAAGATATCCCATATATAAATGTACCTCTTCAATACATCACTCATACCTGTGTAAACCATTAAACAATTCAAAAGGTGTTCATCAATAAAATATTATCAAATCTCCTTGAAAACTCCAAATAAGCCTAGTAAATCTTTCAGGTAATATATCTATAGGCCACCTGTACTTAAATGAACAAATTTGACCCGTAAAATTCCTCGAATGTCACCAACAATTACCCAAACTAATTTTGTAATCTTTACAAACTAAATAGTAAGCCTTCCATAAGTTTGTGGTGACTCATTCTGATCCTTTTCTCCTGAACACTCAGCCTCATGTTATTGTTCCCGACCTCAAAAACTGAATTTTACCCAACTCATCATCTTATTATTGAGAAACTATATCTTATGACTTTAAATCTTCATGTTCTTAGACCACACTAGTCACGCAAATCAAATAATTCAAAATACATTGAATTCTTCTTCTTGTCCTTTTGCTTAGCTCGTTCACCATTCTGAATACTTCGATGCAAGGCCTGCAGCCTAGTACTCCATCCGACACAACCATAAAATCTTTGTGTGCAATACCTTGTTTCGCCTCTAGGAATTCCAAAAGTATAAAATCTTGTAATTCACGTGTCTTTCCATACACATGTCCTCCTAATCATTCACATTTGAAATACTCAACCGCGTTATCTAGCCAGCAACGCTACGACACTGTCTACTACTACGGACACAGACTCACCTTGAAAATAGTATTTCGAATTCCAACTATAGAGACTTCAAGATTTCCTCTTATTAATCAACTATACACTCAAGAATGCTATGAAAATACCCATTTTGGTACAACTCAAGTGGCCTTTCCATCAATCTCATTACGCTAGTCAGCCGAAATATGCACCCCATTAATCATCAATCGCAAAGCCCATGACACTCGTCATACCACTTAGTCAAATTCCGCAGACTCCATTCTACAAGCACACTTAGCAATTTCGCCTTGTATGAATGATAAAAGATAGCGCCAACACAACCCTTACCTGACCCAAGCAATCTCGTTGCTTCTAATCTAAATCTCTTCTTTATCTGAAGTTATACCTTAATCCTTCCAATTTGAGAACAATCATGCCTTTATCTCAATTCTTCCATTTTCATATTCCATTCACACTCACTTCTATCGTTATCAACCAAAAATCACCAAAACCCACTCGAGGGATGTATCAAAATATTATCACCCTTGTAGAATAGTTAAACCCTTTATGACAATAGTAGCAATCCACAACCCTGAGTTTCTGAAAGTTTTCCTTACACCACTCTAACATATAAACTAAATACCCTTCTAAGTCAATCATATGATAGGTACAATCATTCATGACTCATTTCCATCAAAAGTATCGACTAACCCTAGTTATTCCAACAAGTCAATTGTTACCAATTTAATATCCCGAACTATCACTTCCCTGGCCCATAATTTGTAAGGAAATCCTTACTTATCACATATACAATCCTACTTAGGCTTTCATAAATCTCCATACGAGTATCCTTGCCAAAAACCCTTTAACTGAAGCATTTTTCTTCCATCTTGGTTCACGATTTTACCAACCCAACATTAACACTGGAAATCCTTTAGTGAAATCATCTATCTTATTTCCAACTGGTATTACTGATCCTTGTGTTGATTTCCAAAATCCACATCACAACTTGAATTGATCCATATCTACCACTGAACTACCACTTTAAATGTCCTTATTGACTGACACTTTACTCGAGAGTCTTCAAGTGATGCTTGTGCATGAAAAAACACCTCTTGCCTTGTTTTATCGAGCCAAACCGTCCTACTGAAACTTTACACTTGTCCACTACTAAAGTCATCCTCATTAGTTTATCATTGTTCCTCCAGCAGCCTACGGTGTAGTCACACATATCGACCAATTCATTCGTTTAACAATCCACTTCATAAAATATAGTACCCTCATTCCATGACAACATAATAAATTCATTCCACATATGACACCATAACATTTAGAAGATGGCATGCTAGTATCACCCATCATCGCCACAGATCAAACAGTTAGTATATTTCACAAAATCAATAAGATCTTGGCCCAAAACAATACCTTTCTACCACCATCCTCGGGATATCAAGCGAACATGGAAACACACCCTTTACTGAAGGATTACAACTGCCTACTCTCATAATAGTTCAATCGCCACACATAACCACTCTCATTTAGCCTAAAGCCATTAGCCAGTTCCTTAAAGAACCCCCAAACCACTCGTTCTTATTCTACCACCACAATTCCTTCATTCAAAACTCAATTTTTTATACTCCTATGCACTATTAGACTTAGCACACCTCGTGCTCTCATCAGATTAACACTCAACCATTGTGACTATCATTGTTGGCATTAGCAAGAATGACAAGTGATAGTTTTGATGATTGACAAAGATAATGCACGAGGTGAATGAACGAGGACCATGAACTTGTTCTATTAGATATCAAATGTGGTATAAAGCTGAATAAATCAAGCTTAGGGAATAAGTTGACAAGACCAGGTCAGAGAACATATTCCTTCTCAAACACAGTAGTGAGACAGAGTCGACAGGAACATATGCAAGGAACAAGTCCAGGAACGTGTTCCTTCCTAGAATCCTATTGCGAGTAGGATTTGTGTTTTATGGTTAAGGACTAAGTGTACAAGGCAGCAAGATCCCATGCGATACTTATCAGGATCTCGCACCATACTTATCAAGATACTTTATAGTCCTACAAGGAAACTAAATATATAAGAAGGTGTAAGAATTCTAATCTATATCAAACCCTATTCTAACTTGATGGGCCGTATTAAGCAGGGTTTAGGTCAGCCCCAGTGATGATGTCTAAGATCTATAAATACCAAGTCTTATTATGAAGAATGTTACGTACTCACATAGAAAGAATTCATAATATTAAGCAATCAAACATTATACTTGAGAGAGTTCAGATTCCGAAGTTGCGACCCTAATACTGCGAAGAAGATTGAAGGAGTTGCTCTACTAAATAATGTTTTTCAGTTCTTAAGTCTAAATTCTTGTATTAGGTTGGTAATCGAGTTGTACCTTTATCAGCTTTTATAAAAGCAATTGTAATGGTATATAATTCACTTTTAAGTTAGAGTTTAAGTTGAAGGTTGCTTACTAGTCAGGATAGATTAGTGAGATATGAATTAGAGTATAGTTCCTAGGTTATAGAGTTTGTAACTTAAATTTGTAGAGGCTCACCATTGTAGTGAAGTTGAGGATAAATCCTACAGAGGTGTAGGTCGTGGTTTTTAATGCCCTCATGAGCCGGATGGTTTCCACATAAAAGTGTTATGTCTTTTACTTTACTATTCTTATTATTCCATAATCGCTACACATAGAACAATTAAGGTAATATGTTTCATCCTATCGGAAGAAATTAGGTATCACATCGGATAGAAGTCTATGTGTACAAAATATCAGTCATGTCATTTATATTAAACTATTTCTAATTCTCCTTAGTAAACCTCAACTCCATAGGATAGAAAGAAAAGTCTTCGTATGAATCGCATAACAAGTCTTACCACCTCAAACCTCATCACTAATATTCACCTTTCATGTCTTTTTCCTTTCTCAACTTCTCTTCACATCCTTATCATAATTAGTATCTTCTCGTCTATTCAATCAACTTCCCACAAGCTTAAATTTATTTTCAAAATATCAACATTTGCACCATTCCATTACTTGAATTGTCAACTTGCCATTGATACACTCGTACCACAGAACTGTTATAATAAACCTGGATGACACTTAAGTTTTCCTACTCCAATCACACCTCGAGTAAACCATCCTTGCTATGTCAAATCCCCCTTTAAGTGCAGTCCTCAAAGCCATGACGCATACTACCTCGTTGTTAAGTTAACCATACCAATTCATATCATACTCTCTTCCCATCACTTGTTATATCATAAATGCACTTCTTCGGCTTTCGAGCAACTAACCATTGAAGACATGACAATTATGCACTCCTTCATATTATCACTCCCATTTCCTAGAGATATCCCCAAACTAAAAGTCTGAATCACACCCTACTCAACGGAGTCATCAAGTAATAACTGCTATCTGAACTTGGCCACGCTCTTTATCACGGTTACACATCTCGTACCATACCACATGACGTCATATCAACCACTGATGTGTGAATTTGAGAACGTGTCCTCGTTATCGATGAGAGAATCAAACAAGGAATTGTATACCTTAAATTGAATCACATACACACGATAAGGAATGAAAATATAAAATTTTCTTATGTCTGATAGACTCTCGAGGATAAGTACAGACGTCTCTATTCCGATCTGCAAGCCTCTACTAGACATTGCTTTTGTACTCCTGAGATCGGTGAACCTAAAACTCTGATATCAAATTGTCACGACCCAAAACTACAAAAGTCATGATAGAACATATCCCCAACAAATAGGTAAGTCAACCCAACCATTTATCAATTTGACCACTAGTTAATTAAGCGAAAAATAAGTGATATGCAAATAATGTCCAAATACTAATGAAACAAGTGTGGAAATACAAATACCACCCAAGACTAGTGTCATGTGTGCAAGAGCCACTATGAATAATATACAAGTATGTGATACGCTAATACACTATTTGAGAGTACAAAGAAACACATGAATAAATAAAAGATAGGGAATAAGGGTACCACAGATCAACCAAGCGGCTCACCACGATCTCCCAAAATCACGGTCTTGGACTTAACAGCTCCACATGTCCCATTTGTACATAGAACCGAACTTGCACCACAAAGAGTATAGCAAATATAGTCTGAGTATGGAAAAAATGTGTACTCATTATATCTCATAGACCGACAATGAAAGAAGTAGTGACGAAGTATTAGAATAGTTCTCGTATTACCATACTAGTCCAAATACGGGATATAAAAGTACCAATTAATACACATATTCAGATAAATAGATAGTCAGATAGTCAAAGAATCAGATAAAAAGCCAGCCACATAATCAGTTAACGAAAAAGTAATAGAATTAATGCAATATAGTACGCTTTGTATACATATAGATCTTTTGGGACTGTACGAAATATGTGACCCATGGGGGACTCGTTAGGTTCATATACCATCCCGAATATTAGATCTTCCAGATCATATCGGGTCCAGACCTCTCAAGAACTAACCATGCTCCGACCTTAAGATGTCAATACCATGCAACCGAACTTAAAATGCCCAATACATTGAAATTTAATGCAACTAATTATAGGCATGCAAAATGATTCAACCATATGCATACGAGTGATACAACACATAAAAATTAAATATCTCAAATCCCGACTTATTAGCCAAAATAATTAGATAAGTTCATCAACAATTCAGACTTAATGGCCAACAAGTTTAGGCTAGTTCATCAATAATCTAGACTTAATAGCCAACATGTTTATCACGAGTGTACGAGGTCCATAGGAATATCAACATAGTCAAATCAAATATAAACACGTAGCACATAAGAGCTAACTCACATATGTTTTGCACTTCTTAGTTCATGGACCGTATCTAAAAGGTTTATCACTACCCAACAAATAACACTCGTACTCATACCCATCACATCACAAGTATGAGACCCATCTCCCCCTCCCCATTTTGCCCTTATCCCTTATTATTTCCATTTTTAATCTTACTTAACAAACATCTCTCAAGCAAATTCTATAAAGTCTTAACATACCTCGAATGCCGAGAAAATGTGCCACAAACGGCAAGAAAGCACCTTTCCTTTTCGAGGTTCCTCCGAACGCTCCAAATCTCAGTCTGAGTCAAGGATTGAGTCTTACGAAAGCTACCGCGTTCAAATTCACCCAATGAGTTCAATCTAGTCAAAATAGTAATCTACGAGGTTAATCGAGCCTAATGTTACCTATATTGTTATACTTTAATTCGGAACACAAAAAGGTAATCCCGAGCCCCCAATGGCAAAACTGAAATGTTATTTGAAAATAAGTTTACTCATAACGTCCTTCGTACCTGCGGGGCCCACATCGCACCTACGCACTATTGTCTCACCTGCAGCCCTTTGTTTGCTCTTGCAAGTCACAGGTGTTGATCCTACTTCGCACTTGCGATGCACCAGCACCAATAATTTGTTCCGACACTAAAATAATCATAACTTCCTCATACAACCTCAAAATTCGACGATTCTTTTTTCTATGGTTCAATAATCATGATACATGTGTAATGGTTCAACCAAAGAACAATTTAGATCTCATGATCGATATGGTACCCTTCATTCCTAAAGAAATGACGTTGAAACATCAAATACGAGCGTGCCACAATCCAAATCCATTCGGAACTCATCAAAATTCTAACCAAAACTTGCGGACAAGTCAAAAATCAGCATATGAACTTGCTTGAATTCTCAAAACATCCAAATAACACCCTAGCCTCTCGATATCCAAACCAATTGCTCGACTATGTCATAAATTAAGTTCCAAACCTAATGAAATTGACAAAACTTTGATATGAACCCATTTATCCCCGATGTTGACTGTGGTCCAACTTCCTCATTTTATTGCCTTGGGAATCACGTCATCCATTCCCACATGTCATAAATACCATAATGAAGCTACGTGGAGGGTAGTTTGGGGAAAATAGTTCAAAAGCTTAGAACGACCTTGCGGGTCGTTACACATGATGGGTCATTTAGCGAAAAGGGGTACTAGTACTCAAAATGAATGATGGGTCGTTACATCTTCCCCCACTTAAACAAATGCTCATCTTTGAATGGGTATAGAAAAATACTTGCTCTATAAAAAAGATGTGGCTATCTGCTCCACATGTCCACTCGGTCTCCCAGTTAGATTCCTACATAGGAGGATGCCTCCACTGTACTTTCACCGAAGCTATCTCTTTCGGCCTCAGGTTTTTTATCTGACTATCTAAAATTGCTACCGACTTCTCCTCAATGTCAGATTCTGGTCAAGCTGCACCATATCCCATTGAATCATATGATAAACATTTGAATGATATTTCTTCAACATCAAAACATAAAATACAAGATGAACTCCCTACAAATCAGGTGGCAAAGCCAACTCATAGGCCACCTTACCAATACGCTAAAAAATCTCAAATGGGTCAATATACCTCAGGCTCACTTGTCCTTCTTTCTGTACCTCATCACACACTTCATGTGTGAGACCTTCAATAAAATATGATCACCAATCATGAATTTCACATCGCGAACCTTCTAATTCATGTAGCTCTTTTGTCTACTCTGAGCCATGAGAAGTGTCTCCTAAATAAATTTAACCTTGTCCAAAGAATCCCTTAATAAAAAAGTACCCCAAGGCCTAACCTCAAATGAATCAAACCAATCAACTGGAGAGCGACACCTCCTACCATATAAGGCCTCAAATGGTGCTATATTTATAATAGAATGGTAGGTATTGTTGTATGCAAACTTCGCCAAAGGCAAGATTGGTCCCAATGACCATCAAAGTCAATCACACAGGCACACAACATAATCTCAAGGATATGAATAGTCTGATCGAATTGACCATCAGTCGGTGGATCTACTGTCGTGATTATAACTTCATTTTGGCATTGCTCAGGCTGCGCCGCACTAGCTATAGCAGCCAAGAGATTTTTTGCCTTTAAACTTTTGAGTGTGATGGGGCTACAATGCACCTCCCACCGCCCCCATTTGAGTGTTATGGTGGGTGCGGTGTGCTGGCCCCACTACAAGCTCCAATCTTTGTTTTTTTTGCTTTAGGCCTCACGCACTGCTTCCAAATGGTTCCAAGTTGATTCTCACGCCATTTTCCTCCTCAAGAAATGAATTTTTGTCTTCAAAGTATCTACATGCATCATTAATGCCCAAATTTAGTCCAACACTTAATAATCACAATAAGTTGGGAATATTCAATACAAAATATCACCAAAAAGCGGTAGAAATTAAATGTGAATAAAGTAATGCCTAAAGACATATAAATATGCACACACCGTGTAGCCACTCTGAATCACCCATCTATCCTTCAAATGACGGTCTGATTGACTAAAAGCCACCACCATCATCATCCGTCATGCAAAATCACATCAAGACCACCAGCTACTCATCGTTTCCTTCTTCCACCACCATAAACCACAGAAATACTATCGTCCAAACACCACATCTCCATTGTATTTCCATCATAGCCAACAATGTAGCAACATCCATGCCACCTGGCCGCAAAAGCTTTCCTTCTTCTGTCACGTTGAAAATGTCTCCACCACCTTTCCCCAATGTAGTCATTGGAAGAATACTTACAAATCACAAAACATTAGTCCTTCCAACAAGGTAAACATTATTGAAGCTTTGTTCAAAATTTTGATCCCGTGTAGTGATTTATTTTTGATTTGGAGATATCGAGTTTTGTTCAAAACATCTCAAGGATCTTGAATTTAAATTTTAGATATTTATGGAGACGATTGAGGTAGGTTTCGGCTGATTTTCCGATTGAAAACTCGTGGTTCAAGACTTCATCTTCCTTGTATATCCATGTATATCTGTGTATATCTCCTTGTATATTTGTATATATCGTCATACATACACACATACATACATACACACACATACATACATACGCATACATACATACTTACATACATACGCATACATACATACTTACATACATACGCATACATACATACTTACATACATACGCATACATACATACGCATACATACATACTTACATACATATACATACATACATACATACATATATACATACATACATATATACATACATACATACATATATACATACATACATATATACATACATACATACATACATACATATATATATATATATATGTGTGTGTGTGTGTGTGTGTGTGTGTCCGTATATCCATGAAACTGTGTGATTTACACAAATATACATGATATATATACGTGATATACGTTATCGCAGTGACAATTTCCAATTTTTGGTTAGGGTTTTTGAACCTTGCTGATATTTTTGTGTGTTTGTAGTAGAAAATGGATTTTTCTTTTTGATGAAAATGGTGAAGATGATTCTAAAAGATGGCATCGACGAAAGAATATGAGAGAGATGATGTTTTGTAGTATGCACATGGTGATAATCGGCGGTCCTCATGCAACTAAATAGAGGAGAGGCCATGGAACTTCAGTAGTGAATCACAACCTCTGGCCCGGTGGAGATCACGGTTCACTTGTTGGCTTAAATGTGTTTTTCAGTTCTAGATTTTAGAAGAGTTGGCTAATAGATGCCAATATTCTGGGGCTACTGTTGCCACACTTTCTTCTTGGGTGTATGTTTGTCAATATTCCTTTAGTATCTTATGTAGAATAAAATTTGAACAAAACTACCTCTAGATCGTCAATTATCAAATGTATTTTAATATAGTAAGCTATTGGAGATATAATAACACTCTTTTTTATTTCACTACTTGGAACGTTGACATATTGGAGGGGGATGTTACCACCTTTACCTCCAAAAATGCAGAATATTAAAGTGGGCTATAAAAAGAAAAGGGGAAAAAACATTGCAACACTCAGAAATTTTGAAATCAAATTTTTGGTACTCTTTTTCTTCTTTTTTAAAAAAAAATCTTAGTTCGTTTTCCTGCAATTTTTACGGATTTGGCCGTTGGTTCCTGTAAGGGGGCTAAGATTTCCCATTTTGACCATAGCATTTGCTAAATCAGTGAAGAAAGTCGCCGAATTGGAGCTATAAGTGTTAACAATGGAGTTTGTAGATCCTCCATTAAATAGTTGTAGATCAGAATGAAGAAGTCCCTTTTGGCTTTGCAAGTTCTTGAAATAAACATTGTCAAATGAAGTTGGTGTAGTGTCTAGTGGTGAGAGATTGTTGTTACCACCACTTTGTGGACAGTTTGCTTTTACTGAAGTTGCAAATGAGGCATTAATATTTGCTTCATTGTATACACGATTTTTGAAAGTAGTACACCTACCTTGGCCTATTGTGTGACCTCCTGCAATATTCCAAGAAACATATAAGTGACATAAAGTAGAATAATGTCAAATAATCGCTAAAGTTGACGACAAAGGTATGAAAAGCACATTGGTAAAGATGAGTAATCAATTGTTAGGAATATTTGATGGACATACCGACAATAAGTAAGAAACAAATGGCTGTAATTAGCGAACAATTGGAAATAATTTAATTTAAATTGTTATTGTAACTTGTAAGTTATTTGGAGTACAATATTTGCAAGTTACCATATTATGCTTCTTTTAAGTTTGTTATTGTAGATAATTAATTACTTAACCATGATGTAAGTGAACCAAGCTTGAACTCGTGAATTAATTGGGGATTTAAGTTATATACAAGATAATGCAAAAGATTTGTTACTCCATCAATAGAGTTTTAACATGTTGTAACAGGTTAGTTATCATTTTTACCAGGTACATAATTAAACAAGTACTTTGTCAAAGAGTTTTACTTGTTATAAATATATTTATAGTGACATGATTGTGTATATATTTTTAAAACAATTGATGTATAGAACTTATGCTCGTTAATTAATCGTTTTAGAAAAGTTAAAAACAGACCTGAGAGAGCCACCATTTCCCTAAACCTTTGTTAGAGAAGGAAAAAATGAGGCCACTAAGGTTCAAGGTTGGTGCAGGAATATTGTTGTTTGCTGCACTTAAACTTGCAGTGGTTGAGTCTCTTCTGCTGAATAAAACAGTCCAACTGGGGCCACCAAGCTGAGAATTCATCAATTTCACACGTAATTAGAGTCAACAACGTGCCCTTCTATTTTTCATTACTCACTAAGCAACAAGTTTATTAATTAAACAATCAGCACATATTATATGTTTGCAAAAGAATTAATTTTTGAATTAATTAAGTCTATAAAATTTGATAAGTATAACATATTTTGACTTACTTTGACAACAAAATCTCGTGCTGCAACAACTAAAATGTCTGCACAAGATACAACGCCAGCACATGAAGCCTCTACTTGTGTTTTGATAGTATCAATCACATCGAATTCTCTTAACGATTCACTATTTGGTTCGGCAGTTTTCTCTCCTGTGAAGTTTGATGTGTCATCTAGTAGCACGGATGCATCACAACCCTGATTCAATTATGTAGAAATGTCACATGTTTATTTGACGTCAAAGTAAAGTTGTACGAGTATATAATTGGTCACGAAACAACATCTTGCCATACGCAATTTATTTAGCATTGCATGATTTTTTGCTGTAAGTGATAGATAGAAGGGTAGAAAAAATCACCATGCATTGCTTGTCATCTCAAGGTTTTGTCATCTATAGTAGCTCTAATAGTTAACATGGAGAAGAAGAAAAGAATTACTCCCTCTGTTCCAATTTATATGACACATTTTTTCTTTTTAGTTAATCCAAAGAAAATGACACATTTCTCTATTTAGCAACAATTCAATTTTAAACTTTACATTTTACGCTTAACGAGATGATCTATAACCACACAAATATTTTTGATTTGCTTTAGATCACAAGATCCAAAAGACTATCTTTATTTCTTAAACTTCGTTAAGGGGTTATTTTCAAGATTATAGAACTTTTTTGTAAGTCAATGGCGTGTAAGTGAAATAACAAGCAAAGAGATTTAAATGATCAGGGACTGTGTATCTAACATCTCCCTTTCGTTTCTTTGCTAATTAAGAAGGTGGAGGATCTTTCTTAAGCCGGTAGCTCTTCAGCTTGTAGGCTTCATTCTTGGCAAAACACATGACTTGCTTGTCAATAAAACACAAGTTAACGGTCAATATCAATGTCATGTACATAAAATTTTATTTTGTGCCTTGCCTAACTAAAACGTGCACACAAACACACTTAATGGTCAATGTCAATGTTTTATACCCAAAATTTTATTTTGTGCCTCATACAATTTAAACTAGTTATGTGAATTTCAATACTTAGTTGACCAAAATATTATGGACTCAAAAGTGTAAAATTTTGGTCAGCTAAATGGTGAGACAAACTGAAGTCTTACACAACTGAAGACACAAAATAAAGTTTTCATTGTATACCATATTACCTATGGAGTGCTAATATAACCTCAAAAAATGCATATGTTTGATAAGACAAAAAAAAAATCTGAAAAATAAGTGATTTTCTTATTTTTTTTTCATTTTTGGTACATAAACTGAAAAGATTATCTTAAAAGCATATGTATAATCTAGGCAAATATTATAGAGATGGAGTGGGAGTTGTAAGGTGTGGAGTGGTGGGTATGGGTGGAAGTGGGATGGAATGCCATGTGAAATTTGTTCTCCTTAATTCTATTTAGGAGAACTCAATTTTTTTTATTTTTAAGGAATTTATTTTCATAAAAATATATATTCTAAAAATATTTATCAACCAAAGAAGAAAAATTTAATAAATATTGTCCTTCACTCCATTACCAAACACAACGTCAAAGTTCCCAACTTTTTGCGTCTCCAAGTAATTGATTTTTAAGTTCGGTTAGCTGTACTATTATAAAGTTAAGGGACTCGTGCGTTATTTATCAATTTGTTGTTATTTCGTTTGACGGTTTCAATTTCATGACCAATGTTCTTTTTTTTTTTTGTGTAATGTCTTATTAAATGGAGTCGTAGTCTCATGCCGACTTTTTTATTCATTTTGATCTTAATATAGATTTGTTGTTTTTCGCTCGCACCGCTCACCACTTATACTTGTCGCAACTCAAACCTTTAAATCGTGGTTTGGACTATGGAGTGATAGATAGGAGTAGAGATGACAGTGAATTCTGGACCCGGTCCGAATTCGGTGGATCCAGATTCGTTTTATAGGATATAAATTTTTAAAATTTGGACCCGACGGATCCGGATCAGATCCGGATCCGTTTCGGATGGATCGAATCTGGATCTGGATCTTGTATTTGAGATCTGTATCCGGTCCAGATTCGACCCGTGAATTCATTTTTTATTAAATATATTCATAACCTGGAATATAATTTTATAGTATTTTCTTAAAATTGCTAAACACATCCTTGCAAGTTTAATTTATTCCCGCGTTAACTCAAAAACCAAAAAATAAAGAGTTAACTTCGATAATAAAATCAATGTTATATTAGTGAATGACTAACATCTCCATAGACAAGTAGTTAAAATTATATTCACTTCATTTGTGAAGATTCCAAGCACATGCAAGTTCTGCATTGTGAAAATACTAGTCAGCATTTTTCACAACTATTGTCATTGTCCAACATTTTCAATTAATAGCTCACAATCAAAACGAGAAAACGAACAAAATATCTCATATAAACATTTCAAAATTGAAACACAGTAAACTGTTAGCTAAGTAAAAATCGTTTGTCAGTTCAAAAAAATATTCTTAGCAAGGCAAATTTTTTTACATGTGGATCCAGATCCGATCCGTGGACCCGGTGGATCCGAATTTGAATCTGATTTTTATGAACCCGATGGATCTGAATCCGGATCCGAATCTGAATTCAGGTATGAAAAATGGATTTGAATCTGGATCTAGTAGGATCCGATCCAGATCCTATCTGTTGTCATCCCTAGATAGGAGTACTAGTTTCGCAAGCTTCACTTGTCAAATTTACTTTGATTATTTTACACTCCACTTATTTCTATTTATTTATCCAATATATTTAAAAATATTTTTATTTTTATTTTTATTTTTATTTTCCACGTTAGTTAATTTATCATTTTTTCATTTTTACTCATATTATTAAAGAATTATTTTTCAAAATTAACTAAAGTATTAATAGTTAATTTTTAAATGTCAACGTACCATAAACCAGTAAAACAGAGCAAGTAAATTTGAGCCATCAGGGGTACGAGGCTGGAGATGGCCAATATGAGAACACGAGCAATCACTGAAATTGTAGAGACGACGACAAATTCGGTCGGAATGTCATTGACTCAAGGAATCAAGAACCCAATTCACAGGGCTATGGTGAATGTAACTGCTGCTCAAGGGAAAGAGATGACTAACTCAATTGTGGATAAGCCAGGATCAAGTGGACCTAAATCACCGGATTAGAATGCAACTATGTCAATTCCTGCCAAGCCATCTACTCCAATTAAGGATCGAATTAGGGAATGGACAACTGTGACTCAGAGGAAAGCAAATGGTGCTCGACAATCCTGTGCAGATGGGGTGGCATCAGAGAACAAGTACTTCTAAGCAAGTAGCAACTAAATCTATTTGGGATAGTTTTGAAATTTTAAAAGCTTCAAATGTTGGGTCCAAGTTAGAGTATGTGGATCCAGATAGTATTGGAAATCGGTTAATTGGGGAAATAGAGGTAGATGACATATGTTCTAAGATTGGATATTGAAAAAATTCAGTGCTATGTTATGTACTCAGAGCCCATCCTCCTTTTGTTATCCTGAATGGATATATTCAGAGGATCTGGGGAAGAAGGGTATAATCAAAGTGGTCATGATGAATAATGGAATAGTGATGGAGAGAATTGATAGTGTGGAGGGAAAGAATGATGCTATATAAGATGAATTCTATCACTTTGATAACAAATTATTTATTATCAGAGAATGGGCTCCTGACATGGAATTCACAAGAGAGGAATTGCAATCTGTGCCAATATGAATCAAATTAATAGGTCTAGATTTTACATATAGAATTCTGCGAAAAGCCGTATTCGATGAAAGTCGTAAATACTAGAGCCAAAGAGGTTTAAACAAGATAGAAAATTTGGTGGGAAAACCACTGATGGTGGACAAGAATACTGAAAAAAAGATGGGGCTCAACTTTGCTAGATTGCTAGTGGAGGTTAAGGTGGGAGAGGAATTACCTGATGAAGTGCTCTTCCGAAATGAGAAAGGAAATGTTATTACACAAAAGGTCACTTATGACTGGAAACCATCTATTTGTACTCATTTCCATAAGAAGTGAGAACTGTAGGAAGAATAAGAAGAATACTGCACCTACAAAACCTGTACCTGAAGCAAATGAGGGAACTATGGAGCCTGAAGTAAAATTATCTGAGGAGATTGTGGAGCAGGATATACCTCAGTAGAGTAGCACAAAGCAGGTTCAGCAAAACTATGCAACACCTAAGCAATCTGTAAGCAGTAGCCAACAGACTAAAGGAAGTAAAGCCTGGGGGCAACCTCAGAAGATTGCAGTTGTGTATGATGATAATATAGGGGGTCTCAAGATGTCAAACAAGTTCCAGTCATTATATAATGATAGGGGTGGTAAGCAAACACATGTGACTAGTAACTGGAATGGAGGTGGCCAAAATATTGTCCCTATTAGGGATGGTTAATATGCTCAGTTGGAATGTGAGAGACCTCAATGGCCTCTTAAAAGAAAAAGAGGTAAAACTCCTTTGTAGTGAGCTAAATGTAGGTATGATCAGTCTATTGGAGACTAAAATTAAGAGTAATAGAATTAACATGGTGGCTGAGAGAATTTTTGTTGGATGAGAGTTCTGTACAAATCATGGGTCACACTACAATAGGAGGATATGGCTATAATGGAGGGATGATACTTATAGGGTCACTAAATGTAGTGAAAATGCACAAGTTGTAACATGCCATGTGATATATATCCCATTACAGACGCAATTTGTGATAACTTATGTTTATGCACACAATTTGAAAGAGGGAAACGAGGGAATTGTGGGAGTAATTATGTGAAATATATGACAGAAACTCTTTGTCATAGATGGTATTAGGGGATTTCAACTCTGTCTTGCATTTGGAGGATAGAGTGGGAGGGAATAATGTTTCTATGGCAGAAGATATTAACTTCCAAAACTGTATTGATTATTGCGGCTTCACTGAATTGTCAAAGGGATGATGTACTTATAAATGGAATGACAAGCATGACAATAATAAGATTTTATCCAAAATTGACTAGGTGTGGGTGAATGGTGAATAGATAGATATAATTGATGCTTGTAGGGTGCAATTCTTTGCTGAGGGCATTAGTGATCACAATCCTGCCCATGACATTAGTGAACTCAAACCCCAAGAAGAAAAAATCTTTCCAATATTGTAATGCTTGGAGTACCCATCAGGATTTTCTGGGGATTGTGAAGACTGGTTGGCAGCAGTCAGTGACTGGATGCAAAATGTACCAGGTGGTGAGGAAATTGAAGCTGTTAACGCCTAAATTGAGTAAGTTACACTCTTGTGTTTTTGGCAATATGGTGCATGAGGTTGATAATGGCAGAGAGAATTTAAAGGATATTCAAACAAGATTATAATTAAACTCTATGGACACTGATCTTCCACAGAGAGAAAAAGAGCATGGTAGGAAGTTCAAGAGGTTCAGTTACCTAGTTGAAATATTGTTGTTACATAATAGCAAAGCTACTGAGACTCGGTGATGACAACGCCAAGTATCTTCATGCAGTGCTGAAACAAAAGAAACTGCAACAGTCTGTATTCCAACTTCAGGATGAGAATATGCAAATGCAACCTGACCCTGAGGTGATAGCTAATATATTTGTAGGATTTTACAAGAAGATGTTGGGTGAAAAAGGGGGTAGAAGATAGGAAGCTCATCCACACTTCTTGAGAAATGGGCATACACTTAATGCTACAGGTGGAATTACTTGAGCCTTATTCTAGGAAGGAGGTTAAAGAAGCTATGTTTGGAATCAATACTAATAAGAGTCTGAGGCCAGATAGATATGGGAGTGGGTTTTTCAGATATACATGATCTATCACTGGAGAGGACATCACTGATCTAGTACTAGAGACACTAAATGCTGGAAGAATGCTATAGCAACTGAATGCCACTAGTATAACTTTGATACCTAAGATTTCAAACCTTGAGAATGCTGGACAATTTAGGCCAATTACTTACTGTGATGGGGTATACAAGTGATTCAATTCGACTTGGAATAAATGCGGAATTAAAACGCAAAGTAAGATAAATTTGATAGAAGAATTAGAGGTGAGAATGGAAGAAAGAAAGGATTGAAATCGAGTAATTGATCACAAACTAATGGAGAAGAGATCTGAACTCATACTTGAATTACCAACCTGGATACATTCAAGAGAGGTCCAATTGAAGAGATTAAAGGACTAATCCTTTCACCAACCCTAATCTACAATCTAGAACCTAGATATTATAGAATCACTCTTAATTAATATTCATCAAAGCTCCATAGTGAAATAATAAAAGTAGTATTTATACTAGATACGCTAAGAAGACTAATGACTATTACAAAAATACCCTTAATGAAGCAAGGGCCTTGTTTGATAGTCTTCTTACGGATGATGGAATCATATTGCAAAAATGACCTCTTTGCAACAATAATCTCTTCTACCAAGCTATTTCTCATATCTTAAATGTGGTGGTATTGGAGTCTTCAATCCAATCTATCTTCCATATCTTGAAGGTCGTTGTATGTTGACCTCCCATGATCTTCAAAAACTCCACCTTCATGTTCAAGGAAATGCTCCATGATATGTGATTCCATGCACCCTCTAAGCATCCAAAGTAGTGACTTGATGAAAAGTCCATGAACTCCCTAGCTCGACTTTGTGTGCATGTTCTTGATGGAGCTCGGTTTGTATCATTATCCCCTTCTTGAAAAGGATTCGTCCTCGAATCTAAACCTTGAAAAAACATAAGGGAGACAAACAATAATAAGGTCCTAAAAGCATAAGGGTTAGTGTAAGAATAAACCAATCTACCAACATGCCAAGTATGCACAAACTTGTGATATAACCAAGCAGCAATCACTCCTAGAAAGAACAATATTCCACAAGAAGCATTAAGAATATGGCTACTCCAAAGAGAATTATCAAATGCAAATAGATAGTAGAGAAAAAAGGTACGCAAAACAATGTCGTCTATAGGATCCTCACAAAGAAGATCACCATTAGACTCAAATACATATCCAAGTATACACTTACAAGTTAGAGCACACAAAGAAGTAGTGTCAATAAGAAAGCAAGCATCACCTTTTTCCCCAAAACAATCCTTCCTAACAAATATACTATGTCCCTGCAAGAGGAGGTTTCCATCACAAGAGGGAGGGTCAAAAAGAAAAAGATATACCCCAATAAGACCCCTCTCATTATAAGATGCACTCCCAACACAAGCGTGAGTGTAATCATATGCAAATAGATAGTAAAGAAATGTATCACATAAAACAACTTCTTTATCTATGGTGTTCTCCAATGAAGCTTCACTATGAGGTTCAAGAGTAAGATCAAGCATGCTACTAGGATTTTGACAGATAAGGAAGAGGTGACATTTTGTAGAAAAGTTTCACCTTCCTTTTCAAAATACCCCTTCCCCTCAATTAGATTATCATCCCCTAAGGGAGGATCTTCCTCATAGGGAAGGGCAACATCATTCCATAATGGATTCCTATTGGCTTTGTAACCCCCAAATATGGCTACATCTACCACACCACAATATATGTACTCATGCACATCATCATCGATAATCATTTTATTATCAAATAAGATATTATCCTTAAGGAAATAATAATCAACTAAAGGGTGTGAGTGAAGGCATATAATGTCACTCTCCAAAGGATCAATGTCATGACTCTCTACATGGCACACAACACTATCATAACCTCGAGTCACATCAAATGTCAACAAGGTAAGATCATAGGACTCATCTTTATATGTGTCAAATATGAGTGGTGTGTCATACTCATTCAAGTGACCAACTTTATTAATATCATTACTAATCGGAGATTCATTAAATACATCACAAAATTCTTCGAATAGTGAATTAACATTACAATCTAGTCGATCAAGACAAACATTAACACTAGTTGGTAATATTTCATGCTCACAAGAATTAGCAACAACACTACCACAATTAAAGTCAACTAGTGTATGATCAATTATATTACATGAAAATGTACTATCATTAGAACCATAAGTGTACACACTAGGTGGACATAAATTGATCTTGTAAGAAGAGTTAATTCGATCATCAAAAGGATCAACTAGTGTGTGAAAACTCCAAACAAGAACATCATCATAACTCAATAAAGAGTCACTGTGGAGCACGAGACAAAAGTTCATCCCTACTCAATTGTCCATTAGCCATAATTTGTTCCTCCAAGTTCAATAGAGTGTAAGGATTAGCTTTGTTACATTTTAGCTCATGCACATAACCTTTGTTACCTCGATCAAGCGCCTTGCCTTGGAGTTCCTCTTTTGAAGTGGTTTGGGTTACTTCACTTCCCAACAAGACTTGGCATTCTTTTGAGTGTTCATCCCCATGAGTACCTACAAAAGGACCAAGACAACTAGAAGAAGTAAAAAGGTTAGAAGAGGGATAGGCTCCATAACTTCAATTTCCCATTTGGCTCCTTGTTCACCTCCTTTGTATGGACCTTTTATTTCCCAACATTTGCCTTCCTTGCTAATTCTAGCATACATGAGTAATCGCCTCCCACTTGCAAAGGTGTCAAGGGCCGAAGAACATGTCTTTGGCCTCTCAATGTGATGGTATACTTGTTAGTCCTTCTATCATGTATAGCTTTTCTTTTAATTCCCCAATAGCTCCCGAGCAACAAATGACGAGCACTCATAGGTAGGACATCACGAAGCACTTCATCGTAGTACTTGCTAATTCGAAATTTTACCCAAGCTTGCTTTGAAACCTTTGATTTAACACAATTTTGCAACCTTCGAAGTCTATAGGGTTGGTAATGGTCTTGAGTCGGCAACTTCAAATACTCTACCAAGGTAGAACTTACCACATTAATGACATTATCCTCATCAATAACTATAGACCCAACGCTACTTTCAACCTTGCACCTTGCAATGAATATGTGTTTTATTTCTTGTGCAAGTTGAACCATACACACTTCATAACATTCATGGTTCTCAACAAGATAATCACCCGTAATCACGACACTCAATCTACCATCACACTTTGGTACTTCATTGTTAGCATAGACTTCACGTCTAGGTACCCCTTGTTTAACCTTCTCATTTCGTTGACCATGTTATTGAGAGTAAGTCTTATTTGCATGAGGGTAATAAGTATTATACGTCTTCCTACTACAAGTAGGTAATGTAGAGCCTCCTCTTCTCATATGACTACCTCCATTCCCCCAACAAGCGCATACATACCACCTTGTTTAGGATACGATTTAGGATAAGACGATGAACATGAATAATTACTATAAGATCTCTCATATTCAACATATTCAATATCATTATCTTCATGGTTATACCCCTCACAAGACATATAATCACAAGAACTATCAAGCTCATCACGATTTTCACTACCAAAAAATTCAACACCAATTGATTCACAAGAAAAGCGCATAAAAGTGTTGTACCTCACGTTGTCATCCTATTCACGGTGTATAGCATAGGAACCTTCATTTTCCCCATAGTCATCCTCATACGGTCCTCCTACTTCTCTTTCTTTGTCATTAGATTCATGGCAACCATTAGCCTCATAGTCATTCTCGGAGTAGTAGTATTCTTCACCATATTGTTCATAGTCATATTGACCATCAACAACTTCATAAGATCCATCGTCACCATGGTCATACCCTCTATCACTATCATAGACTCCCATGTCATCATCACAAGGATCCGAGGCTATCGATGACATAATTCCTTATAACTTCTCTTTTTGTACCTACAAAATGAGCAAATAAAGTTAGTAGTAAGACTTCCTCACCTACGCTCGTATTTACACTCATTTGTGCTTGGCTAGTACCACTCTATTATTTTCACCTCTCTTTCATTTTCTTGCTCAATTGACTGTCCTTAAAATTGTCAAGAACCTACAATCTCAAACAAAACCCAAGTAGTGTCAAGCATCGGTTTGGAGAGAAAGTTATGTGACACCAAGAATGGATAATCAAAGCAAATGGACAAGAGTCAAACAATTCACAATGAAATAAGAGAGAAAAACACACACGAAATGAAAATTAAGACTCAAGAACTAGTTAACAATTAATTAAGAATAATTACTAATTATTAATTAGCTTAGAGGATTAAAGAAATGAGAAGGAAAGAAGAAAAAATCTAATTTTTAACACTTAGAAATTTTTAGGAAGCATTTGTGATGAAATTCAAGAATTAATTAACAAATAAATAGGTTTAATTACTTATTGTTAATTAATTATAAGTATTAAAGTATTAAGAATACGATAAGAAATCAAACCGGGAGAAATTTAGGAGAAAACTGGGTACAAAATGCCCAAAATAGGGGCTGAAATAGGGGGAAAACATGGCAGATTGTTCAGCCCTCTGAAGTTGTGAACCACGCACTAACAGGCCGTGATAGGGCTTGCTCTTGTGTGTGTGGCAGTGGCTGACTGGGCGTTGTCACTGACGTGGCTGCTGATGCGGTCGGTGTGCTGATATGGCACCGACGTGGCGCCTACATGGCTATGTTGATGCGACTGGTTTGGTGACGTGGAATTTTCTCTTTTTTTTACAATTCTAAAAATTCACTGATTTGTGGGGCCCTAACCAACCTAGAACATTTTTTTTAGCTCTACAAACACCTTTTTGTAAAGTTGACTTGAAAATTTAGATTAAAAGCTCATTTTGCATAATGACCCGTTTGGTCATTTAGGTATTTTACCCCTTTACACATGTTGACCCTTCCCCTAGCATCATTTGAGTGTATTCGACTTGTGGGGATGAGTGAAGCGATTCTCGATACTTTCGGAGGAGTTTTGGATAAGAAAAATGATATTTTGGGAATCCTTAAGTTAAGAAATGAAGAAGTTTGACAAAAGTCAACATCGGGGGAAAATGAATCCTTTTTGAAGTTTTGTCCATTTCATTAACTCTAAAACATGATTTATGACTTAGTCGAGTCATCGGTTCAATTCCCGAGAGGTTTGGATGTGATTAAGGTAGTTGATTGAGAAACTAGCTTTTGAGATGGTTTAAGTTCACCACGGTAAACATCGGGTCAATAAGGAACCATTTGAGTGTTTTGAGAGTTCGAGCAACTTCGTATAATCATTCGTGACTTGTAGAAACTTTCGGAATTGGATTTGGATTTCATTTGGTCAAGTTTAGGTGTTTGAGTCATTGGCATAAGTCGCTCGCCTTCGACGCTTTAATGTACCATTATGTTCATTTGGTGTTGGAATTGAGTTTTGATTATTGTAATAGATGTGTATCGAAATTTGTGATCCATAACAACTTAAATTGTCAAATTTTGACATCGTATGTGGGAGTTATGCCCATTTTAGTTTTGGAAAAAATTATTGGTTGGAGGTGTGCGCTGAAGCGAACTTTCGGTCGCTGAAGCGGAAATTAGTCTGGCGAAGTGGAAATGTCAGTGTATTAAAAATCAAATTGTGTTTATTTAGTATTTTGAGCATAACTTGAGTTCCATAGCTCCTATTGAGGTGATATTCATGGCGTTGTTCTCGTTTCAACAAGGGGGTAAGCATGCAACCTTTATTTTGATGTTTCTTCAAGATTATTTCCTTTGGTTATCGATTTTATCCATATTATGTTGGGGAAAATTGGGGTTTTTAAACTCTAAGTTTAAATTTGAGTTTTCTTCAATTAATTATGGTTGGATTTGAGTAAATTCTAGATTTTTGGCTTGTCTAAACCTTGTGTTTCTAACATAAATTTCGATTTCAATACTAATTTTGCAAACATTCGATATATGGGTTTTGACATAAAGTGAGTTTTGACAAAAGCATGAAATTGAAGGCTCAATTGGGGTTAGAATTACATGAAACCTTGGATTATGACTATTTAGATTATGGGTAACGTGTTTCTAACTTAAATTTCCAATTTTCCCTTGTGGGCCTGAGGTCACTTTTTGGATTTCAGACTAAAGTTTAGCAATATGGGTGTTGTTAGACTCGTGTGAACCCGTAGAAGATTATTTTAATTATATTGAACTTGATTTCTTAATAAAATTACTATTTTGACCCTCGGAGTCTGGGATGAGATTTTATATTTGCTTTTGACCCCAAATTCCTTACAAGACATGTTTGGTATCATTAGAACAATGTGTTAATGTATAATTTATAATTGTTAGACGTTGCTCATTCGGAGATGATATGAAAAGGGATGACGCAAGTCGGATAGTTCATGGCACCTGCTCTGGTTTGAGGTAGACTACGGTTTACTTTCACAAGACTTCTATAGAACTGCATAATTAGTTATAAATATTGAGGGGTATCGGCCGTATTTTGGGTCATTCTTAAATGATTGTGATGAACGTTTGAGGTGGTACCGGTATTGAACTGTGATGATGGGTGATTTGGATAATCAACCTTATGATGGTTCCGACTGTTGATTGATTGGGCTTATCACCATTATGTGAGCTTGTCGCCATAGTTGCTTGATATGTTTATTCATCACACATGCTTTCGATATGATATCCTACTTGTAGTTGGATTATACACGTAATTATTGAATTCTTGAAAGCATGTGATATTTCATCTCGATACTTGGTTGTATCTCATTACATCATAAATTTTTACCTTGAATTGTCATTGCATCCATACACTCATGGTTTAGTGATATTGATATGAGAGTGGTATGGAAATGTTGTGGGTCCAAGAGATCGAAAAGGTGAAAATACTTATGAGATTATGGAAACATCGAGATAGTGATAATGTTACGGATGGATCGGGTTGCACGCCGCAACTGATATGATACGTGGAGGTGCAAAGTTGCACGCCTGCAACATGATAATATTCAGCCAAAAGCTGAGCTCCGATGGGAAATTTCAGAGGGGTATATGGACTTCGTGGGTCCCCCGTGAGTGGCATTTTATAATAAAAACGTGAGCGCCTATATACTGGATGATAAAGGTACCTGGAATTGCATTGCATTCATATCATAAATACATTCATTATGCACTTACTATTTGTGGTTTGGTAATGTGATATGGATTGGTCATTGGAACTTGGGTGATACCCGGATTAAATGGATTTGTCGCCATGATTGGCTTGTTCTCTGTGCATTGGATTCGTGTGGTTACTCCTTGCGAGTTTGAGTATTCATTGTGGAATTATGTTGTAGTCAGCGGATTGTATTGACAAAATTATCATGCTAGTCGTAGAGAACTGGGTAAGTCCTATTTGCTTGATAATTGATATCATTACTTAATAGAGAGTCTAGTAAAGTACTAATCGGAAGGTTGTTATGGTAGTTAATGACTTGTATATTTCGTATGTGTAATTCCCTTCCCTAATTAAGGATAAAAGGTGTAGGTTCCTACTTAGAATATAATAAGGATGTTACGTGTATATCATGTATCTTGTCTTTAATTTTATAACACCGTAATCAGCCCAGGAGTTAGGTGGAATAAGAAGCGAATATACTTATTATTAGACTGATTGTGAAATCCCGTGAATAGGATTGTAATAAAATGTTTTGTACTAGGGTCAACCTGTCTTAATTGGGTATTTGTAGATGAACTAAATGTTGGGTTGTTAATTGATAACTTTATTGGATCCCTAGATAATGAAGGATTGTTATTTACTCATTCATACTTGAAGTTCTGTTATCGAACTATTCTGGAACTGAGTGACTTACGTGATTAGGAAATCTTATATGAACAAGGCGATATGTTGATTCTGTGAACCATTCTATGGATAATGTGATAGTATTTGGGTTATTGAACTGTTGGTATAGGACTATTTGGTGTCAACTTGATATTTATCTCCTTTTGCGTATCTTTCGTCATTGTAGACCTATGATGTCTGCGGGGGTACGTTGTGTACTCATACTACACTTGTTGCATCTTTTTTTATGCAGATACATATTCAACTACCAGTTCGTGAGCTCGAGTGTGAGTACGAGGGGGCAGACTTAAGTATTCAGGGTTAAGATGTTATTTCCGGCATGCCCCAGGATGTTCATATCTCTATTTTTGTTCTTACTTGATTTGAGAGACATATTCAGGCACTTAGATTATTATATTCAGTTTTTGGCTTACGTTGCCTTCATTTCTGACTTGTGTCTATATTAGTGCTCTTGTATTATTGACCAAATCATTGAGAAATTGTATTCGATGATTCATATTTTTGTTCCGCATTCAATATTATAATCGTCAATGGTTTAAGTAATTTGTTCTATATTCGCATTTCTTTCTTATATCTTATTGTATGAGATTGGGAGAGGTTCGCCTACTGGTGGGAAAGATGTAGGTGTCACCACGGTCCTTAAAAGTGATCGTGACATTTTGGGTTTCTTCTTAATCATGAATATATGAAGACGACTCAAGAATATGAAGAACACCAATTTTCCAACCCACCTCAAATCAACTCCAAATTTTACCAAATGTAAATTCAAGCTCCTCTTGATTTGTAGAACACAACCCACTAACTATTGAATCCAATATAGCTCCTCTTCACAAAGACCAACTTTCAAGTTTCAAACCTTGAATGTCCTTCAATGGTAGAATGCTCAAATTACCTCCAAATTGAACGAAACTTCATATTTAGGCTCAACTAACACTAGGGAATAAAAATCTAGTGTCAAAATAATAAAATTAACAAAAAAAAATTTTGAAATTTTGGGATTTCGATTTTTTTTATTTTTCTAGAACTTAGGATGAAGAATTGATGAAACAATTCTCCTACCAAGCTCTGATACCAAATGATACAATTCTATATTATAATCGGCAATGATTTAAGTAATTTGTTCTATTTTTGCATTTCTTTATTATATCTTGTTGTATGAGATTGGGAGTGATTCTCCTACCGATGGAGAAAGTGTAGGTGTCACCACTGTCCATAAAAGGGGTTGACAAAGCTGGTATCAGAGCCCTAGGTTAAACGGTCTTAAATACAAGAGCAATGTCTAGTAGAGTCTTATGGATCGGTGCAGAGACGTCCGTACTTATCTTCAATAGGCTATGGGAATTTTAGGAAACATTGCTTTCTTCATTCCCTTCGTGCTAAGATCAATCAAATTGGTATCTGAAACTTCTTCTTCCTACTTTGTCATCGATGGTGGTAACACACTCTTAAATTCGAGCATGAGTGGCTTGATAGGGTGTTGTGTGGCAAGGTATGAGATACATTACCATGGTACAGATGTGTGACCAAGTTATGTCTTCAGTTATGATTTGAAGGTGCAGTTGATTGGGGTTTATGTTTGGGGACCCCTTTAGTTCGGTGATATCTTTGGGATGTGGAAATGGAAATATAGAGGCGCAAGAAAAAGTAATTTGATGGATCAATCTCCGCTATATGAAGGGAGAATTGGTATCTGCCTTGCTCATTGGGATAAGGTTACAAGATGTATGGGGGTGGATATTGTATGAGGTTATGAAAAGTTAGGTTTGGCTTTGACTCGATGAAATGTAGTAGTGGAGTGAGAGTTAGTGGTTTTGGGTTTATTTATGGTATGACTATCTGTTCTAGGTCAGGTGGCAAGGTTACTTGTGATGAGCGAAGCTTATGGAAATAGACAATCGCATTTCTTCAAATAAGGAGTGTGTTTGTAGGGTTGTTTGACATTTAAGGGTTAGTGATAAAAAGAGGATTGTTGAAACCAAGAGGTTGTTGAATTGTGAGTCATTTTGTAGTTGTTGGGATAGAGCGGGTGTAAGATATTGTATATGAGTTGGTACACTGGACTATGTCGTAGGCTAATGAGAGCTTGTGATCGACTAATACAAATAACTTTAGCGATGGACAAGTGTGGAGTTCTATTTAAAGAATCACCGGGTGTTGCATCTAGTTCTTCGATAAGATTTATGGGCATGGTACATAAAGGTTAATACTTAAGAAGTTCTATAATTACTAGGTTAATGACTTTAGAGTTGACCGAAGGAAAAGGAAAAATTGCACAGTTAGTTGGATGTGTATGGTTCGGCAAAATAAGGTAAGGGTTGGTTCTTTACGGGAGAGCATCATTTAAGGACTATCGAATAAGGTGTTGGTCAATGAGATTATTTACGGTAACATATTGATGATGGTTTGACTAATACTAGTGGTGAAGAGATTTTCAGATATTGATGATCGGGTCAGTGAACCTATGAACCAATATAGCAGAAGGATTATTTTGGTTATGTTTTTTTATGCAAGGGTACTTTGACGAAACGATATGAGAATGTTAGCAAGTTTGAGTAATGATCGGTCATTAGTGGTGGTTTTAGTTTCACATCTTTCAAATCAGATGAAATTGTTAGTATGCTCAGAGGAGTAGGTCTATCGTAATTAACCAAGTGTTATGACGAATGTTCCATGGGGTTTGTGATTTGCGACTGGTGGTAGACTGTGTTGAAGCATTTTTTATTAATAGAACAGGTGTGTATTTAAGGTAGTAAATACTTTGAGGTAATTGTACAAGGTAAGGTGCTTGGATCGTATAGTAGATGCATTAGGATTTGGTAAGAAGCGAGGGTTGAGGGATTTGATACCTTCTAGATTAATAAAGGGTAGTGAGTTTTTACTACTAGAGACTCGATGGGTAGAGGTGTAGTAAATGAAGCCACAGGCCTAGCGTCGAAATGTTCAAAGTTGTTGGCGAGTTAAGAGAAAGTACAAAGTGGATTTAAGTTATTTAGAGTTCATGTTGTTCTATCAGACTTGCATATCGGGTTGAAGTTGAGAAACATAAAGATTACAATCAAAAGTGAAGATCTTCAGTACTAAGTTGATGACTTGGATGGAATACAGACTTCAGAGTCGTGGGTGACAGCACATGATTGATTACTCATGAGAAAAGGGATGGAATAGGTCACTACATGCTTATGTGAAGCCTATCAGTTATGTATGGAATCAGTTCGGATGACTATAGCTGATTTTGAGATTAATCATTTTATTTTGAGTTAGATTTTTTCATTTAGAGTCGGGTGGCCCGTGTTTATATCGCCTGGAGGACTTATAGTATTCTAGTAAACCACCGACAGGGTTCGATGGATTTCAATTCGAAATGGAGGTATAACAGTGTTACCGATTCTCATTGAAGTTTGCAAGTAGGATTAGTGATATTTTTTGGATGGAAATGATTCAGAAAGTTCTAATGGTTTACACGGGTATTTAGCGATGTATTGAGTAGGTATAAATGGTTATGGGGAGTCTTTAAAGGGATTAGTTGATTTTCGATGGATTTGGCATGGCAAGGTAATCAGTAGGTATGTTTATAGTATGGAAATTTGGAAACTTAAGCAGATTTGGACAATGGATTTTGATTAAGCGATTTCAACTTTGGGATACATAACTAACGAGACTAGAATTAGCACAATCGGTCTTAGATAAGATCAGTTTTGGATGGAATTACTTAGAGTTTTCTCAGATGAAGCAAAGATTTTTTTCTGGCGAAAGGAAGACATGGTGTCGGCTTGTGGCGTGTGTCTATGTTCTTCTAAGAAATCTTTATGTGAAGGACGACATTGATAGTAGAGGAGGAAGGATAGTAGGACCAGACTATGTTATCGGTACATGTTGGGCAATGGTTTATGGATACACACATGCGATAAACTCTATTTACAATCACATAATCACCAACTGGTGTAGACACATGAATAGGAGCATCAAACATATCACATCACATCTCTAATTTAGAAGAAAAGTAGGCAAACACATAAGAAAATATAGACCCCGGATTAAATAACACAGTAGCAGACCGATGATCGATTGAGATGATACTTCTGTTGACTGCGTCTGATGCCTCAGCCTCAACCCTACTAGGGAATGCATAGCAATGAGTGTATCCTACCTCAAACTGAATACCCTACTAGCCACCTCGGCATGAACGAGCTCTATTTCTCCCCTATTGAGATCCACCACGACTAGACTGATGGCCACCACGATCCGACAGAGATCCTTCCCTGCCAGTCTTACTATCACCTCTAGATGTCAATAATGGGGTTCTAGGTGCACGAGAGGCACTCAAAAACTATTTAGGACAATCTCTCTTGAAGTGCCCAACCTATCCACAACCATAACAAGTCCTAGCCACTGAGGCCTGTTGAATAGAGATAGAAGAACTCGAACCATCATGATTTGATTATCTGTACTGAGAACCTTTGTAACAATCTTTGGTATATATTCAGTGTATAATAATGGAATAAGTAAATGTACAATTAACGTATTATTAGGATGTGTCTTGTATTAAGGAAAAGTTTATCGCGGAAAATGTTTTCCTAAAAAATAATTAGATTTCTTACTTATGTTATTGATATTTGGTAAGTAAAAGAAATAATCCCTTGATTATTTTCATTAATTGAAAGAGTATATATATAATTTACATATGTCCATAATAGGAAATTCTATTTCTATTCTACTCCTAAAACCTTATTCTACTTGGACACTAACTATATAATTATGGTAATACAATTATTATGGTAAGTGTACAATAATAATTATACCACAACATTACCTAAACTAGGAGACCATATACACGGCCATATACATTAACGGAGACTGAATATACATACGATATATCGTTATATCGTATGTATATTATCTAGGCAAACAGGGGTTTGGGGGTGGTGGGAATAAAGACCTATGGAGGTGGGGCTTAGGGTGGAGTGGGATGTATTGGAGGGTGGGGCGGAGACAATTAGTGTGAAATATTATTTATGAAATTGTTTTTCCTACCCAATCAAATATGATAAAATGAGAAAGTAGTTTTTGAAAAATATTTTCCTCCACGTCAAACAGATACTTAATGTACACACTAATTAATCTGTCTATAATTTGTAAATAAAAATAAAGATTAGCGTTAATTTTAGGACTTTGACCAAGAGATACAAAATTAGGGGCTTAATTGCCAGTTTAGCGAAAAAAATAGTTTTACAAAAAGTAACAATAATTTCTTTACAAAATATATATAATTCAGTAATATATAATTGGCATACAAAACACATGCAATTATTTTATTGTATGTATTTTGTATGTCATTTGTAAGTATTTTGTATAGCATATATATGTCTCTGTATGTTCAGTGATACATTGGACATACACATTGTGGGTTACAACAATTGCAGGAAAATGGGAAGTAAGTAAATATTACAAATTGCTAGAAAGGATAAACTAAACATTACAACAAAATTGGAATCAAGAACGTAACCAACTGCTTGTAATTTGCTGAGTCGAGTGATGACACTCTGTCTTTAAGACAAGATTGCCCCGTATATCTCCTTTTACGTTATCGGGCAGTAGTCCCCAAGATACAACAACAACTTAACAATTGAGAAAAGAAACTCAAGTGTTACTCTTGAAGAACTTTGAGTATAGTAAACTTGCTAGAGAGGAAGAAGAAGATGTTAGAAAATTCTGAAAATATTTATAAGTGTGTTGAACAATTGAGCCAAAGGCCTCAGTTTATAGTGTAATGAGATGACCATTCAACAAGCCAACTAATGGCCTCCAATAGCCATGTAATGGCACTTGATTGAGGGGTTACATTCAGCCAAATAATCGTTGCATTCATGTGCCAAATAATGGAGATTCAATGCTCCAAAACCAGCACAAAAGTCAGAACTTTTCATCTTCATGTCGCAGTATTCTGCCTCCGAAGCGTAGCGGCTCTGCGAATTAGCGTCATGGCGCCACTACTCCAGTGGCTGAAGACCCAATTAGCATCGCGGCGCTCTGGCGCCTCGGCTCCGATGGTGTTGCACCGCGGCCCTTCGCGTCTCCGCGGCGATTTCCGAATCTTTCATCTCACACTTCTTCCTTCGTTTACTAACGTGGAATACTTTGTCATTTGGCCAATAACCGTCCATCATTCTATATCTCAAACGTTTCACTTACGTACCAATATCTCTTTCACTAATGAAATTTGCGATACTTGGCACTACGTGTGCACGTGTGTGAAAATAACGTTTCCGACGTGTGGGGCTCCAATTGTTGAGTCATAAATAATTGGATAACCTTAATTCCACATTAGTAAATTTCCAACAATCCCCTCTTGAAAGAGATTTTGGCGTACTGACATGGTGCCTTTTCCAGCAATCTTTCAGCGGACCGATGTTGCATCAGGAGAGGTAGCTTCAGCTTTGAACCTTCCATAGTTGTATACCATCAGACTTACTTACGGTGTGGTGAACGTGATGTCTTGAATCGTCAGTGTTAAGTCTAAGACAAGTCAACGGTACCAACACAACAACTTCCCTTACTCTGTTTTTCGTAATATTTTGTCCGTTGTGACCGTGGACACTTCTTGGATTCTTAAGTGCGTTCATTTGAGGCGGCATGTCCTCGCACTTAAATAGGTGGTCTCCTACAAAGTATCCTGCTATACCCTACTTTGCAAGTGTTAGGAACCATTAAAAGTTTCACCAAACCTAACCTCAACCGTTGAGGATCATTAAAGGTTTTGGAAACATAACATTTACCCACACTGCAGATAGCACTTAACGTCTATCGGGGAACGACTTTGGATTAATGCTTCTTTACATAAATCAATATCTGAAGTGCTCATGCTTCCACCAAAGCGCTCAACTGAACGTTTACAGCTTAGTTTTCCCATTGAACCTAATTCCTGGGATATCCAGTCAGTAAGGTTGGGTTACCACCGTATTGCTCCTTATAGCTTGGTTTTTAAGCATATTCCCCTAGACATGCAGAACATCTTATCTTTGGATAATCCCTTTATTAGTGGGTCCTCTATGTTATCCTTTGATTTTATGTAATCAATAGATATGATACTCGTGGTGATCAGCTGCCTAACGGTCTTATGTCTCTGTCGAATATGACGAGACTTGTCATTGTACATAGAACTTCGTGCCCTTCCTAGAGCCGACTGACTATTGCAGTGGTTCATTACAGAAGGTACGGGTTTGTCCCAACAAGGAACATCCTCTAAGAAGTCGTGAAGCCACTCAGCTTCTTCTCCTGCTTTGTCTAAAGCGATAAACTCCGATTCCATCGTGGATCGAGCGATGCAAGTTTGCTTAGAGGATTTCCAAGACACAGCCCCACCACCAATTGTAAATACATACCCACTGGTGGACTTGGTGTTCTCTATATCAGATATCAAGTTTGCATCACTGTACCCCTCTAGTACAGTTGGATATCTCGAATAGTGCAACCCATAAGTTAGCATGTATTTCAGGCCCGATTCAACGCCTTCCAATGATCATTACTCGGATTACGGATAAACCTAGCCAACTTGTTGACTGCATAAGCAATATCAGGTCGGTTGCAGTTTGTTATGTACATCAAACTCCCAATCACTTGTGCATATTGCTCCTGGCATACGGGTGCACCACGAGTTTTATCAAGCTTCTGATTTCTATCAATTGGTGACTTTATAGGTGAACTGTCAAACATCTCAAATTTTCTCAACACATCCTCCATGTAGTGAGACTGAGATAAGACTAGTCCGTCAGACGTCTTAGAGATCTTTATCCCTAAGATGACATATGTGATACCCATATCCTTCATGTCGAAGCATTGTTTCAACATGTTCTTAATCTCTAGAATCAAACTAAGACTGCTCCCTGTGATCAACATGCCATCTACATACAGGCATATCATGACGAACGAGTCAAAATTGCATTTTATGTAGACACATTTGTCACACTCATTAATGGAGAAACCACTTTGATAGTAGAGTACTATCAAATTTTTTGTGCCATTGCTTCGGGGCTTGTTTCAGCCTGTACAGAGATTTGACAAGCCGACAGACTTTCTTCTCTTGCCTTGGAACCAAATACCCCTCGGGTTGTTCCATATAAATTTCTTCTTCCAAATCACCATTTAGGAAGGTTGTCTTGACATCCATTTAATGTATTTCAAGGTCACGCAATGCTACAATCGCAATGAATACTCGTATGGACGTCATCCTAGACACCGAAGAGTACGTGTCAAAATAGTCAAGACCTTCCTTCTGTCTATAGCCCTTGACTACCAACCTGTCATTGTACTTATCTATAGACCCATCTACTTTATACTTCCGTTTGAGTATCCACTTACAACCCAACGATTTATTTTCCAGAGGAAGATCAACCAACTCCCAAGTATGGTTATGTAGGATGGAGTCTATTTCACTCTCAATAGCTTCTTTCCAGAGCGGTGCCTCTGGAGTTGAAAATGCTTCAGCAATTGTCCTTGGTTCGTCATCAACTATATAAGCTACAAAGTCATGACCGAAGGATTTATCCTTCCTGGCCCTTTTACTTCGCCTTGGTTCCATCTATGGAGTCTCCAAGTTCTGAGAATCTGGAATACTAGTTTCCGGATATTCAGCCACTTCGAAGTCCACTAGATCTGAACCATCTAGATCAGGGCAGTCAGTGACTCCTGGTTCCTGAGAGCTTTGTTCATAACTTCGTTTGCGAGAGGTTATGCCTTTTTCCTTTCTAGGAAAAGTATCCTCAAAGAATTGAACATTCTTTGATTCTATGATTGTACCCCCGTGGATATCTAGAATATCAAACTTATGCATTAAGAAGCGATAAGCACTATTGTTATTTGCATATTCGATGAAAATGCAATCTACAGTCTTAGGCCCAATCTTGACCTGCTTTGGCTTTGGCACTTCGACCTTTGTCAAACAACCCCACACCTTTAAATATTTATAGGTGGGTTTCTTTACTTTCTATGATTTATATGGAGTTTTGTCCTTATCCTTATGTGGGACTCTGTTAAGAATCATATTAGCGGTAAGGACGGCTTTTTCCCACATGTTTTGGGGAAGACCGGAGTTGATGAGCAAGGCATTAATCATTTCCTTTAATGTGCGGTTCTTGCATTCCGCAACACCATTTGACTGAGGTGAGTATGGAGTTGTCGTTTGATGAACAATGCCTAATTCGACACAATATTCCTCAAATGGTGCTATATATTCTCCCCCTCTATTGCTACGAATGGATTTAATCTGCATGCTAAGTTGGTTTTCAACTTCTTCTTTGTAACGTCGGAACGCTTCAAAGGCTTCATCTTTACTTTTCAACAAGTAAAGGTAACAATACCTTGTGATATCATCAATGAATGTCACAAAGTACTTGTTCGCTCCCCTAGTTTTTGCAAACTTCAAATCACATATATCTGTGTGAATAAGTTCTAGAGGAGCGATATTCCTTTTGACGGATCGAAAAGGAAGCTTTGTGAGTTTTGCCTCTACGCACACCTCACACTTATGTTGAGGGTTTACATCGATAGACGGCAACAACTCCTACTTTACCAACCTTTGGATGGACTTGTAGTTAACATGTCCTAATCTATGATGCCATAAATTAGATGACTCAAGCAAGTAAGAAGAAGCTTCAATATTATTGCTTGCACGTATTACAGACATGGCGTTAACTTTGAAGAGGCCTTCACAGACGAAGCCTCTTCCCACAAAGGTTCCATTCTTGGTGATTACAAACTTATTGGACTCAAATACTAGCCTAAAACCAGCATTAACCAATAAATGACCTGAAATTAAATTTTTCCTAATCTCAGGAACATGCATCACCTCATTCAGAGTGAGCGCCTTTCCAAAAGTCATCTTCAGGACTACCTTTTCTACCCCAGCACGTCGGAGGAAGCGTTGTTACCTATGAACAACTTCTTGTTTGTAACTGGTGTATAAATGGAGAAGGCATCTCTATTGGAACAGATGTGTCTTGTAGCACCTGTGTTCATCCACCACTGCATGGGATTCTAAACAAGGTTTGCTTCAAGCACCACCGCTGAGAACTCCTCAATCATATCGTCCAAAAGCCTGTCTTTGACGGCGTTAGCCTGAGCCTTGCCTTTGGCTTTGGCCTTCTCTTGTTGCTCAATCTTGAGCTAGCGGCAGTCCTTGATCATGTGACTAAGTTTCCCACAGTGGTGACAGTTTCCTTTGAACTTCTCCGCCGCTTGGGTCTTTCCGTCTTTCTGGAATTTGCGCTTCTTGCTTGGGTTCCCTTTGGCCTCAACCAGATTTGCCTTTGCCTTAGCGGGTTGTTTTCCCCTAAGCAAGGCCTTCTTATTATCTTCTTGAATCTGGAGTTTGATAGTAAGTTCTTCAAAGGTCATCTCATTTGTCTTGAGTTTTAAGTAACTCATTCCACGAGGAGGTAACTTTTCAATCAGTGATGCAACCAAAAACTACTCATTTGGTTTCATACCTTCCAAATCCAGGTGATGTAGAATCATTTGGAATTTTTGGACTTGGGACATCACTATTTTACTATCCACCATTTGAAATTTCAGGAATTTCCCATCGATGAATTTCTTTGTACCAGCATCTTGTGCATTGTACTTCTTCTGCAGCTTCTCCCATAACTCTTTGGCCGTGCCTACGGTGTAATACACCGTGTAGAGTTGGTCTGACAGATAGTTTAAAATATAGTTCTTACACATGAAATCACTATAATTTCATGCATCAAGAACCATCTTCATGCCATTAATGACATGGATACCTTGGCCCCGTTCAGCTGTTTCAGTAGGCGAAGGGTCCATTTCATCTCCAGCTTATGGAGGATCTTCTGTTAGGAAATGAGTCATTCCCATAACAGTCAGATAAAAGAGCATCTTCTGCTACCATCTCTTAAAGTTGGAGCCCATGAACTTTTTAGGGCGTTCATGGTGGAATCCAGCGGGTGGAGGAACGAGAGCGTTCCCTAGAGCAGCAGAAAAGGCATTGGATGAGCCTTGAGCAACTGGAAAGGCATTTGGTGTGCCTTAAGCAGTGGGGAAGGTAGAGAGGTTACCTTGGATAGCAGCAGTAGCATAATCAGAATCGAGTTATTCTCTTCCAGTCATCTTTCTAAGCACTTACAACAAATCTTGTCTTAAAATTGTGGGTTACAACAATTGCAGAAAATAGGAAGTAAGTAAATATTACAAATTGCTAGAAAGGATAAACTAAATATTACAACAAAATTGGAATCAAGAACGTAACCAACTGTTTGTGATTTGCTGAGTCGAGTGATGACACTCTGTCTTTAAGAAAAGATTGCCACGTATACCTCCTTTGACGTTGTCGGGCAATAGTCTACAAGATACAACAACAACTTAACAATTGAGCAAAGAAAACTCAAGTGTTACTCTTGAAGAACTTTTAGTATAGTAAACTTTCTAGAGAGGAAGAAGAAGATGTTGGAAAATTCTGTAAATATTTCTAAGTGTGTTGAACAATTGAGCCAAAGGCCTCAATTTATAGTGTAATGAGATGACCCTTCAACTAGCCAACTAATGACCTTCAATAGCCATGTGATGGCACTTGATTGAGGAGTTACATTCAGCCAAATAATGGTTGAATTCATGTGCCAAATAATGGAGATTCAATGCTCCAAAACCAGCCCAAAAGTCAAAACTTTTCATCTTCCCATCGCAGCATTCTGCCTCCGAAGCCCCGCGGCTCCAGTGGCTGAAGACCCAATTAGCATCGTGGCGCTCCAGCGCCTCGGTTCCTACGGGGTTGCGCCGCGGCGATTTCCGACTCGTTTCATCATACACTTCTTCCTTCGTTTACCAACGTGGAATACTTTGTCATTTGACCAATAACCGTCCATCATTCTATGTCTCAAACGTTTCACTTACGTACCAATATCTCTTTCACTAATGAAATTTATGATACTTGGCACTACATGTGCACGTTTGTGGAAATGACGTTTCCGACGTGCGGGGCCCCAATTGGTTGAGTCATAAATAATGGGATAACCTTAATTCCACATTAGTAAATTTCTAACACACATATCATACTGTTAAGAGTCACGTGCCTTTTGAAGTAGTCTTTCTAGTTGCTAATAAGTTTCTAAATTTTAGGAGTCTTGAGAAGTTTGTTCTATTTGAACTAGTCTTTTGCTGTCTTCTCTGATTACAAGGAGACGTTAGCTTATTTTAAGTATTTTTTATTTCTTGTAAGGCTATTTAAAAGCCATTGTTATTCTGCTTTCATAACAAATAAATACTTTTTGCACTTTGCTGCAATCTACCTATTGTGTTCAATATTTATCATTTGGTATCAGAGCCTTACCAAATGGGTCTGATTGAGAGAGAAGAGTGTGAGAGAAACATGAGTGAAGAGTGTGAAGAGATGGCAGAAAGCAGCAACAATAATGCCTTCGTTCAACCAGCTATCCCAAAGTTTGGTGGCTTTTATGAACATTGGGCAAAATTAATGGAGAATTTCCTTCGATCAAAGGAATTCTGGAGCCTAGTAGAAGACGGAATAATTGAGATTCCAGCAGGAAGAGAGCCATCAGAAGCAGAAACTAAGGTTATTGCAGAACATCAATTGAAAGACAAGAAGGTGAAGAATTACCTCTATCAAGCCATTGATATAGGAATTATGGAAACCATTCTGAACGATGATACATCTAAGCAGATTTGGGACTCAATGAAGCAGAAATTTAAGGGGTCAACAAGGTTTAAAAGAGCACAACTCCAAACCCTAAAAACTGAATTCGAAATCCAGAAGATGAAAGAAGGGGAAACCGTCAATGCCTGTTTTGGAAGAACGCTTTCAATTGCCAAGAGGATGAAAGCATGTGGTGAGAGTCTCAAAGAAGCTGATATCACAGGAAAGATTCTTCGATCCTTAGTTCCAAAATTCAACTATGTGGTATGTTCAATTGAAGAATCAAATAATGTTGATGTTTTAACTGTGGATGAACTCCAAAGTAGCCTTTTAATTCACGAACAAAGGATGAAAGGATCAGTAGAAGAAGATCAAGCATTGAAAGTTACACATGAAGATCGAGGTGGACGAGGCAGAGGCACATTTCGGGGCCGAGGAAGAGGCAGAGGCAGACAGTTCATTGACAAATCTGCTATTGAATGTTATCAATGTCACAATTTTGGGCATTTTCAGTATGAATGTCCTAATTCAGTGAAGCAGGCTCACTATGCCGAGATCAATGATGAAGATGAGATGTTGTTAATGGCGCAGGTTGATGACAAGCAAGGCAAAAGGGAAGGGATCTGGTTTCTTGATTCCGGATGTTCGAACCACATGTCAGGAAACGAAGAGTGGTTCACACAACTTGATGAAGCATTTAAGCATTCTGTAAAACTTGGGAATGATTCCAAACTGATGGTGATGGGGAAAGGAATCATCAAGCTAGAAGTTGGAGGCCAAACTCATACTATGAGTGATGTTTTCTATGTACCTGAATTGCGTAATAACCTACTCAGTATAGGCCAATTACAAGAACGAGGCATCACCATTCTTATCAAACATGGAGTATGCAAGTTGTATCATCTGACCCGTGGTGTTATAATGGAGAGCATAATGACAGCAAATAAAATGTTTGTAGTTATTGCAAACATCCTCATGAAATCATCTTCTTGCTTCAATGCACAAATTGAAGAATCAAGCGAAATTTGGCACAAAAGATATGGGCATCTGAGCTATAAAAATATGAGGATGTTGCACAATAAAGAAATGGTTCGAGGGCTGCCAAACATTAAAATTCCAGCAAAAAGGTGTACAAGTTGCATGCTGGGAAAACAACATCGACATGTTATGCCAAAGAAGAGCAATTGGAGAGCCACAAAAAAATTACAGCTCATACACTCCGACATTTGTGGTCCCATCTCGCCTGCCTCCTACAGTAAAAAAAGGTACATATTAACATTCATTGATGACTTTAGTCGTAAGTTGTGGGTGTATTTTCTAAATGAGAAGAGTGAAGCCTTTATAACTTTCAAAAATTTCAAAATAATGGTGGAGAAAGAGTGTGGTTTATCAATGTGCAGCTTAAGAACAGATAGAGGAGGAGAATTCAACTCTAGAGAATTTTCAGAATTTTGGAAAACATAAGGCATAAGGAGACAGCTCACAACAACATACACGCCTCAGCAAAACGGAGTTGCGGAGCGCAAAAACCATACAATTCTCAATATGGTGAGATGCCTGCTTGAAGAAAAAATGATGCCCAAAATGCTTTGGCCAGATGCTGTGAAGTGGACGTGTCATGTTCTCAATCGGAGTCCCACTGCTTCCTTGAAGAACAAAACTCCAGAAGAATGCTGGAGTAATTCTAAACCTAATGTTGAATATTTCAGGGTCGTTGGGTGCATTGGAAATGTGCATATACCATATGCAAGGAGATTAAAACTAGATGTAAAAAGCCAAAAGCAAGTTCTGATTGGCTACAGTGAAGAGTCCAAAGGGTATAAAATGATCAATCCCTCTACCAAAAAAATTACCATCAGCAGAGATGTAATCTTTGAAGAAAATGAAGGATGGGAATGGAAGAGCACCAAAGAAGATACACAAAATATACTTGATTGGGGAGAAGCTTATGAGGAGACCTTCAATCAGGATGAAGAAAGTGAAGAAGAAGAAGAAGCAAATTCAGATAAAGATGGTACAGTAGATGAAAATACCACCTCTAGTGATGAAGCAGCCTCCTCAAATCCAATAACAGATGAGAATACCACCTCCGGTGACGATGCAGCCTCCAGTAATGATGCAGCAACCCCATCTATACGAGGATGAAGGGCCCCAACGTACCTAAATGATTATACAAGTGGAGAAGGACTCTCTGAAGATGAGGTACAAAATTTTGCATTACATATATCTGTTGATCCTCTATTTTATGAACAAGCAATGATGTCAAAAAATTGGAGAGATGCAATGGATCGTGAGATCGAGGCAATAGAGAAGAACTGTACCTGGAAGCTCGTAAAGGCGCCAGTGGGAGTGAAACTGATAGGAGTAAAATGGGTGTATCGAACAAAATTAAACGAAAATGGAGAGATTGACAAGTGTAAGGCGCGACTGGTGGCCAAAGGGTATGCGCAAGAAAAGGGGATTGATTATGATGAAGTATTCGCACCTGTAGCAAGATGGGACACTATACGAATGATGGTCGCATTGGAAGCAAGAAATGGTTGGAAGTTGTTCCAATTTGATGTTAAAAGCGCCTTTTTGCATGGGGAACTCACTGAAGATGTTTATGTTACTCAACCATAAGGATATGAGGTGAAAGGAGAGGAGAACAAGGTGTACAAACTAAACAAAGCTCTTTATGGCTTAAAACAAGCCCCAAGAGCCTGGTTTAGTAAGATTGAAGGCTACTTCATCAAAAATGGATTCGAAAGAAGCTCCGACGATCACACTTTATTTGTCAAGAAACGTGAACACAACAAAATTCTGATTGTAAGTCTTTATGTTGATGATATGATTTTTACAAGTAATGATTTGTTCATGATGCAAGATTTTAAAAGCTCTATGCAAACTGAGTTTGAGATGACTGATCTTGGAGAGATGAAATATTTTTTGGGGGTGGAAGTGCATCAAGGTGTTAATGGCATTTACATTAGTCAAAAAAATTATGCAAGTGAAATACTTGAGAAATTCGGGTTGAGCAACTGTAATGGAGTAAGAAATCCTATAGTTCCTGGAAACAAGTTGTCAAAAGAGGAGAACGGAGTAAAAGCAAATGACACCTTGTTCAAGCAGATTGTGGGAAGTCTAATGTACATGACAGTCACAAGGCCAGACATAATGTACAGTGTATGCCTCATAAGCAAATTTATGTCCGATCCAAATGAGATACACATGCTAGCAGCTAAGCGAATTTTGAGATACATTCAAGCTACTGCTGATTTTGGTATTTTTTATAAAAAGGGATGCACAAGTGAGCTAATGGTATACAGAGACAATGATTATGCTGGTGATTTAGACGATCAAAAGAGCACCTCAGGTTATGTGTTCGTGCTAAGTGGGGGAGCTGTGGCTTGGTCGTTAAAAAAACAACCTGTAGTAACTTTATCAACTACTGAAGTCGAATACGTTGCTGCTGCCTCTTGTGCTTGCCAAAGCATTTGGATGCAACGAATTTTGATGAAGATTGAAGGTACACAAACTGATTCTGTCAAAATGCTTTGTGACAATTCTTCCACCATTAAGCTTGCAAAGAATCCAGTTTTTCATGGAAGAAGTAAACATATTGATGTGAGATTTCATTTTTTGAGAAATCTTACAAGTAATGGATCAATTAATATGAAATATTGTGGCACAAATGAGCAAGTAGCGGATATCATGACTAAACCATTGAAGCTTAATCAGTTTGAAAAACTCAGAGAAGCTCTTGGTGTTCGAAGTAGCTTGGGTATTTGTTAAGAGTCACGTGCCTTTTGAAGTAGTCTTTCTAGTTGCTAATAAGTTCCTAAATTTTAGGAGTATTGAGAAGTTTGTTCTATTTGAACTAGTCTTTTGTTGTCTTCTCTGATTACAAGGAGACGTTAGCTTATTTTAATTATTTTTTGTTTCTTGTATGGCTATTTAAAAGCCATTGATGTTCTGCTTTCATAACAAATAAATATTTTTTGCACTTTGCTGCAATATGCCTATTGTGTTCAATATTTATCACATACACTCACATATATACGATATATACACTATTTGGTTGGTATAGATGCCATGCATATTTGTACAACTAATAGCCGTGCGATGCTCTACTGCGAAATGACTATAAACAACGACACAAGCAAAGAAAATTAAAGAAGAAAGAAACTAAGTCCAAAGATACCTTATCATAAAAAATTCAAGTTGGTATTTTAGATCTGTTAAAAATTAATTCGATAAAAAAAATTCAAGTCAAGGAGAGGTGTGTGAGAGAGAGAGAGAGATTGGGGTGGGGGAGAAAATGGGTAATATTGTAGCATAAAATCAAAGAGATGCTATATTTTAAAATATCTTGCTATGTTAGATAACTAAGTTAAAACATCGCTAAGTCTTGTAATCGACTTTCATAATAGTCGGCTCATATCAAAATTCAAGAATTTGGCATTAGTCGGTCCATAAGCATGCTCATGAATGGTAGTCTATGAATTAATTGTTCTACATTTCTTACTTAACATAGCTTGTTACATAGGTCGTGAGTGAAAGATTAATTTTCTATTTGGGTATGCAACTAAATGACATAAAACAATTTCAAGTTTAAGAAATTAGAATATGGTAGCCAATATAGCCACACAACTTTCAAAATTTATAGCTTATAACCAATAAATCTTCCTCTAAATTAACTGTAAAATTGTAAATTCTCTATTCTTAAGATTTTATTTAATTACTCTCAAACCTCTCAAATCTTCTCCCAAATTTCTCTCCATTTACACATACTTTGGCCACAAGTTGTGTCAAATACGATAACCAAATATAGCAGGGAATCTAGCCTGGCTGATCTTCATTGGACAATGGCCACACCAAAATTACTATAAACAACCGCACCTCTTAATTTTCCTCCTAACCATGCCAGGCAAAACAGCTTGAGAACCCTTTATAGTTCCTTCTGAAAGATAGAATAATTTCCCTTAGGGATTCCTTTTATTATTCACAATATATATAGTTGTACAAAGGTTGATTCCTAATATGGTATGAATCCTAACTTACCTTACAAAGTATGGCTCCTAATATAATTAGAATCCTAAGTTACCTTAAATATACATCTATCATAATTACAACATATACAGAGAATATTCGGAGAATATTCGCTAATACTCCCCCTCAGACGGAGCGGGAGGAGGCCGAACGCTAAGGCTGGATCGGAAGTCGGTGAAGAGCTGTCACGGTAGTCCCTTTGTGAAGATGTCGGCATACTGATAAGAGGAAGGCTCGTGTAATATTTTGATCTGACCACGGACAACCTTCTCTCGCACAAAGTGGATATCTATCTCAATATGCTTAGTCCGCTGATGTTGGACCGGATTATGAGACATATAGATGGCAGATATGTTGTCACAATAGACTATAGACGCCTTGCGGAGTGGACACTGGAGTTCCAAAAGAAGATTTCGGAGCCAACAGATCTCAGCAACTACATTAGCAACACCGCGATATTCTGCTTCAGCACTTGAATGGGAAAGTGTGGCCTGCCGCTTGGCGGACCATGAGATAAGATTATCCCCAAAAAATACACAGTACCCTGAGGTGGAGCGACGTGTGTCGGGGCATCCTGCCCAATCTGCATCCATGTAGGCAAGTAGCTTGGTTGGGGCAGAGGGGTATAGATGTAAGCCGAAGTCTAGTGTGCCCTTAACGTATCTGATAATACGTTTGAGGGCAGCAAAATGGGACTCTCGGGGGTCGTGCATGAACAGACACACCTGCTGAACGACATATGCAATATCAGGCCTAGTGAATGTAAGATACTGAAGAGCACCTGCTAGACTCCGATATAGAGTGGGATCACAAACTGGCGCACCGTCATTGGCACTAAGCTTGGATTTTGA
Organism: Anisodus acutangulus; assembly: GCA_029783415.1. NCBI lineage: Eukaryota > Viridiplantae > Streptophyta > Magnoliopsida > Solanales > Solanaceae > Anisodus > Anisodus acutangulus. The sequence goes on from CM056508.1 coordinate 29,690,593, forward strand.
GTCCACCGGAGTTGGCATAATTTTACAATTTGCCATCTTGGCCCTGTACACTATTTCTTCGGCATAGTTACGCTGACACAAGAACATAGTGGCTGCAGATCTGGTCACCGATATACCCAAAAAATAACTTAGCTTACCCAAGTCAGTCAAAGCAAATTCAGTTTTAAGTAGAGCAATGATTTCATTCTTCAACCCGTCAGATGAGGTAGTAAGAACAATGTCATCGACATATAATAGCAAATATGCAGTGTTGCTACCTCGGTGAAAAGTGAAGAGAGAGGTATCACATCTGCTACATACAAAACCAATCTGCAGAAGATACCTGGCGAACCGATCATACCAAATGCAGGGTGCCTGTTTCAATCCATATAATGACTTCCTGAGACGACACACAAACTGCAGAGCTGTCGGATGAACAAAGCCAGGAGGCTGATGCATGTACACAGTCTCTTTCAAATCCCCATGAAGAAACACATTCTTGACATCAAGCTGATGAATCGGCTAATGCATGCCCATAACAATACTGAGAACAATCCGAATAGTGGTCGGTTTAACAACTGGACTGAATGTCTCACCACAATCAATACCCTCCTACTGATTAGTGCCATTGGTAACTAGTCTTGCCTTATACCTCTCTAAGTCACCACTGTCTCTGAACTTGTGCCGAAATAGCCACATACACCGGATAACATTCACACCTTTTGGTCTAGGTAACAAATCCCAAGTGTTCTACTTGGTTAAAGCGTTAAATTCCTTGCACATGGCCGCATTCCAATTTGGGTCCAGTTTTGCTAGTTTTGGATTTTTTAAAATAGGTGATAAGGTTTGTGTGGAGAGATAGAATTGAAACTTGGGTTTAAAGATCCCGTGTTGTGCACGAGTCTCCATGTGATGTGAGGGCAGTGGTGGTAGGTTGGGGCTGTGAGGTTGATGGTCCACTGGTTTTGGACCAGTGGGTAGCAGTTCAGATGGACTATTTTCTGGACTGTGTGTTGGACTGGAAACCTGCAGACCTACGGGGCCAGTTCTTTGGAGTCTTTGGACAGCGATGTCAGGTGGTGCAGTGACTCAGCGAAATTTGTAGGGGTGAGTAAGGAGCTGGTGGGGTGGTGCCGGACAGTGGCGAGACTAGCCGGAGCGTGGGTTCTTTGTTGGTATAGATTTTGGATGACCGGGGACAGACTTGGTTCATCGAGAAAGATGTAATCGGTGGTCTGAAATTTCCGGAGATTTGAAAAAGGAAAGGTTGTCTCGTCAAAGGTGACGTGATGGGAGACGATGATTTTGCGAGTAGTAATGTCATAGCATAAGTAGCCCCGATGATTAGGAGATAGACCAAGAAAGACACATGGAAGAGTGCGAGGGGCAAGTTTGTGGGGTGCAGTGGAGGCTATGTTGGGGTAGCATAAGCATCAAAAAATACGTAGGTGATCATATGATGGCTGCCTACGGTATAAGATTTCTGTAGGGGTTTTGTTTTGGAGTGTGCTAGTTGGTAAAATATTTAGAAGGGATTCTACCATTTTGACAGCATAGATCCAAAAAGGCGGTGGTAGGCAGGCATGAAACAGAAGTGTGCGGACCATGTTATTGATAGTACATATAATTATTTCAACCTTTCCGTTTTGGGAAGAAGTATAGGGACAAGAAAAATGAAAAACCATGCCTTGTTTAGAACAGAAATTGTGAAATGCCGAGTTATTAAATTCACGTTCATTATCACATTAGAATGATTTAATAGGTTTTTCAAATTGTGTCTTAATGAATTTTTGAAACTCGAGGAATTTTGCAAAAACTTCAGATTTGAATTTCAGTGGATAAATTCAGACAAAATGTGAAAAATCATCCTAGAATACTAGATAGAATTTATGACCCAAAGAGCTAGCAATCGGAGATGTCACAAATCAGCATGAACAATATCAAAGGGAGAAAAAGTAACACTGTTTGATGACATAAAGGGAAGACGAGTATGTTTGCCTACTGGACAAGAAAAACAGTGTTGGGCAATTTTTCCATTATTACATTGAATACGCTTAGAAGTCCTAAGAAAAGTAAAAACTGGGTCTCCGGGGTGTCCGAGTCTGTTGTGCCAAGTTGAGGGAGAGATCGCCGCAAGAGATATAGGTGTTTGCGGTCTGACAGCGGAAGATTGAGTGAATGGGTAGAGGTCTCCCACACTATTGCAGCATGTAAGAATTTTCCCCGTATTGAGTTCCTTCACAGAAAAACCAAAAGGGTCAAATTCGACATACACAGAATTATTGCTAGTGAATTTTCTAACAGAGATTAAGTTTTTAATGATGTTAGGTGTGTATAGGACGTGGTTTAGGGAGAAAGGTGGGTGTGGATGTTTGGTGTGTGTGTTACCGTAATCTTCAATTGGAATGCGATGACCATTGCCGACAGTAATAAATTGAGGACACTTTAACCGACATAGTTGAGATAGGTTACCTGACGACCTGGTGAGGTAAGACGTGGCTCCGGTGTCCATGTACCAATTGTCGTCGGGCTGTTGAAGGTTCACGGTGGTGTAGGCTTGGCCCAAAGCGATCGGCTTTGTCTTCTTCTTCTTCTGGGCTTTCGCGACCAAATGGGCTCGCTTCTTCTTCTTGGTTGCTTTGCTGGTGGCTGAGGCAGGGCCCAAGAGGGGATCGACCCAATTGCTGGGCTGGGCCCTGCATTACAGTGCGGGCATGCAGGCGAGGCCCAGTTCTGCTGGTTGGGCCACCGCTGCTGCTGGTTGTACCCCTGCTGCTGCTGGTTCCAGTTCTGTTGGCCTGGCTGCTGCTGGTTACGTTGGCCCTTTCCGTGGCCCTTGCCTTTGTTGTTGCGACCTCTGCCGCCACGACCTCTGCCACTGTCCTGGACCTGCTGCAGCTGCTGGTTGCTGCTGGCCACATGTGTTGTCATCCCGTCAACGGCTAAGGCCTTTTGATTGTGTTCCTCTTGTTTAGCACGTCTAGTTTCTTCCAACAATAGTTGTGAACGTGCTTTGTTGAAACTTGGGAGAGGGTCGGCTTGTTGAATCATTGTTGCGAGTGTGTCATATTCACCTTTCGGTAAACCCGCAACAAGTTGAAGCACCATTTTGATTTCTGAAACAGAAGTCCCGACGTTGGATAGTTGATCGGTGATGATTTCAGTTGCTTACAATATTCGGACATTTGGTGAAATTCTCGAGGTGGGTATTGTTGAGTTGCACTTCTAAATACACGGCCCGAGTATTTTTATTGTCCTGAAAGATTTCTTCTAGTCGGACCCAAAGTTCACGTGCCGTAGCACCTGTTTTCATAATACTGCACAACAGGTCTTTGGAGATGGTACCGTAGATCCATTGCTTGACGATGGCGTTAAGACAACGCCATATTGAGTCTGTAACATCGGTGGGACGAGGAACAGATTCGTCAATATGATCGAGCACGTTGTATGCACATGCATGAATGTAGAATAGTTCCATCCACATGGAATATTGACAGTCTTCTTGGTCAAGAATTATAGGGTAAAATTCTTGATGTTGTTAACGGCGAATGCCGGATGAAAAAAAGATACTGAACATTGAGAGGGATTGTCGAAAGTGCCAGTGGAGGAACCGGAATTCGTGGGGGAAGACATGGTGGCTTGCTGTTTTTCGACCGAGGGAAAGCAAAACAGAAAAAATAGAATCTGTTTGGCCGAGAACTGTTTCTGGCCGAGGGAAAAAAACAAGAAAAAAAATCTGTTTTGGCCGAGAAAGAGAAGAAGAAAGGAGAAAAGTAGGGTTTAGGTTTTAAGCTATTGATACCATGAAAGATAGAATAATTTCCCTTAGGGATTTCTTTCATTATTCACAATATATATAGTTGTACAAATGTTAATTCCTAATATAATTAGAATCCTAAGTTACCTTAAATATACATCTATCATAATTACAACATATACATAGAATATTCGCTAATACCTTCCACATTAACTTTTATCAACCAATAACTCACCATCTACCTCATGGACGAATCTAGCATAAGGATACGAAACACCAACGTTGTTTATCAAAACCCCAACATCTATTCATTTAATTGTCTTCTTAATCTTCTTGACACCATCCTCCAAATCACCAGAGAAATCAATTACATATAACTAAAATAATATGTATTCGTATTTGTGTACTTACTGATCTACTGTATAGCTGGAATAATATGTTACACATTAATGTATATACATATGTACACTACCAATTTATTTGAGATATATTATGCTAGTATATATACAATGTATATCTCAAATTTTGAGCCGGAATTAAGATATATTATTCAAATTCAATCAAGGAAACTGTATAAAAAATATGGAATATATTTTAATAGAATTTTTTTTTAAATAGAGAGATTTAAGGAGATAGAATGAAAGAGAGGGAAAAATGGAGGAGAGATTTAAGGAGATGGAATGGAAGAGAGGAAAAATGAGGAGAGATTTAAGGAGATGGAACGAAAGAATGAAAGAGGAAAAAATGGAGAGAATTAGGAGATGATTACTGAATGCCATTTCTTTTAGGCTTAATTGAATTTGCTAAATAAAATATTTGGTTAAAAACATGATAAGTCTATCTGAGGATTGTATGTAAATGTCAATACCCCTAAAAATTAAGTTTTTGCACGGATTTCCCTCAAACAGACTGGTGTTTAAATTTTACCCCTCGTATCTTAGGTGTTTAATTATTGTCCCTACGGCTCCTTTAATAAAGATTTATGGATCAAACTACCCTTATCTATCTAGACCTAATTTGCTCGGCATACGTTTAGAGTTTTTCTTATCTTTTGAAATTGAACTTTCGCGTTGCTCGGCATAACTTCCGTAGGAATTAAGTTAGGGCCAAGGACAAAGTAGCCATCCGATGAAAATATTGACAACCGGATGACCACATAAAATCCAAACATTTTATAGCCAAAATATATATTATACACTATATATACAGTTATTATACATTTCATATATACACTTTTCATACAGTATATATATATATATATATATATAATTTATGTATAATAAATGCATAATTAATGTATACTCATTATATAATGTATACACGCTAATTATATACATATTAAATCCTGCTTTGGCATATTTCTTGAAGGTAAAGCTCGTAACTGCGCTCCTCCGCAGCAGCTTCGTCATCTACGGAAGAGATAGACTACGAAGAACAATAAGAGGGTTGAACGAGCTAAAACACAGAGCACTACTCAAAATGGATTGAGAAGCGCACAATACCAAGCATTGTTCTAATTAAGCTTTATATATTTAGCTATCATTTTTTTTAACCTTCAAACTGAGTCACAATTTTACTGCCACTTGAGATTAATCATGTAAAAGGGGGTCGGGCCTGACCTTTTACTACAAGATAAGAACTTGAAGAACCAAATTTAAAAGCTAAAAAGCCAATCGCAAAGTGACAATAAAGGTGGAAAACATTCAAGGTGAGCATCCTTGCATTTTTCTTCTTGACTCTAATTGAAAGTAAGTTCCATCTATCTGTGTTTAAAAGGCCCCTAATCTGTCCAGGCAGGCCAGTAAATTACATTTGTTGAAAAGATATATTTAACTGAAAGCCACTAGTCGTATTTGAATAATTTCTTGTTATATTAATTTGGGGAATGCTGCCAATCGAAGTGCAGCAACCTCTTTCTTTTTACCCATTTTTTTTCTGAATTGATTTTCGATTTGAAATAATATAGAGGGCAAGCGAAGAAGCAGCCAGATGGAGGGTTTTTTTTTCTTTTTCTGAAAGAGTTGCACTCTACTACAAATAAATTTTAATTACGACAACAAGCTTGGACAAGGGAATTTTTAAAGTGTTTACAGGGCCAACTCTGGGATGGATCTCAAAAAAGAAAGTATTAAGAAGGATCTGGTGGGCTATACCTTGGAAATACAACAGGGCTAAGGTATATTTCGAGTCCAATAACCCAAAATTGAGTCATTTCTTTTGCTAGCAGTCACACCATGTTCTTTTTTCATTAAGTTATAGAGTATAAGTTGTGTATTATTTTACAGGATTTGTTGTAATGTTCAGAAACTGAAGTTATACTTTTTGAGGCATATATTCTTTATCCTTTTTACAGAAAAAATTTGGTAGCTAATGAGGGATGGTAGAATATATGTGTGGGCATGTGTATTGTGTTTTCTTTTTGAGAATATATTATGTCATCCCGACATACAACATAACTTGTGGGATAATATGATACGAACATATAAAGTTATATCGCAAAAAAGTTGCTTGTTATTTCGGTGTCAGAGCATAACTTATTATGCCTTTTACGACATAACTTGTGGGATATTATGATACAAAAATTCGCAAAAAGTTATTTTTTAATTATTTCGGTGTCAGGGATATTTTCGACCACTTATTTGTTACTTAAGAAGGGAAGCCTTGGAGAAATGGTAAAGTTATTTCCGTGTGACCTATATGTAATGGGTTCAAGCCGTGGAAGCAGCCACTAATGTTTGCATTAAGTTATGTTGTCTACATCACACCCCCTTTTCCGGACCCTATTAACGCAGGATGTTTTGTGAACCGGGTTGCACTGCCCTCTTTGTTACTTAAAGTACTGAAGGAAAAAATTAAAAATCACACATTTGAAGGGGGAAAATTAAAGACCACCCTAAAATAATTGTGCGAATGACCCCCTAAATATTCCTTATTTTTATTGTGAATTTAGTGTAGAAATCCCTTTATTATTCCGATCTGGCCCTGAACAACAACCACATTGGAGTGCACGTCGTTCATGTAAAGTATTGACTCATGTTTTTTTGTTTTAAAAAAAGCCCAACAAAGTGTTTTTAGATGTTGCCATTGTCTTCAAATACACATGTGACTTGGAAATCTCATAAAGAAACCAGAATGCAATCATGTATTAAAGATGGGATTACATGACAAGGACTAACCTGTAATTAGACTATACTTAGAGGAGTTAGAATGTATTTATATTAAAGTAGTCAAAGTTAATTAGTTTGTTAGTATGCTGTAGGGCGGTTCATAATAATCCGATCCGATCGATCGATCAACTTTTTTGAGTTTCGGATATCCGAAAAAAATCGGATCGGATACGAATCACAATTTCTTTACTTTCGGATATCCAAAATATCCGATTTTTTTTATTTTTTATTTTCTTTTGATTTTAACCTAATAGTTAGGCTATTTTGCATGGTGGTGAAACTTATGGGATTTTAATTTGTGAACTTTATTTGTATTGGTGTATTAATTTGGATGTTTTAGCTAGTAGTTAATGTATTGGACATTGCACCTATAAAGTTCTACTTTCATTTTGGAGTTTTACTATTTGTTAGGAATTACAAGTTTATATCCTTGAAGAATGAAGACTATATTACTGTGTATTGATCGCTCACATGTTGGGTTGAGGTTTTTTCAGTATTTAATTGTGTTTACTTTAAGTGGTATGTGAGGTTTCTGTTGAACAAATTTGCTAAAGAGCAGGATATTTATGTAGCAGTTGCTAGAATGATGAATGTATGATAAATTTCGAATATCCGGTTATCCGATTCGAAAGTTTCATATATCCGATTTTTCGGATCGGATTCGGATCATAATTTTACCGATCCGAAATTTCGGATCGGATAATCCGAAATGAATAGCCATTGAAGTGTATATATCTTGTACACGGGCTTTGTTCTCCATTCAATGAAATTCAGTTTACCAAAATATCTTCTTCATAAATTTTCTCTCTAGAATTAGCTCTTCATCAATGGTGAACTCTAATATAGTATCAGAGCATCTCAATTATTGAGTCTCTACGGCGATTCTGGATCTCTATTCCACATTCGAAGAACTCATCAATGGCGGTCATTAACGAAATGTCGGAAAGATTAAGTCATAATTGTTGGAAATTAGCCTTTGGCGGGAGTTGCGACCGACCAACTTTAACGGCTTAAACACTAGTGTTACGTATGTTGGAGAATCCGGTTCTTCACACATGCATGATGTACTAAGTACGTAGATAACCGTAGGGCCAAGAATCGTCAAATTTCATTGAGAAATGAAAGAGATATTGGTTCACGAAGTGAGGTGTTTGAAGCATGGAAAGTGTGGTGTTGTGTTCAATTCTCCCTCATCGGTAGAGGAAGAAAGAATTGTTGTGTATATAAGACTCGAAATGTGTTTGGGGTTTGGGACCCCAAGGGTATCCCATGTGTTTAAAGGAGGGAGGACCTAGATGTGCTTGGTTCAAGGAAAGACCACACGCGCGCCGCCTTGCTTGCCGTGCAGTGGGATTCAGGTTCAGGGTTCGGGTTCAGGGTTCAGGGTCTCGGTCTCGGGTCCACGGGTTCACGGGTTCACGGGTTCCGCGGGTTCACGGGTGGTGGGTGTGGGCGCCGATATTATCTTTGGGCCGTAAAACTTTGTCAAGTACGCTTTGATCCCGAAGTTTGGATGTGCGGTTTGGACCAGAATTCTTTCGGATGTGCGATTTGATCCTGAAGTTTCAAGATGTACAGTTTGGTCCCTGAAGTTTTTGAAAATCGAATTTCGACGGTCCAGCGTAAACGTTCGAAGACTCAATTCAGCCATTTATTTTGGCTGAATTACACCTCCACTAATGGCCAATCCGTTGGCAATTTTCTCCATTTATTTGGTGGCTTTACTACCTCCATAATGGTCATTATTTGGCCAATAATGGCTGTTATGGAGGCAGTCAAACAACCCCTCTTCCTCCTATATAAACACCCCTTACACCATTGTTGAGGGACACTTCATATACACGAAATATACACAAAGCAGAAAGCAAGCAGTTTCTTCCTAATCTTCCAAGCATCATTTCGTTATTCAATATTCTTCACGGTAGCTTTTGAGTTTCCTTTGCTCAATTGTTCCATTGCTGTTTTATCTTGGGAGACGAATTGTCCGGAACGTATAAAGGATACATACGGGGCAATATTGTCTTAAGGACAGAGTGCCACACTCGACTCAGCAAAAAAAAAAAACCAAAGCAAGTTCCGGTCTTCTTGTTCTACAAAAATTGTAATTTCAGTTTTATTGTGATATTGTAATTTCCAGTTTTCTAGTTGAATTGTAATTTCAATTCTTACATAAGCAGTTACTTGTAATTTCCGTTTCTTGCAATCCTTGTAAAAGCCAACAACTTAAGACAATATTTTGCTTACGGTAACTGCAATAACATGGCTGGAAATATGACCGATGTTGTCGCATCGCTGCTGCCGCCTCTCGAGGCAACGTTGTCGCTTTTCCCATCGCCGCCATCGCTGGCCAAGGCGAAGAACCCTCTCGCTTTCACCGCCGCTGCGGCTCTGTTCAAGGCGAACTGCCGCTTTCCCGATTGTTGGAGCTCCTCTTCTTCACACCACCATGATCGCCTGAAAAGTTCATGGGATCAGAATTTTAAAGATGGCGACAAAAGATCTTTCTACTTAATGATTATGGGCATGGCCGGTTCCTTACGGAAGATCCTCCACAAGTTTGGAGATGAAATGGACTCTTCGCTCTTTGAAGCGGGTGAAGGGCCTTGGTATCCATGTCGATTAACGGCATGAAGATGGTTCGTGATGCGTGGAATCATAGCGATTTCATGTGCAAGAACTATATCTTGAATCGCTTGGCGGACCCTCTCTAGACGGTATATTCTACTGCTGGCACCGCCAAAGAGCTGTGGGAAAAACTGCAAAAGAAGTACAACGCACAAGATGCGGGTACTAAGAAGTTCATCCTTGGGAAATTTCTAAAATTCCAAATGGTGGACAAAGAAACAGTGATGTCCCAAGTCCAGGAATTCCAAATGATTTTGCATCACCTGGATTTGGAAGGACTAAAGCCAAACGAGCAGCTTTTGGTTGCATCATTGATTGAAAAGTTACCTCCTTCGTGGAATGAGTTTATGAGTTACTTGAAACTCAAGACAAAGGAGATGACCTTTGAAGAGCTTGTTATCAAACTGCAAATTCAGGAAGATAATAAGAAGACCTTGCCAAAGGGTAGACTACATTCTGAGGCAAAGGCGAATCTGGCTGAGGCCAAAGGAAAAACAAGCAACAAGCGGAAGTTCCACAAAGACGGCAAAGCCCCCTGAGCGGACGCGGTCAGAGGGAACTCTCATCACTGTGGGAAACGTGGTCACAGGAGCAAGGAATGCCGCAAGCTCAAGACCGAGCAACAGCGTAAAGCCAAGTCGAAAGGCAAGGCTCAAGCTAACGTCGTCAAGGACACGCTCCTGGATGACATGATTGAGGATCTCTCGGCCGTGGTGCTAGAAGCCAACTTGGTGGAGAATCCAATGCAGTGGTGGGTGGACACAGGTGCAACAAGACACATCTGTTCCAACAAAGATGCCTTCTCCACCTACACTCGGTCTCCGACAAGAAGTCGTTCATGGGCAACAACGCTTCTTCGGACGTGCTAGGGGTTGGAAAGGTGGTCCTGAAGATGACTTCCGGCAAGGAACTCACTCTGAAGGAAGTGATGCACGTCCCAGAGATTAGAAGAAATCTAGTTTCTGGACCTTTATTGGTTAATGCTAGTTTTAGGCTAGTGTTTGAATCAAATAAATTTGTACTCACTAAAAATGGCACATTTGTGGGGAGGGGCTTCGTCTGTGAAGGCCTCTTCAAAGTGAATGCCATGTCTATATTGCGTCAAGGAAATAAAGTTGAACCTTCTTCTTATTTGCTTGAGTCTTCTAATTTATGGCATCATAGATTAGGACACGTAAACTACAAGTCTATTCAAAGGCTGGTAAAGATGGAGTTGTTGCCTTCTATCGACGTAAACCCTCAACATAAATGTGAGGTGTGCGTAGAGGCAAAACTCACCAAGCTTCCTTTTCGATCCGTCAAAAGGAATACCGCTCCTCTAGAACTTATTCACACAGATATATGTGATTTGAAGTTTGCACAAACTAGAGGGGGGAACAAGTACTTTGTGACATTTATAGATGATAGCACAAGGTATTGTTACCTTTACTTGTTAAAAAGTAAGGATGAAGCCTTTGAAGCGTTCCGACGTTACAAAGCAGAAGTTGAGAATCAACTTAGCCTACGGATTAAATCCATTCGTAGCGATAGAGGGGGAGAATATGTAGCGCCTTTTGAAGAATATTGTGCCCAAGAAGGCATTATTCATCAAACGACGGCTCCATACTCACCTCAATCAAATGGTGTGGCGGAACGTAAGAACCGCACATTAAAGGAAATGATGAATGCCTTGCTTATCAATTCCGGTCTTCCCCAAAACATGTGGGAAGAAGCCGTCCTTACCGCTAATATGATTCTTAACAGAGTCCCACATAAGGGTAAGGACAAAACTCCATATGAATCATGGAAAGGAAAGAAACCCACCTACAAATACTTTAAGGTGTGGGGTTGTCTGGCAAAGGTTGAAGTACCCAAGCCAAAGCAGGTCAAGATTGGGCCTAAGACTGTAGATTGCATATTCATTGGATATGCAAATAACAGTAGTGCTTATCGCTTCTTAGTGCATAAGTCAGATATTCCAGATATCCACCAGGGTACAATAATGGAATCAAGGAATGCTTTATTCTTTGAAAGTACCTTTCCTAGAAAGGAGAAAGACATAACCTCTCTCAAACGAAGTTATGCACAAAGCTCTCAAGAACAGGAGTCCTTGATCGCCGGATCCGAATGGTTCAGATCTAGCGAATCTCGAGGTGGTGAACATCAGGAATCTAGTGTTCGATTCTCAGGACTTGGAGACTCGAGAGATGGATCTAAGGCGAAGTAAAGGGCCAGGAAGGATAAATCCTTTGGTCACGACTTTGTAGCTTATATGGTTAATGATGAACCAAGGACAATTGCTAAGGCGTTGTCAACTCCGAAGCACCGCCTGGAAAGAAGCTATTGAGAGTGAAATAAGCTCAATTACGCACAACCATACCTGGGAGTTGGTTGATCTTCCTCCGGGAAATAAACCGTTGGGGTGTAAGTGGATACTCAAACGGAAATACAAGGCAGATGGGTGTATAGACAAGGACAAGGCCAGGTGGGGAGGCAAGGGCTATGGACAGACAGAAGGCTTTGACTACTTTGATACCTACTCCCGGTATCCCGAATGACATCCATACGGGTATTTATTGCGATCGCGACTTTGCGTGACCTTGAGATACACGGATGGATGTTAAGACAGCCTTCCTAAACGGCGATTTGGAAGAAGAAATCTATATGGACCAACCCGAGGGGTACGTGGTTCAAGGGCAAGAGAAGAAAGTCCGCCGACTTATCAAATCTCATGCAATTTGAAACAAGCCCCGAAGCAATGGCACGAAAAATTTGATAGTACTCTACTATCGAAGGGGTTCGCCATTAATGAGTGTGATAAATGTGTTTACACGAAAGGTAACTCTGACTCGATTGTTATGATAGGCCTCTATGGAGGCGACAAGGTAATCACGAGAAGCAGTCCTAGGGTAATCCTAGAGACTAAGAACATGTTGAAACAATGCTTGGACATGAAGGATATGGGTATCGCAGATGTCATCTTAGGGATTAAGATCTCTAAGACGTGTGACGGGCTGGGCTTATCTCAGTCTCACTACATCCAGGATGTTTTGAGAAAGTTTGAGATTTTAGGCAGTTCACCGAGAAAGTCACCAATCGAGAGAAGACAAAAGCTTGATAAAAATCTTGGTGCACTGTATACCAGGAAGCGATATCTTGGTGATCGGTAGTTTGATGTATATAACAAACTGCATCTGACACGATATTGCTTACGCAAATAATAAGTTGGCTAGGTTCACCCGTAATCCGAGTGATAATCACTGGAAGGCGTTGAATCGGGTATTACAATACCTGAAATACACGTTAAATTACGGGTTACACTATTCGAGATATCCAGCTGTACTAGAGGGGTACAGTGATGCAAACTGGATATCTGATATAGAGAACACCAAGTCCACCAGTGGGTATGTATTTACAATTGGTGGTGGGGCTGTGTCTTGGAAATCCTCTACGCAAACTTGCATCGCCCGATCCACAATGGAATCGGAGTTTATCGCTTTAGACAAAGTAGGAGAAGAAGCTGAGTGGCTTCATGACTTCTTAGAGGATGTTCCGTGTTGGAACAAACCCGTACCTTCGGTAATGATCCACTGCGACAGTCAGTCGGCTCTAGGAAGGGCACGGAATGCTATGTACAACGGCAAGTCTCGTCATATTCGACGGAGGCATAAGACCGTTAGGCAACTGATCACCACGGGTATAATATCCATTGATTACATCAAGTCAAAGGATAATATAGCAGACCCATTGACAAAGGGCTTACCCAAAGATCAGATGGCTTGCCTGTCTAGGGGAATGGGCTTAAAACCCAAAATATAAGGACCAATACAGTGGTAACCCAACCTTACGAACTGGAGATCCCGTAATTTGGTTCAATGGGAAAACGAAGTTGTAAAGGTTGATTGATCGCCGGTGGAAGTATGAGCACTTCGGATAGTGATTTACGAAAAGAAACTCCAAATCCTAAGCCGTTCGCGATAGACTTTAAGTGCTATCTGCGGTGTGGGTAAAGGTTAAGTTTTCAAAACTCGTAATGCTCCTCAACAGTTGAGGTTAGGTTTTGGGAAACTTTTAATGGTTCCTAACACTTGTGAAGTGGGGTATAGCAGGATACCTTGTAGGAGACCACCTATTTAAGTGCGAGGACGGCCGCCTCAAGATGAACGCACTTAAGAATCCAAGACGTTGTCCATGGCCAAAGCGGACAAAACATTACGAAGAAGAGAGTAAGGGAATTTGTTGTGTTGGTACCATTGACTTGGCTTACACTAAACACCGACGGTTCAAGACATCACGTTCACCGCAGCGATAAGTAAGTCCGATGGTATTCAACTATGGAAGGTTCAAAGTCGATGCTACCTCTCCTTATGCAACATCGGTCCATTGAAATATTCTTTGGAAATGAAAAAGGCACCATGTGAGTGCGCCAAAATCTCTTTCAAGAGGGATTGTTGGAAATTAGCCTTTGGCGGGAGTTGCGACCGACCAACTTTAACGGCTTAAACACTAGTGTTACGTATGTTGGAGAATCAGGTTCTTCACACATGCATGATGTACTAAGTACGTAGATAACCGTAGGCCAAGCATCGTCAAATTTCATTGAGAAATGAAAGAGATATTGGTTCACGAAGTGAGGTGTTTGAAGCATGGAAAGTGTGGTGTTGTGTTCAATTCTCCCTCATCGGTAGAGGAAGAAAGAATTGTTGTGTATATAAGACTCGAAATGTGTTTGGGGTTTGGGACCCCGGGTATCCCATGTGTTTAAAGGAGGAGGACCTAGATGTGCTTCGGTTCAAGGAAAGACCACACGCGCCGCCGCCGCCGCCGCCGTATGGTCGGTTCGATTCGGGTTCGGGTTCGGGTCTCGGGTCTCGGGTCCTCGGGTCCACGGGTTCACGAATTAGTGGTGTGAAATTTGTGGGCACTTCGATATTATCTTTTGGGCCGAAAACTTTGTCAAGTACGCTTTGATCCCGAAGTTTCGGATGTGCAGTTTGGACCGTAATTCTTTCAGATGTGCAGTTTGATCCTGAAGTTTCAAGATGTACGCTTTGATCCTGAAGTTTCAAGATGTCAGCTTTGGTCCTGAAGTTTTTCGAAAATCGAATTTCGACGGTCGAGCGTAAGCGTTCCAAAGACTCAATTCAGCCATTTATTTTGGCTGAATTACACCTCCACTAATGGCCAATCCGTTGGCAATTTTCTCCATTTATTTGGTGGCTTTACTACCTCCATAATGGTCATTATTTTGCCAATAATGGTCATTATGGAAGCGATCAACAGCCCCTCTTCCTCCTATATAAACACCCCTTACACCATTGTTGAGGGACACTTCATATACACGAAATATACACAAAGCAGAAAGCAAGCAGTTTCTTCCTAATCTTCCAAGCATCATTTCGTTATTCAATATTCTTCACGGTAGCTTTTGAGTTTCCTTTGCTCAATTGTTCCATTGCTGTTTTATCTTGGGAGACGAATTGTCCGGAACGTATAAAGGATACATACGGGGCAATATTGTCTTAAGGACAGAGTGCCACACTCGACTCAGCAAAAAAAAAAACCAAAGCAGTTTCCGGTCTTCTTGTTCTACAAAAATTGTAATTTCAGTTTTATTGTGATATTGTAATTTCCAGTTTTCTAGTTGAATTGTAATTTCAATTCTTACATAAGCAGTTACTTGTAATTTCCGTTTCTTGCAATCCTTGTAGAAGCCAACAATAATCACCTACTTTATTTGAGTGCAAATGATAATTTCGAAGCTGTGTTGATTTCTATGCAGTAGTGTGGGTTCGAGAACTTTTACTGTGTGGCATCGAGCGATGCGAATCGCAATCCTAGAGAGAAATAAACTACGGGTTATAAATGGTACATGCAAAAAGGAAAATTACTGTTCAAATCTCATTGACTTGTGGGAGAGGTGCAATGCAATTGTTTTATCCTGGATCATGAACTGTGTTTCTAAGAAATTGTTTAGCGGAATATCTTATTCATGAAGTGCAACAGAAGGTTGAGAAGATCTCAAAGAAAGATTCGACAAAATTGATGGATCTAGGGTTTATCAACTTCATACGCAGATTGCAACTGTGCATCAAGGTACTAGCTCAATTGCTAATTGTTACTCTAAGCTTAGAACACTTTGGGTAGAATTCGATAGTATCACTCCTACTCCAAGATGTGACTGTCCAAAATCAAAGGATATTGTAGAATTCATGAATAGACTCAATTTGTTTACATTTCTAACAGGGTTAAATGAGTCATATGGGCAAGCTAGAGGTCAAATACTCATGATGATTCCACTTTCAACTTGAATAAGGCATACTTAATGTTCGTTGAAGGGAAAGCCAAAGAGCTATGTCACAAAACTTTGCAATAGTTGAGAATGCAAGGTGACCGCAAGAGGAGGTCATAACTTCTAGAGGCCTAAGAAAAGTACTTATGATCCTAATGCATGGTGTGATAACTCCAAGATTAAGGGGCATGCCACAGTTGTGTGCTATAAACTAGTTGGCTATTCACCAGACTATAAGTTCAAGAAGAAACTAGTCTATCAATCTGCACATAATGCAGTTGCAGATACTAACCACTACCATGGACAGAACTACTACGCACAACAGTCTTCTTTTGAAACTAACAATCCAGGTACTAGCAAGTATGTGAGGGATCAAGACGACTCTAGCCATCAGGAGAAGCACTCAGAGCAAGAGTTTTAGGGGATGGAGTTTATTAAAGGACAATATTCTCAGATCATGAAGATGCTCAACAATAAAGAACTACTCAACAATAACACAAAGGAATCAAATGGTGGTCAATCATCTACTGAGTATTCTGCCAATGCAACAGGTATCATTACTGCTCTAATGGTAGATAGTAATCACAATGACTGAATTGTAGATAGTGGTGCTACAAATTACATGACACTTGACCCTGCAAATTTAACTCAACTGCATAAGATTCAATCACCTGTTCATAAGACAGTTCATTTACCTAATGGAACTACAACTCAGGTTACTAATGTGGGATCTTGTAACTTGTTTAAGGATGCTAAAGTAGAAAATGTTCTCTTAATTACAGAATTCAAGTTCAACCTATTATCAGTATCTAAACTTGCTAAGAAATTACACTGCTCAGTGTCATTTTTCCCTGGTTTCTTCATATTTTAGGACCTCTACAGTGGGAAGGTAGTGGAGATTGGTAGAGGAGTAGACGATCTCTATCTCCTACATGCACATCCACAAAGTAGAGGCAACTTCAATAATATTCAAGCAATGTAAGTTCAAATCAGACACACAAATTGTTCTTTGACACAGAAGGCTGGGTCACACTGCTTCTAAAAGTCTCACTTACATGTTATCAATTTCTCCTACTGCTTGTAATAATGAAGTTCATAAGTGTACAGTTTGTGCCTTAGCTAAACAGACTAGAACTCCTTTTTCTACTAGTGAATCCAAGTATACAAGTCTGTTCCAACTTCAACAAGTTGATGTTTGGGGTCCCTATAAAATTCTCACATTTGATGATAATAGATTCTTTGTTACAATTGTGGATGATTGTTTAAGAATGTTATGGATATTCCTACTGAAACTAAAGAGTGATGTGATAGTCATATTGCAAGATTTTTCCTCTCTTGTTAAAAATCAATTTGATGTGACTGTGAAAGCAATTAGAACTGACAATGGAACAGAGTTTGTGAACTCTGAATGCACTTAGTTATTCAAACAACAAGGGATAACTCATCAGAAAACTTGTGTATATACCCCCCCCCCCCCACAGGAAAATGGGGTTGTTGAGAGGAAATACAAACATGCCCTTGAAGTTGCTAGAGCAATCATATTTCAAGGACATATCCTAATCAAATTTTGAGAACACTGTGTATTGGGAGCTACATATATAATCAATAGGTTATCTACACCAACATTGAAAGGAAAGTCACCTAATGAAGTATTTCATAAACATAAGCCCTCATTACAACATCTCAGGGTTTTAGGTTGTCTATGCTATGCTAAAGATGTCCACAAACTGGACAAATTTCAGTCAAAAAGTAAACCTGCTATACATATGGGGTATGGACAGAATACAAAAGGCTATGTCCTCTATAATATTCAGCATAAATATTTCTATTTTAGCGGAGATATTATATTCAATAAATCAATCTTTACTTTCTCTTGGTCAAATCTAAATGCTAATTGGAGATTATTCACTCCTGCTGAAGTTATTTATGATAATCCTTCCACTTCTTCAGATTCTGCAGATATGTTTGAGCCTACAGCTCCAGTCATTCCTATTATAGAACATGATACTAGTTCAGTTAATCATGATGAAGTTATTCCTCCTTCTGCACCTCTACCTCCTGTTACTTCAAGCAGTGATGAATCTATAACTACTTGTCCATCACAACCTATAAGACAATCACATAGATCTAGTAAAAACAAAGATCCTATATGGTTAAAGGATTTATTACTACTGCACTTGCAATTCCTTATTCTATTAGCAATTATGTGTCCTATGCGAATCTTTCAGTGCCTTATCAGACCTTTGTTGCTGATGTTTCTGCACATAAGGAACCATCTTCCTTTGAAGAGGCATGTCTAGATCCTAATACAGTCTAAGCTATGTAGGCTGAGACTTCAGCTTTAGAGGCTAATAACACCTGGAAAAATGGTGCCTCTACCTGCACACAAATTTCTTATTGGCTGTAAATGAATATTCAAAATTAAATATCAAACTTCTGTTGAGATTGAGAGGTATAAAGCCAGACTGGTGGAAAAGATGTTTAATTAAAGAAAAGGTCTAGATTACCATGAGACCTTCTCCCCAATAGTGAAGATGGTCACCATTAGAACTGTCCTTACATTGGCTACTTTTGCTAGTTGGCATGTACATCAAATGGATGTGTATAATGCCTTCCCGCAGGGTGATCTACATGATGAGGTATTCATGACTTTGTCTCAAAGTTTTCAAATTCCACAGGGCTTTCCTAAGAAGGGGGAGAAGCTAGTATGAAAGCTTATAAAATTCCTATATGCTCTCAAACAGGCTCCCATGCATTGAAATATAAAGTTAACAGAGGCACTGCTCAACTTAGGCTTCATTCAGAGTCATTTAGACTATTCACTATTTATCAAAATAGTTGGATCAAAATTGATTATTCTATTAGTTATGTGGATGATCTCATGATTACAGGCAATGATCTTAGTCTAATTGAGGTCACTAAGCAGACTCTACATGACAGTTTCAAAATAAAATACTTAGGTGAACTCAAATACTTTCTTGATATTGAGTTTGCAAGGTCAGGAAAGGACATTGTTATGCATAAAAAAAGTACACACTGGAGATAATATCAAAGGCATGTTTGAGTGTAGCTAAAACATCCTCAACTCCATTAGATCCTAATGCAAATCTAACAACCAAAGAATATGATGACATTTTACCAGGAAAAGTAGAAGATGAATTACTACAAGATGCTAGTATATACAGAAGATTGGTTGGCAAACTCTTGTACTTAACAGTGACTAAACCAGATATTTCTTATGCAATGCAAACACTACGCCAATTTCTGAATCAACCCAAGAAATCTCACTTTGATGCAACAATAAAAGTGGTGAGATATGTCAAGGGCAGTGCAGGATTGGGAGTGCTACTATCTAGCAATGGATCAACACAAGTGAATGTTTTCTGTGATGCTGACTGCGCATCATGCCCCAATAAAGATCAGTATCTGGTTTTCTGATCAAACTTGGTGATTCTCTAATATCTTGGAAATCAAAGAAACAACATACTATATCCAGGAGTTCTGCTGAGGCAGAGTATAGAAGCATGGCAAATTCTGTAGCTGAAACTGTTTGGATACTGGGGTTACTTGAAGAATTGGGTGCTGAAGTAAACATGCCAGTGATGGTTCATTGTGATAGCAAGTCAGCTATTCAAATAACTGCTAACCCAGTATTTCACTAGAGAACAAATCACATAGAATTAGACTGTCATTTCATAAGGGAAAAAGTTCAACAAGGATTGGTGGTTACTCAGTACTTAACATCAAAGCAACAAGTAGCTGTTATTCTGACAAAGGATTGTTCAAAGCTCATCATGACTATCTGATATCCAAGCTTGGAGTTGTAGATATCTTTATACCTTCCAGCTTGAGGGGAGTATTAAAGATGGGATTACATGACAAGGACTAAACTGTAATTAGACTACACTTAGAGAAGTTAGAATGTATTTATATTAAAATAGTCAAAGTTAGTTAGTTTGTTAGTATGCAGTTTATATATCTTGTACAAGAGCTTTGTTCTCCATTCAATGAAATTCAGTTTATCAAAATATCTTCTCCATAAAACTTCTCTCTAGAAGTGGTGAACTCTAATATTATGTGGTGTGGATATGCACATTCTTGTTATCTACGGAGTAGTATAGATCTCGTTTATGGAGAGTGATAAATTTTCTTTCATGTCATTCTAATTTTCTTGAATTTTGTAGTAACAACTTGTATCATAGCCATGTAATTGACGCAAGTGAGAAGAAGACGATCAGGATTGACAATTAAGTTCAGTTGCAAAAGGTATCGAATTTTAGAAGATATTGCACACATAGGACTATCTGTTCCGGAAGAAGTTGCAGAAAGATTGATTTTTGTTAGGATTACTCGTAGGGGTGTCAAAATTAGCCCAAAATCATTTATCAAGCACTGGATCTGATTAAATTAGCGTTAATGTGAAATGCTTCATTCAATGTCGTCAACAGATCAAGTTTGATGAAATAATAATAAAAATGTATCAATAGGCAATCTGACTCCAACGAGATATATTCGCTTGTTAATTGTTTATCTGAGAATGGAGAAGGTGCATGCAGGTAAATATTTACCCATGCACTTCGTGTTTATGTCAAAACTACCGTGATTTAATCGTGCTTATGTGATAAATTGAGGTAAACTACATAATAATGATCCATGAACGCTTAAGTGCGCATAAAGTGTATCTAACAAACACGTGTCATGTTTTCACACGTTTAATTTGGTGTAAACTCAAGTCAAATAGTTTTATCTATTGTCATTATAACTTGAAAATTTGTTTCTCCAAAAAAAAAAAGAGTACCATGATACTTAATTGTTCAAGAAAAAAAAAAGCATTGCGTCACGTTAACACTCTTCCGACCTTTTTGATTCTGGGTATGCTCAATTTGTTTTCAAATGATTGTCATTGTTGACTAATATTAATCTATAAAATGCAGGAGATACAAAAAAGACTTTTCCTTTTTGCTTATTTGCCTCGTTTGTTTCTCTTTTTTGTTCTTTCTTTTTGTTTTTATGGTTGTTTTGGGGGGAGGACGAGAGAAGATAACAAAAGCTGATTAAATTAATCTTGTTCTTTGCTTTGGATCCAGTTCCTTATAGCTTCCAAGACTGCTTGTTTTACCATTTGGGCATCTACGCATTCAATCTGTCCTTCGTTCTGCAATAATAACAAACTTTATTAGCCAGGTGTATGGATCTAATGTACATAAGTTAACGTGAGAATATTATTTACACTATATGTATAGTTTAACTTATAATATTAAACTACAATTTTGTATTAACATTACCAAAAGTTCGCTCGTGCTAATATAGGTAATCCAAAAGCTAGCTAGTCGTTCAAAAGTTAAGAGATTTAATATGAGTCAGGATTGTCTAAGTCCATATAAAGAGTTCATGTTTTCATTCCATATTCGATGTGAGATTCTTAACACTCCCCCGCACGCCCATACTTTGTTAACTAGAGTGTGGATAATATAATTTGGGGGCCCAACATCGGTGAACAAAGAATTGAAATGGGCCTGACTCTGATACCATGTAAAAAATGGATCTTGGGTCTTACTTAACACCAAAAGTTAGCTTGTAGGGTGAAGATTGTCCAAGTTCATATAAGAAGTCCATGTTTCATTTCATATCAGATGTGAGACTCTTAACAATTATATATAATATAAATTTACCTGTAATATAATTATCTTATTAGCTAGTGAAATAATTTTTAAATATATTTGATTGTATAATTATTTTTTACAAAATAAGTGCATAGACTATTTGATCTCTTTATATAAGATAGAAATATGCAATCAGTAAAATAAAGAAACGAGTTTAATTTGTGTTTACACTTTACTAACTGAACCAATGAACATCATGAAATATTAATTAGATTTAAAAGTATAGTAACTGTTCGTAATTTGCCAACGACAATTGTAATGTTTGGTGTTAAAAACGGATTTAACTTCTGAAGTCCAAAAGTGAGCAAAAAATATATGTAGGCATTATCTAAAAGTTTCATTCACTACCCTGTCAGTGAGACCAACACTGACATCAGTTTGAGCAATTACCTAAAACCTATTTTCAATAAATGATGGAGTATTATCTTGAGAAATTAATTCTCAAAAATTTCCTTGAAATCGTACGTATGTCAAATTAAATATGCAATTTTCAACAAATACATACCAAATGTACCAAATCAGAATAACTTACCCCATGTGGTTAAGGTTTTGAATTGATATGCGTAATGCAATCTTGTAGTTTTTTGTTTCTAAATTTTGTTGTAAAAGATTATTATGATGACAATTGACACTCGCTTATAGTATCATTTATTTTTTTCATCTTGATTATTTTAATTGTTAAAGAACATTTAGGAAGATTAAATGTGATGTAATAACAGAATTGATTAAACTAATTTCGGATAATACAAAGGAACTTCCTATAATATGGTTTCTCTAATTTTTGGATACTAGATTAAGGTATTCCAAGTTTTGGTGCATAAACAGCGCAGGTGCGGCTCAACACTATTAGTCGCATAAAGTCAAACTTCGATGAGAGGCTTTTAATATTTTTCTTTTAAGAAAAAATTATATAAGATATAGTTTTTATTTAAAATTATTCTTCTAGCTTTTTGAGATGCAAAGTCGTGAATAATTGTTTTATAATCGATTTCTTCTAATAATTCTTTTTCAATGAATAATATACCTAATTCATTTAATCTTTCTTGAGACATGATTGATCTTAAGTAAGATTTTATCAATTTAAGTTTTGAGAAACTTCTTTCCGCTGAGACAACTGTTAACATTATTCTATAGACAATATAAACATTCGAAAAAGAATCAAGTCTTTTTATCTGATTGAGTATATCGATTAAAGTATTATCATCTACTCGTACTATCTCCCGTAACACTTTTAATTCAGAAAATAAATCTAAACCATCAATATCAGAGTGAGTATTATATTTTAAAGAACATTCAAGATTAAGGCAATGTCTTTTTAAATTCTCATCATCTAGTAATGTCAATATTTTACCACTAATAGAAAACTAAAAATATTTTCAAAAGCTACAAATTTTTCAAATCTATTTTGAAGTGAAGAAAGGGCTTGGTAACTTGTTCATTTAAAGAAAACTCTCCTATAATTTTTGATTTTTTATTGTTTGTAAATTTTTTATCAAGAGCTCCTTTTTTAGGAATATGGACACTAAGGTAAGTTCCATAGCAACATGGATTAGGATGACCCTTCGGAATACTAAGCCCCGTAAGAATACTGGCAAATCCAATGTGACATGTATTAGAGGGCAAGGGCTATCTTTACTCTTTAGCCTGAGAGGGAGAAGACTTCCCCCCTGACTATTGTATCAAAGCTTCATCTTTTTTTTTCTTTTAAGTTTTAAATAACCCGATTCAAATTTTCTAGTTGACATATTTAAATTTGAATAATAATTTAAAAAATAATATATTGTCTATGTAATAGAAATATCAAGCACAATAAACTTTAATTGAAAATAATATAAAAAAATGAAGAAACAGAACCTGATTCAAGTAACTTGATCTCAAAATAAGAACTTGTTGCTTCATAAACTTTCAATAATGCTTGAATATCCAAGAAAATGCAGATCAATATTTTTTTTGTCACACACTTTTAGCTTTTGTTCTTGCTTGTTTGAAGAATAATAATATTAAAGATATTTGTTTTGAAGCTTGAAGGAAGAAAGAAAATATAAAAGCTTGAATGAACAAAAAAAGAGAAGAAAATGACTGATTTTTGCATAGTCCAAAAAAAGAAATGAAAAGTCTCTTTCCTTTAAAAGGAAAAAAAAATTAATGATTATTTTTCACTCTCTTTTCATAATTCTTTATTCTACAAGTTTCAAACTTATTTTGATACCCTCTTTATGTCAAATAAAGTATAAAAGATACATTCCTTTTTAAAATTCTGTAGTACTTTTTTCTTTTTTAAATAAAAGTTTATATTATAACTATTATGGTATAAAATGAGGCCTTTTTTTCAAATCAAAATACAAAAGATACATTCCTTTTTAGTAAAAGTATGTAGTACTTTTCTTTTTAAAAAATAAAAACTTATATTATAAGTATTGTAGTATAAAATGAGACCTTCAAAAACTGACGATCTAAAGCCCAATCTTCAACATTTTTACGGCCACCCTCAAAACAACGGTGAAAAAGAGCACGAATATGTTTGTAAAAGAAACAATTAACAAAAAATCCAATGTGTGTGGTTCAAATAACGAGGTGGTTGTGTACAAGTCATACGTGAAGTTTTAAACCACTGCATGGACAAAATATATTTGTAGACAAGTACACCTTTCATCCGAATTTAAGTATTTTTACTCCAAAAAAAAGGTTTCACAATAACTGTTTATTTAAAAAATTAAGACAGAATTCGTTACTATTTTCTAGTCTTATCCATTCTATTTAAGGAGTAAAATATTATTAGTAGTACTCATTATTCAATAATAACACTTCCCAATTAAAAAAAGAGCACCTTATATTTAATAATTTCTTTTAAGAAGGGATTTTGTTCTTGGCATTTCTATTTTCTTCTGGAGATATTGTACACTGCTCTTTCATGAGGATTTATTTTATGTCCTCTCCTTGTTTTTTTTTGTTATTAAATCAATATAGTAGGGGTCTTGGCCAAACTTTCCATCACCACGAGAGGTGAAAGCTCGGGTGAATAGCTTTATAAAAGGAAGTGTGTTAAAATCTTAAATGAAATTAACTTAAAATAAGACTGACAGATGACATCATTTTAAGAAAATAAAGAAATTATTTTCCCACAAACAAGAAAAAAGTATTCAAATACTCCATCCGTTTCAAAATATTTGTCTTACTTTCTTTTTTATTCTGTTTCAGAAAGAATCTCTTTCCTTTTTTTTTTTGTAATTCTTTTGTTTCAACTTTCCACACATGTTTAAGACCACAAGATTAAAGAACATTTTGGTACATTATACATATCTTTAATTAACAACCACAATATTTAAAAGTCTTATTTATTTACTTAAACTTCGAGTCAAAACCAAACAAACATTTTAAAACAGACGCTAATATTAAAGAAAAATGTTGACGAGGAAATTAATTAGAGAGAGAAATAGAAAATCTTACATCACTAACAGCTTCAAGGCGAAAACTATCGGAACAAGAAACCCTAGCATCTGATAATTCAAGGCCAAGCTCTTCAAAGGCTTCCAATATGGAGACTAGCAAACCAGGGCAATTCTCTTTTGAATACACATTTATTATGAATCCCTTCTCTAGGGTTTCTACTGTAACCTGTAGTGTAAATTAAAGTTAGACTATTTCTCAATACTCAACATGTAAATGCACCATATATAGGAATGTGTATTTGTTTGGAAAAAAAAAAACGATTATATGAAAGTACATGAAACGCGAGAAAATAAAGAAACTATAGGAATGTAGATAAAGTAGAGTCTAGATAATTCTTTAAACATGATAGTTTTTAAGGTATATATATATATATATATATATATATTTGTACTTTAATTTTTTTTTATATTATCAGTGCAGTTTAACATCTAAAAGCAGGTCAGTTATTATTTTCATCAAGTACACATTAACCCTTATCATACATCTTACATGTAATTACCATATAAATGACCTGCTTGCGTAACTATCTTTTACATCAAAAACTCTTTAACAATTGAGTTTAAGTTTAGTCGGTCAATATAAGTATTTTACACGATCAATTCACTTTTACCTATTTTAACAAGTACCATATATATATATATATATATATATATATATATATATATATATATATTATTTGAATGACCTCAGTGTAAAATTAATTATACTAACAGTACATATATACAACTTACTCTAAAGAATTATAGTTGGCAACTCTTTTCTTTGCAAAACTATCGATCAAGCCTCTACATTACAAAATTAATACAGTAACAATTTCCTAAGGAGGCATACGTTTGAGCACGTAAAAGTAAGTTAATTTAATATTGTAACACCAAACAATGTAAAAGTAGTTTATGAAAAAGTAAATAGTAACTTGAGACCCGTAGTAACTTGGTTCTTATAAATTAGAGATATATGGAATTCAATTAGTCTCTAGACTCTGGTTATTAATTTGTCCGTGATAAATGGAGGAAACAAGGAAAAAAGAGGCACTGCTTCTACTACAAGAGGATAATAATATAAAGTTGTCCTTTTGGTAGTTCATGTGATACTCTCGACGAAACTATTCGGCGAAGAGGGAGCTAAGAGGAAAAAGGGTCTCGTGAGTTATTGAAAGCAGGTTTATTTGCGGGTCGTTCAAATATGCAAATTATTTCTTCTATATTTTCATTATAAATTTTTACCTTTATATTTTTCAGATCTGTTTTCGGAAAATACTTTTTTTTTTGTCGAAGGTTTATTAGAAAGAACCTCTCTATCTTGCAAAGATAGGAATTGTGTACAATCCATCCTCCCTAGACCCGGCTTGTGAAATCACACTTGATATGTTATTGTTATATTGAAAAGGGATAGAAAAATCTTGAACTATAAGAATAAGTCTTTTAACTAACATGTATAATGCACTTTTAGACTAGCAATTAGTCATGTGATAAATCCGTGAGGTCCATTAGGCCAAAATGGACACTTTATACATATACATAGAGGTTATAATATCCCTGCTCAGCATATGAAATTTTTAGTGGAATTTTGAGGGGGAAAAAGAAACTTAAATTTATTTATAACTACTAAATATTTTTACTACTTGAACTGCATTAAAGTATTGAAGGAACATCACCAATTGAGAGTCTTAGTTCTATTTTCGCGAGCCAAATATTTCATCAGATGTAGATTATATATAAATAATTATATTTGCGCAGTTTCATCTCGCGTATGTGTTTTATAGAGTCCACGAATTTGGGAAAATAAATTTATAGAGTATTAATTAAAATTGGTTGATAAAGAAGGGATATATTTTGTTACGAATGTTGTTACAGTTACTTGTAACTATTTTGCTCGATTCAAAAGCTCCTGTGCAGCACCTACTGCGTCTACTAATAATCTGTAGATATTAATGCTATCCTTCTTTTAGCAGAAAAAGAATGTTCAAATTGATGATTTTATATGCCATAAAAAAATTAAATTTCTCAAAAAGAAGGAAATAAATTAAAAGTATATGTTTGAGCCATACATACCGCTGGTAAATAATCTTGGTCATTATGATGAGACGGTTGTGAGGTTGAAACATCTTCATTTAACTTGTCAATACTTTCCTTTAATTTCTCTATATACTTTGATGCATGGGCGATGATTGATGTCTTATTCACCTGAAAAATTAAACATTACATTTCGCAAATGAAACAACCAATTCTAATAACACAACACACAAACAACAACATACTTAGTGTAACTCTATAAGTCGGGTCTAGGATGGGTGGTGGATACACAACCTTATCCCTATTTTGTGAACGTAGAAATGTTGTTTACGATAGACCTCGGTTCAAATAA
Source organism: Anisodus acutangulus (assembly GCA_029783415.1). Taxonomy (NCBI): domain Eukaryota; kingdom Viridiplantae; phylum Streptophyta; class Magnoliopsida; order Solanales; family Solanaceae; genus Anisodus; species Anisodus acutangulus. Next base: position 29,717,869 of record CM056508.1, read on the forward strand.
AGCATAATAAATTAAGTATAAAATGAGAAATACAGTAGCTATAATGGAGGAAAGAACAGTAGCAATAATACATAATATGATAATTGAAGCAGGGGAAACAACAGGTAAATAATAGAATCTAAGAACAAGATAGTATATGAGCAATCTAATTACAAAACAAACAGGAACTAAAAGATTTACTGTTTAACCGTCACTGTACACACTGCGGTAAAAAGTTGAGCGTAGTCTTTCTTAAAACTAATTTGGACATCTTGTATACAAATCCAATTTAGAAAACTAAACAGCTATGAAGTGGTTTCATTAGAAGATGAATAAACACTTATTATTCCAATCGATTACTATAAAAAGGATTTAAATATTTCTTTCATCAACATGAAAAATTAAGAAAGAAAACCCAAAAAGATAAAAAAAAACAAACTTAGTTAATCCCTTTGAATTAATAAAATCAGCATAAAACATGTAAGGGGAAAAAATGAAATTAAATCTGAGAGTAGTTTTACAGAAGGAGAATTAGTGATTGAACCGAGTTGCTCCAACTGTTGATTGAGCAATGCTTTTTTTTGCTCTTTGGATCCCATGCTATTAATTTCTTCTGCTTTCTTTGCTTTTATGTTTTGTGTATTTTGGATTTTTTTTTTGCCTTTTCTTCTTCATATTGCTGCGGGGTCTATGATGGCTTTTTAAAGAGAAGATGAGCTTTCAAAGACATATATGATCTATTTGTTTGTATCCTGCTTGAGTACCACAAGGTTCACAGGAGAGTAAGGCTGGCCAGTGGGCCGGGTCGGTCTGGTCCCGCCCCGATTTTTTTAATTTTTTTTTTTGCGGTATCGGGACTCGAACCTGGACGAGACATGGTCTCGTCCCGACCCAGTCCCGCCAGGCCCGACCCGGTCCCGCCCTCGATCACGCCCGGAACCCCCTTTTGCACAAATAACCGTTGCACCAACGACCATTTTACATTTTGGCCGTTGTGCAATGATCATTTTTGGCCTCCCCCCTACCCCTTTAATATTTATTTTTAACCCATAAGTTATTAAATTTACACTTTAACCCAATATTTCAACTATAAATACTTCATTTTCTCTTCATCTTTCTCACAAATCTTCCTACAATCTATCTCAATCTAACTCTCTACAAGTCTACATTGTCTACTAAATATTGAATTTTATTTATTCATTTGAGAGTGAAGTTGGCAACTAGCTTGAGGATCTTCCATCGAGCAAAGTTTCAATTTTCAACCTCTCGATTACACGTCGACGTTACGTCGGCGTTTGGTACATTCGTTCCTTCATTAAATTATTATTGTCTGTTTATTTTATTTAGCGCACTTAATTTTAATTACTTTAATTATTTATTAGTATAATTATAAATTTATAATGAAAGGATTTAAACGTATGCTTACGGGTAGGGGTCAGGCTTCTTCTAGTAAGGGAAACAAGGGAAATGGTACTTCTTCTAGTCATCCTATTTCTAGACAGAATCCTATTCCTACACAGGATGATTTTGTTGATACTGAACATTTTCCTACAATACCATTAGATTTAGACGAGGAGCTAAGAAGACTTTAATTTAGACGATGATCTAGATGATACACCCATTAATGTAAATGACAACACACCCACTAGTGCACTTTCAACTGAAATGCCTCCTATTCCCCCTAGTATGAGACGAGGTCCAGCAAAACGACCATTAAAATTAGATGCATGGACATTTTTTTGATAGGGACGTAGAGAATCAAGTAGCTAGATGTAAAATTTGTAAAGATGTTTTATAATTTAAAACTGGAAAAAGGTCACGGGGGGGGGGGGGGGGGAGGGGGGAATTAATGAGACACGTAGCAAGGGCTCGTCCAGCTAGGTATTCCCAATACGAGGCTTCAAAATCGGGTGCGCAAATGCCCGCTCCATCGGGACAAGATTCACATACTGTCCCGGACCAAGTACAGGGTCAAATTAACCCCACGACGGGGGGAATTGTAGGCCCTAATTACAATAAACATAGAGATAGGAAGCAATAGCAAAATTAGTTGCTGTGGAGGGTTTGCCTTTTTCATTTCCTTCATCTCCTTGTTTTATTCATTACATTAGAGAAATGTATAATCCTGCTTTTAACGGTTTTCCTAGATCAACTGTTAAGAGAGATGTATTTAAATTTGCACATGAATATTAACAATATTTACGTTATTCATTATATCATTTTAATGGCAAAGTGACTATCACTTCTGATATAAGCCATAGTACTAACGACCATGATTATTTAACGGTAACCTGTCATTGGATATATTATAAATGGTCTACGCAAAAACATATCTTAGCATATAGATATATAGATGATAGGCACACTGGTACTTTTATTGCAGAAAATATTTATCAAGTGTGCGATTATTACGGAATAACTGATAAAATTATGACTATTACATTAGATAACACTTCTTCTAACAATTATGCTATTACAATTATAAAAAATAGTTTAACTCCATCTTTTTCAAATCATTTTCATATAAAATGTGCGTGCCATATATATAACTTAGTTGTAAATGATGGTCTATTACTTTTTGAAGACATTTTTAGTAAAATACAATTTGCTATAAACTTTATTTTTAAAAATAATAGAATACAATGAAAAAAAGAATATAAAAAAACTTGTCACGATTGCCAACTACCGTATAGAAAAATCCAGAAGAAGTACTCACTAGGTGGAATTCTTTATACGAGCAACTACTTGTTGCTTATGACTATAGAAAACCTATAACTCTATTTTTTAACTTTCATAATCAAAATCCAGCTGATATGGTTGTAGATAGCGATTGGGGAAAAAATTTCGAACTTATTGTATTTCCAAAGAAAAATTTTCAAGAAACAAAAGAATTTTCCGGTATATATTATCCTACTATTTTAACTATGTTGTTTTATATAGCTCTAATACTCTTACTACTTAATGAATATATGGATAAACCAGCTTATAAGGCAACTATTAAAAAAATGTTTATCAAAGTAAAAAATATTTTATTCCTATTCCCACTATTTATATTATTGGTGCTGTATTAAATTCGACTATTAAAATCGACGGTACTAAATCACTTATTGAAACTATTTATGATTGTATAGCAGTACTACCACCTCCAAGTCCCAAAAATCCAAATCACCCGCCACTTATTGAACAAACTAAAGAAGAAGTGTTGTCTAGCGTAGAAGACGAATGCAAAAAAGTATATAGGTTTTACCAACAAGAAAGTGCTAGCAACCTACCAGCTTCCACACCATCTTTTTCTTCTTCAACACAACCTCACAAAAGACATGCTATTTCTGCGACTAGTATTGAAAGCCTTAGAAATAGAATGTGCGGCCGTACCTCTACTAACCAAATTAGCGAGTTTGATATTTTTATTTTGCAGGGTTCTGTATCGTACCAAGCAGTTCTCAATGAAGAAGGACGTGAAGACTTGTCAAATCTTTGGAGGGAATGAGAAGACCTTTCCGACACTTTCAATGATGGCCCGAGATGTTTTGAACATTCAAGCGTCATCAACAGCGTCTGAAAGTATTTTTTCTGCCGGCAGATATCAAATAGGAGAGCACAGACACTCATTAGCCGGAGACAGCTTGGAGATTGCAATATTATTAAGAGATTGGATACTAGCGGAGCGGAGAAGGTGCGATCAACCGGAGAGCAACGAAGAAGAAGACGAAAACTACAACGAAATCTTATCCGAAGGTGGTGGAAGCGACGTGGAGCAATTTGACCAACAAATACCAATTCAAACCGAAGAACCACAAGAAATTGTCAAGAAACTAGAACAGATTTTTTTCGAAATGTAATTTTTTTAATTGCAATTTTACTATGTAATTTGCAACTTTTGAACAACACCACAAAGTTGCAATTTTGACAATTGTATTTGTATTACAAAAAAAATCATGTCTATTATACAATATAAGTAGCACAAAAACAACATTGTGATGTTTTTATTACACTATCTTATTCAATTATTGAGTTGTTTATATATGTTATTTTTTAAATTAAGTGCAAAAAAAAAAAAAACGCCACGACCCTATCCTGATCCCGCCCGACCTGATTCCGAAGGGATCGGATCGGGACGGGACTTCGACGAATCCCGCATGTCCCGCCCCGATCCGATTCCGCCCCTTTCCCCGTCCCGCCCCGATCCCGCCAAGCCTTCCCCGTCCGTCCCGAACCCGGCACACTAGCCACCCCTACAGGAGAGTGTGACGTACTGATAATTTAATTCGTCATAAAAAAAAATGGAAATGACTGATTTGTCCGTATAAAGCTTTCTTAAGTACCATTAAAATGAAAATTCTTTAGCTTAATTTATGAGGCAATTCCGTTTTAATCTTTTCTCTTTTAGAGTTTTATTTGTATAGGTGCGTGCACGTGTATAGAGTGATAGAAGAGGAAATTTTTTAGGTGGGAGTTAGCATTGCATTTTTTAATTAAGATTAAGATACTTGAGTTTAAATACATATTTAGATATTACGATCTATATTATAAGATTTAAACGCTCGAATATGAATATAACACGTCTGAATATTATGATATAATAATTTGGTTACTAAATTATAAAGACTTTTTATTTTTCAACATCAAAATGTATAAAATTACTCTTTATTTAGAAAGTTAATGCATATAAATTTCAAATAAAATACTCATTACACTAAAAAAATTAAACTTATTTACGAACTTCGTCGCTAATCCATAGCAAAATATCTCGTAATTAACATATTATTTTGATAATTTATCGATAATTCAACGTTTAATAGGATTAGGGATGAAGTTTTACTTAAGCTATGCAATCATTTGTCTGTCACTAATTTCTATTTTTTTAGGTGTTACTGTAATATATACTATATCAATAAAATATTTTTAAAAAAGTATGATGGTTGACAATAGTGATGGCTAATATTTGTGAGTGTCGACTGGGGTGGCAGTATTGGCTGAGAGTGGTGGTTGGATAGTAACTAGTGATATGGTGGTTGTCAATAATATTCAGCAGTGGTTATTGATGGTAGTAGTTGATGGTGACGTCTGCTAATATGGTAGTGATTGATACCCATGGTGGATGGTGGTGATTATCGGTAATGATCAGTGACAGTTGTGGTATGTGTATTTATTGATAATGATTATAAATAGTAGCTAGTGGTGATGACGACTGACTATGGTGATTGATAAGAGTGATGGTTGTGGCTGGGATGATGATTGTATAGTGGTGGATGGCCGTGGCGATGGTAGTTAGTGATGGCAGGTGCTGTTAGCGGTGAAAGTGAATTGAGTAGTGATGAAATATCATCTTTGTAGAAATCCTAGAATGAGTAGCATCTTAATGATATTAAGACTTATCTTTATTATAGGTCTTAATCATCCAAATCCATTAGTTGCAAAATAAAAGTTAAATACACTTAATGATAGAAATCCAATGATTTATATTCACATTTAAAATATAAGCGTACTTTACAATTAATATATGATTAATTAAGATATAAACTTCCATTAACTCGCAAACAACGAGGACTACCATTTTTACACTTATTTGGCAGAGTGAAACTGTACCAGATTACAACTCCAATCTCATGAGATCATATTATTCTATTAGGATCTTGCAATCTCTTACTAAGGATATCCCATGAGATATCTAGCCTAAGATTCCAGATACATCTTTAATTCCATTTGTTGAGATACTCCTAACTCAATGATAGTGCTGAGATTAAAATGAAGTGTTGATGATTACCAAATTATGTATCCAGAAGACAATCAGAACAAGCTACGGAAGACATTGAGGAATCATAAGTCCATACGGATCTCCAAAGAAACTAGTGAAGTAGTCTCAATAGAAGAGGAACTGGTCCTTAAAGGAACACTGGATACCGTTGAAAGAAAGCTATTTCGTGTCAACTACGAGAATTAGAATCATTGACTCATTACTATTTGATGAAATGTTGAGTTGCAAATTATGAAAATATTAATGCAAACTAAACACATGGAATTTGAAAGTATGTATGTCCTAGAGACTATCATTATTAGGGACAAATGTATTTGAACACATTCGTATTATTAATAAGATTAATATTTATGGCAGTTGCAATTATTGAATTATTATTTGATTGTTTGTAATTATTCATTAACGTGCATCTCTTGAGCTTATGTTGTCATTAATAGAGTGAGATATTGATGATAGAGCGTAACTCTAAAATAGCCTCGACTAATGATCATTGAGAATGGGATATCGATGATATGTTATAAGTTGACATGTGGTCTGCGTCACATTCTTAGAGAGTGTAGTATGTCTCACATGCTACTAGTAATGGTTACTAGTGATGGACACATGAATACTTTTGGAAAGTATTGGTATACCCTGCTGATAAACTATTTGTTATACATGTCTAAAGTGTTATCAGCGTGTGGGAGATGAATGTCCTTTGACTTGAGGTCAATACACACCTTGTTTACAGAGTAATGTACTTTGATCCTGTCCTAAGCTTAAACTCCTTATAGGATAAGATACGACTTGTGTTGGGTGCATTATAATGTAAATTAAGGTGGTAGTTGAGCCAAGAATATGATTCATTCCTCGATTGAATATTTGAGAGAACACTCAACTGCTCAGTGATATTAGGTCGACTAAGTCATTGGCCAATGCAAGAGACATATTTAGAATATGGTCTAGTTGTCGAATAATATGGATGAGATAAAGTGATCAAGCCATTTGGATAGACACATGGCAAATCCTAAGCTTGATCGTTTGTGTCGCGAATGAAAGGAATTTATCATCTCACATAAAAGTTATGTTTGCTGGATTCATGTAAACGTACTTCACATATTGAGTTCGTCATACGGCGCAGTCTATGAGTTCCGTATGGACCTTAATTGGATTAGTATCGATATGTGAAGGCCTATAGGGTCACACTCTGTCGATTGTCTTTTCGGTCTAAGGGTGTATTGAGAAAGTATTAAATATTCGATTTGTAATTGAGATATTTAAATTAATAATAACTATGGGATAATTTCTATTAGATGAAAATTATTTAATTAAATAAAAATTGGATTTTGGATTTAATGTGCTGAATAAATATATTAAATGAAAACGGAAAATGAAATTTCACGTAAGGCGCCGCAGCGCCTGCTAGGCTGCGCCGCGACGCCAACCTGGCAGTGGGCCCAATCAGACTGGCCCACTACACCTCAGTTTTTGGGCCAGGCTTAGAGCCCAACCCTAATCTAATTTGTGACCTAATCCTCCCTATATAAACAATACTAAACCCCATAAGTTAAACACACCAATTCACATAAATAATTTTAGACTTAGAGTCTAGGATAAAACTCTCTCAAATCTCTGCCAAGATTTGCTAGCTTTCTTGACAGAGGAATACACCGTAGCATTGTGCTTGCAGTCGAAGGGACAGTCGCGTGTAATCCCTAAGTAAAGACTCCAGATAATACAACCTGTAAGTATTTATATTTTATGTTACATGATTTGATTGTCGTATAACCATACCAGAAGAAATTGTTGGAGTAGGTAGACCAAAATTTTTAAACTTCCGTTGTGCCTATATATATGTTTTGAACCCAACAAAACCCTACAGTGGTATCAGAGCCCAGGCTGGTTCAATTGTTAAATAACAATTGAATAACATAATAATATGAGTTAAACATAAAATTGGATTAAAACAAGGCTTCTTGAAATCCTACATATCTTGACCGAATGTTAACCTTTTGATATCACCCTAAATTATCTCCTACGCTAACTCGAGGAAGTCATTCCGTTCTAACTCGAACTAAGCGAAAAGTGCAGATATCCGGCTCATTGCACGGTGCACAACGAAGAACGAGAATGAATGGATGATGGTCGATATGTGCGTTATTGATAATGGTGGGTGAGGATAAAAGATCTGTGATTTGATCCCTAAATTGGATTTAGGGCTTGAAAGATTTTAGAAAATCAACACAAAAATATTTTGTCAGAACATCGGCGTCGCGACCCTATGGAAGGGAGCCACGACGCTTGCTAGGGTTTCAAGGCGGCGCCGTGGCTCCATGGTGGAGCGCCACGACCCTAATGCTTCATTTTTTAATTCTGGACTTTCTGGACATTAGGCGCCGTAACTCCATGGTGGAGCGCCGCGACCCTAATGCAAGCCAAAAGTTTTCTGCCTTGCCTGCGCCATGACTCCATAGTGGACGTGGCGCTAATGCATTGCAGAAGCAGAATTTCTTCTTCTGCCTCACTGGCGCCGCGACCCTAATGATTAGCATCGCGGCCCCATCGGTCCCAATTTTTTTTGTTTGGAATGTTTAACCCATGATTATTATTATACAATATATTTGATAATTATACTGTTTATGTGCTAAATAATTGTCATTTAAATTACTAGAATAACGTCCGCAAATAATTGTCTGGGTAGGCGGCACCCAGTATGTGTTTAAACCACTTAATATCATGCTTGGGCAAGCGGTACCCAATAAGTGCTTAATAGACTTTGTATGATAATTAAGATGTTATATTTGATATAGCATACTATAGTTAATCTTGGTTAAAACCCTGAATTAAAATGTTCCCTAAAGTTTAATACAAGTCTCATTTAAAATGAACGCGTCGTCAGTTATAATTGATTGTAGTGCAAAATTCTTTTCGGCGAGATGAGTATTTATGCCACAACATTTGCTTTAAGTCTATGAGGACTCAGACTCTTTCATAGATGCATGTTAAATGTAGAAGTGAATGATAAACCTTCATGAGTATTTACACCACAATGTTTGCTCTATAAGGCAAAACTCACTTAGATACATAATTGCAGTCGCATAATGGAGTTGACTTGCTAGGCTATCTTGGCGCCACAGTGTTGGAAAAGTCGAGGGACGCAGATCGATTGTTTAGAACATTCGATCAAACATGAGTTACAAATTATTTGTAATTGGTTTAGAGACCTACCAGGTTGTGATGTTGAAGTTATCAGCCACAACAAACACGGAGATATCATGAACCGGGGTCATGGCCCATTATTACCATATTTTATATGAGTCCGTATTCTTCCATAGGGTCGAAGAGTATGTTAAAATAGTGGGAGCTAATTAAACTAAAGGCCATGTTAATTAGTTAAAGAATGTGTTCAATAGAAATTATATTAGAGTTTAATTTCAAGTCTATTGTTTATTCAGTCGTATAAAATGTCGAATCTATCACTGAATTTGTTGGTCGAGACAAACAAGTTGACTGGATCAAATTACCCTAACTGGTTAAGAAATTTACGATTGGTGTTAAGACTAGAAAGAATTGAGTATGTGTTAGACACAATGTTCCCCACAGTCCCTGCTGAAGATTCTGCTGAGTATGCCTTGTTTGACAAGGTGGCTTATCAGAAATAACTAGACGATGCTACCTCGGCATAATATGTAATGTTGTCCTCCATGACCTTGGAGTTACAGAGGCAACATGAAAATATGGGCCCCAACGAAATGCTAGAATACTTGAAGAGTCTCTATGACTCACAGTCTCAGACAATGGAGTATGAACTGTTGAGGGACCTTTTCAAGTGTAAGCTGAATGATGGGGGTCAAGTGTCGGCATATGTTCTGAAGATGATTGGGTTAATAGAAAGGTTGGCTTCCATTGGAACGAAGCTGCCTATAAATGTCTCTGTCAACCTGATCCTGAATTCACTTCCTGGTTCATTTGAGAATTTCATTGTGAACTTCAATATGAATGGGACCAAGGCAATTCTTCCAGAGCTTCACAAAATGTTGAAGACCTTTGAATCATCTACCTCTAAAGGTAAAGCTGTGCTCATGGTGGGTTATTCTAGCAAATTCAAACCCAAGGGTAAGAACATGCAGAAGAAGAATGGTAAGACAGTTGCTGCACCTACAGTTATGAAACTTAGAGGAGGTGTTCAGAAGAAAGCAAAGGTAGCTTCGGATGTGTGCCTCAACTGCAAGAAGAAGGGGCACTAGAAGAAGGACTGCACAGATCTAGGAGGAGGCAAAGCACTAGGATCTCCTGGCTCTACTGGACAAGGTATGTTTATCATTGAAATAAACATGTCTATAAGTAACTCTCATTGCTTGATTGATCACAATTCTATATATTCCATTGACTATAGAAGTTCCCAGGGAATTCATTAGAGGAATGTTTTCGATAAAAATTGTTTGTTCTTGCATATCCCTACTGTTTCTCTTTCTTCATCAGCAATCGAATCACTGTTCGCGACCCAGGATTCTATTTTATCATCAATCCAATCCCCGTTCACATTTTTTCTTTTTGCTGGGTATTAGATATCGCTTGTGGCTCACACATTTGTAATAATGTGCAGGGTCTGATTGACAGTAGAAAGGTTGGACCTTGGGAGGTAGACCTGCGTGTTGGAAATGGAGCACGAGTGGATGCTGAATGCGTGAGAACTTATAGACTAGATTTACCTTCAGGATTTTGTTTAGAACTAAATAATTGCTATTTTGTTCCCTCATTGACGATGAATATTATTTCTATCCCAGTGTTATACATTGAGGGGTTTTCCTAATTTATTGTTAATAACAGTTATGTACTGTCTTTTAATGGTTTTGTTTGTGAAATACTCCGCTTGTGGATGATTTGTATGTTCTAAACTATAGTCGTGAAATTTTCAATGTGCAAAACAAATGACCTAAGATAAGTAATTCAAGAAACCCCACCTACTTATGGCACTGTAGACTTGGTCACATCAATGAATCAAGGATACCAAGATTAAGAAAGTTAGACTACATGAAACCATTTGACTTGGAGTCCTATGGTAACTGTGAATCTTGCTTGAGAGGAAAGATGACCAACAAGCCACTTTCTGGGAAAGGGGTGCGAGCCAAAGAGGTACTTGAATTGGTCTATACTGATGTATGTGGGCCATTTTCAACCCAAGCTAAGGGAGGCTTCCCTTACTTCATCACTTTTACAGATGATTTCACAAGGTTTAGGCATGTGTATCTTATGAAACACAAGTCCGAAGACTTTGAGAAATTCAAGGAGTACAAGTCAGAAGTAGAGAAGCAACTTGCAATAAGTATCAAGACCCTTCGATCAGATCGATGAGGTGAATACTTAAGTAAAGAATTTCTGGATTACTTGAAGCTTCATGAAGTCCAATCACAATGGACACCTCCTGGAACGCCACAGATGAATGGTGTTGCTGAAAGGAGAAATCGAACCCTATTAGATATGGTTAGATCCATGATGAGTTTCTCAGCTCTACCAATATACCTTTGGGGCTATGCATTGCAAAGCTCAATTTATATTCTGAACAGGGTTCCTTCAAATTCAGTAGAGAAAACTCCATATGATATATGGAATGACAAGAAGCCAGCACTTAAACACATGCGATCCTGGGGGTGCCCTGCATATGTAAATAATATGCTTACTGACAAGTTGGAATCTAAACGTGAGAAATATTATTTTATAGGGTATCCAAAGGAAACTAAGGGATACTATTTCTATCTTCCTGGAGAACATAAGGTCATTGTTTCCAGAAATGCAACTTTCCTTGAAGAAGAATATGTCTACAAGGAACAGAGCTGCAATGAGATAGAACTTGAAGAAATTCAAGAACCACAAGATAACATAGAAGTTGAACCTTTGTCGAATGACCTAGACAAGGATTCAGTGGGAGTATCTGGTAAAGATTGAGTACTTAGAGTACGTCCTTCAATTAGTGGGAGTGCTGTGAGAGATAGTGCAAAAATGCGAGTCTCTCACACACAACCAATGGAAAATGATACAATGATTGTACATCATTCCATTTAGGGAATACATGAAAATGACATTCCTGAAAGCTCTCAAGGTGATGGATTGTCCAGCACACAAAGACCTTCTCACAATCAAAATACAATAAACACCGAAACACAAAATAATCAACTTTGTAGGACCACTAGGACTCATCGTCCACCTGAAAGACTTAATCTCCTTGTTGAAACACACAATGAGATAAATATTCCTGATAATGATGAACCTACAACCTACAGCGAAGACATGTTAGACATTGATTCACAGAGATGGCAAGAAACCATGAAATCTGAGATGGACTCGATGTACATAAATCAAGTTTGGAACTTGGTTGATTTGCCAATAGGAGTTAGACCCATAGGATGCAAATGGGTCTTCAAGAAGATGATTGATGCATATGGCAAGGTACTGACTTATAAGATAAGATTGGTGGCTAAAGGTTATAATCAACGGTCTGGGGTCGATTATGATGAAACCTTTTCACCTGTTGCAAAAATTAAGTCCATTCAGATTTTGCTTGCAATAGTCGCATACTATGATTATGACATTTGGTAAATGGATGTTAAAACTGCTTTCCTCAATGGTAACCTAATTGAGGAGGTGTATATAATACAAACTGAGGGTTTTACATCCAAGACTAAGCCCAAAGTAGTGTGCAAGCTACAGAAGTCCATTTATGGACTTAAGCAAGCCTCAATGAGTTGGAATATTTGCTTTGACAAAGCAGTCAAATCGTTTGACTTTGTTAGAAGCAAAGAAGATCCATACGTTTATAGTAAGCACAAGGAAGAGATTATTGTCTTCATTGTTATATATGTAGATGACATATTAATAATGGGAGATAATAAGACTCTCATGCAATCAGTCAAGGAATGGTTATCTAGCACCTTCATGATGAAGGACTTGGGTGAAGGCTGCTACATTCTTGGAATTAGGATCTATAGAGATAGACCTAATAGATTGTTGGGGCTGTCACAGTCCACATACCTAGACAAAGTCCTAAGATGATTCTCTATGGAAAACTCCAAGAAGGGAAGTCTTCTTATGGGTCAAGGCATCAAGTTATCAAAGAAGGATAGTCCTTCTACTGTTGCAGAACTTGAACGCATGAAAAAAATCCCATATGCTTCAGATATTGGATCTATCATGTATTCCATGACCTATACGAAGCCAGAAATGGCCTATACACTTAGTATGACTTGCAAATTCCAGCAGAATCCTGAGGAAGAACACTGGAAAGCAGTCAAGAGTATTCTTAAGTATCTTAGCCAAAGCAAGTCCCGCTAGACACGATAACCCGTCCGGTGGGGGGGGGTCGAGTTCAAGAAGGCACTCCAAGCTGACCGCACGGCGACGTCGCCCGCAGCTGACGTTCGGCGCTCGATGGGTCGTCGGCTAATCCCCGTCCGTCTGACTCCTAGAGCTTGCCACGTGGAGCAGCGTCTAGAACTCACCGTACGACACGAAAGCACCGCCTTATCCAGTCAAAAGCCGACAGCCCACCCCGAGCGATGCCGCATACCGGCCTAGTCCAGCGCACAATGAGTCGTCGTCGGCGAAATGACCTAAAGAATATTTCTTAGTCTATGGTGGACAAGAGAAGCTGGTGTGTACTGGGTACACTGATGCTATCTTCCAGACAAATCTTGATGACTTCAAATCTCAATCTAAATATGCCTTCATTTTCAATGGCGGAATAGTGAGTTGGCAAAGTTTCAAGCAAGCTACAACTGCTGATTTAACAACTGAAGTCGAGTACATTGCTGGATCAGAAGCTGGTAAAGAAGATGTCACGATATCTGAGTTCCTGAAGGAACTAGGGGTTGTTCCAAGTGCCACTTGTCCAATAACGATCTATTGTGACAACATCAAAAGCGACAAGTGCAAGCTAAGGAACCAAGATCAACAAACATAAACAAGCATGTACCAAGGAAATACCACATACTCAGGGAGATGGTGGAAACTGAAGAAATAAGATTAGACTATGTTCACACATATGATAATCTAGTTGACCCATTTACTAAACCATTAAGCTTAGTTAAGCATAATTGTCATTTTGAAAACATGGGTATTAGAGACATCGGAGATTGGCTCTAGGCCAAGTGTGAGATTAAAAGTATGTATGTCCTAGAGACAATTATTATTAGGGACAAATGTACTTGAACACATTCGTATTATTAATAAGATTAATATTTATGGCAGTTGAAATTATTGAATTATATTTGATTGTTTGTAATTATTCATTAATGTGCATCCCTTGAGCTTACGTTGTAATACAGTGAGATATTGATGATAGAGCGTAACTCTAAAATAGCCTCGACTAATGATCATCGAGAATGGGATATCGATGATATGTTATAAGTCGACATGTGGTCTGCATCACATTCTTAGAGAATGTAGTATGTCTCATCTGCTACTAGTAATGGTTACTAGTGATGGACACATGGATACTTTTGGATAGTATTTGTATACCCTGCTGATAACCTATTTGTTATACATGTCTAAAGTGTTATCACCATGTGGGAGATGAAGGTCATTTGACTTGAGGTCAATACGCACCTTGTTTACAGAGTAATGTACTTTGACCCTATCCTAAGCTTAAACTCCTAATAGGATAAGATACGGCTTGTGTCAGATGCATTATAATGTAAATTAAGGTGGTAGTTGAGCCAAGAATAATATTCATTCCTCGATTGGATATTCGAGAGAACACTCAACTTCTCAGTGATATTAGGTCGACCAAGTCATTGGCTAATGCGAGAGACATATTTAGAATATGGTCCAGTTGTCGACTAATATGGATGAGATAAAGTGATCAAGACATTTGGATAGACACGTGGCAAATCCTAAGCTTGATCGATTGTGTCGCGAATGATAGGAATTTATCATCTCACATAAAGGTTATGTTTGCAGGATTCATGTAAACGTACTTCACATATTGAGTTCGTCATACGGATCAGTCTAGGAGTTCCGTATGGACCTTAATTGGATTAGTGTCGATATGTGAAGGCCTATAGGGTCACACTATGTCAATTGTCTTTTCGGTCTAAGGGTGTATTCAGAAATTATTAAATATTCGATTTGGAATCAAGATATTTAAGTTAATAATAACTATGAGATAATTTCTATTAGATGGAAATTATTTAATTAAATCAAAATTAGATTTTGGATTTAATGTGCTGAATATATATCTTAAATGAAAACAGAAAACTAAAGTCCCTTGATATCTATAAGCAATCGGTATTGGGGATGGCTAGACCAACTAGCACGCGGTTTCAAATGGCCGATAGATCCATAAAAGTCCAGTTGGTGTTATTGATAATGTTCTTGTTCGAGTTGGTGATTTTATTCTTCCGGTGGGTTTTGTGATTCTTGATTGTGCGGTCGATAAAGATATTTCAATCATATTGGAAAGAACTTTCCTTTTCTACCAGAAGGGCACTCATACTTTCAGAAAAGAATGAAATCAAGTTTTGAGTGAATGGTTAAGAGGTAATTTTTCGAGCTAGCAAATGGATGAAATTACCAAGTGCTTATGCAAGCATATCGGTGATTGGCACAATGGATGTTGTTGATGAGGCCGTTGAATTCAAAATGGAAGAAGAATGTCTTGGGGAAGCCTTAATGGCTATCTGGTTAATTTCGAAGGTAATGACATGGATGGATATATGGAAATAATGAATTTGCTTAAAGGGTTGGGTTATTACTCCTAGCAATCAAAGAAGCTAGATCTACAGAATCGAGTGACTCCTCCGGCTAGACCATCTATTGTTGCGCCGCCGGAACTTGAACTTAAGCAACTTCTGTCACATTTGAGGTATGAGTTTATCGGCCTAGATAGTACTTTTCCCGTTATTCTTTCAGCATTGTTGAGTGATGAGCAGGTGAAAAAGTTGCTTGAAGTTTTTTCAAACTATAGGCAAGCTATTTGGTGGACTATTACGAATATTTTGGGGATTCCCTCCAGAATGTGTGAGCATAAAATTCAACTCAAAGAAGAAAGTTTGCCAGCATCAAAGAAGATTGAACCCACCTATGAAATAGGTGGTTAAAGAGGAAATCATTAAGTGGTTGAATGCCAGAGTTGTTTACCCCATTGCGGATAGTTCATGGGTTAGTCCGGTTTAATGATTTCCGAAAAAAGGTGGCATGACAGTTGTGCCAAATTTAAAAAATGAGCTTTATTACAATGAGAACAGTTATGGGGTGCAGAGTATGTACGGACTATCGGAAACACAACAACCTGACATGCAAAGACCATTTTTCTATGCCTTTTATTGATCAAATGCTTGATCGGCTAGTAGGAAGGTCATATTATTATTTCTTGGATGGGTATTCCGGCGACAACCAAATAAATATTTCTTTAGAAGATCAATAGAAGACAAAACTCACTTGTCCCTATGTGACCTTTGCATTTAGTCGAATGACATTTGGGTTATGCAATGCCCCGACTACCTTCCAAAGGTGTATGATCCATTTTCTCTTACATGGTTGGATATTTCGTAGTGGTATTCATGGATGATTTTTTGGTGGTTGGTGATTCATTTGATAATCTTCTTGACCATCTTGGTCAAGTGCTAAAGAATTGTGAAGACACCAACCTTGTTCTTAATTGGGAAAAATGCTACTTCATGATGAAGGAAGGGATTGTCCTTGGTCATAAAATTTTTGAAAAGGGAATTGAGGTCGATCAGCAAAGATTTGTGTTATTGCCAAGTTTCCTCCACCTATTTCTGTCGAAAGAGTTCGTAGTTTTTAGGACATGCTGGATTCTATCAGTGTTTCATCAAGGATTTCTCAAAGATCGCAAATCCTATGTGCAAGCTTCTTGAAAAAAGGCTAAGTTTGTTTTTAACGAGAATTTCCTTAAGGCATCTGAAGAATTAAAGGTGCTTCTCACTTCAACTCCTATTAGCATATCCCCCGATTTGTTACTTCCCTTTGAACTCATGTGTGATTTGAGTGGGTTTAATACTAGAGTGGTGCTTGGTCAAAGGCACAACAAGATCTTCCATACAATCTATTATGCAAACAAAAGACTCAATGGGGCCCAAATAAACTACACAATGACAGAACAAAAATTGCTTGTTATTGTTTATACTTTTGAGAAGTTTCGGGCATATCTATTGGGTCTAAAGTGGTGGTATACACTGATCATGTTGCATTATAATTTTTGATGGATAAGAAATATTCCAAGACAAGATTGATTTGATGTATTCTCTTGTTGCAAGAATTTGATTTTGAAGTCAAAGATAAAAAAGGTTAAAAAAATCAAGTGGCGGATCATCTATATATAGGCTTGAAGAAGCCGGGAGACCAACGAGCGATCTTGAAATAGCTGATGTTTTCCCAAATAAAAGGCTCTTGTCTGTGTCTTGTGAGGTAGCACTGTGGTATACCGATATCACAGACTTCTTAGTTACTAGTCTCATTCCCGGGGAAATCAAAGTGTATGAAAGAAGATGTTTTTGCGGGGGCGTTGACAATATTACTGGGATGAGCTATATTTGTTCTGAACATGAACCGACAACATCATTAGGTAATGTATTCCCGAAATTGAAGTTATGGCTATCTTAAAGGCTTTTCATGACTCTCTAGTCGGAGGTCATCATGGTGAAAATCGAACGGTAGTGAATGTACTTGAGTGCTATTATTATTGTCCCACCATTTATCATGCAAACTTGATGGCACGATCTTGTGACCAATTCCAACTACAAGGGACAATTGCAAAAAGTCATGAGATGCCTTTAAACTTTGTGTTGGAGGTGGAAGTTTTTGATGTTTGGGGAATTTATTACATGGGCCCTTCGTAAGCTCTTATGGCATGACATACAACTTGATAGCCATAGACTATGTCTCCAAATGGGTGTCATGGGCTTCTTGAAGAAGAACATCTTTAATCTCTTTGGCATCCCAAGAGCGATTATTAGTGATGGTGGTTCTCATTTTTGCAACAATGCCTTTGCGGGACTGTTAGGCAAGTATGGTGTCAAGCACAAGGTGGCCATTCCATGTCATCTGCAAATAAGTGGCCAAGTGGAATTCTCTAATCGGGAGATAAAGAGCATCTTAGAAAAAAATGGTTAATGCAAATCAGACTGATTGGTCTCAGAAGCTAGATGACACTCTTTGGGCTTGTAAAACGATATGTAGAACTGCTATTGACACTTTGCTTTACCGGTTGGTTTTTGTTTAGGTTTGTCATTTTCGGTGGAATTGGAGCACACAACCATGTGGGTGTTGAAGAAGCTCAACCTCGATTAGAGCAAATCTACAAAGCTCCAGATTTCTCAACTTAATGAGTTGGATGAGTTTGGATTCCACGCATATGAGAGTGCTTCACTGTACAAGGAAAAGATGAAGTACTATCATGATATAAAGATCGTGAAGCGGGAATTCCAACTTGATGATTTGGTCTTGTTGTTAAATTCAAGATTGAAGCTCTTCCCGAGCAAGCTCAAATCCAAATGGTTTGGACCTTTCAAGGTGGTAAGTGTTTCACCTTTCGGCGCAATTGAATTTGAGTCTGAATATGACTTAAACTTTTAAAGTGAATGGCCAAAAGGTGAAACACTACTATGGTGCAGTTAATGGAGATCAAATTTTTGACAAATTTCATCTAAAAGATGGACCTATGCTCGATTCACTATGAAAACCGTTATGCCGCGATGTTAAATCAAGCACTACTTGGGAGGTAACCCAAGTTTATTTTCATGTCGTGTGATTTTACCTTTTTTGTGTTGTTTTGATGTTCGCTTGAGTGCTAGGACTAAAAAGTGGAGGAAACTTGGATTGATGTCACACCCTAGCGAGCGAACCAACTATAACACCTGTCATCTCTGACATGGAACCCGGGCCGACAAGGCCTCAAAACAACAATAACATCATATGAACATAATGAGAACCTGCAAGCAAAAGAGGCCCAACAACAATATATATATATAACTAAGGCCAACAAGGCCATAACAAATGTATCATTAACTGACAAGAAGGCCGGCAAGGCCAAACAAACGAATACATACTAAACACTGGTCTGCAAGCCTCTAAGAGTGTTTTAATACATTAACTGGCGGGATAGGGCCCAACCATACCCAAAATACTTGCAATATATACATAAATAGTACCTATCGACTCTGTAAAACAACTCTGGAGAATAAGAGTGCGATAACAACCAGCTGGAAATAGGTACCCTACTGAGGAGGTACGTCACCCTGTCTATCTATACCTGCGGGCATGAACACAACACCCCGGTAAGGAACGTCAGTGCGAAAAATGTACTGAATATATAAGGCAGGTATAGTATATAAATGAAAGATGAAACATAAGATGAGAGAGTATAGAATCTACTCGAGACTCAAAAATAGGCCGATGTGGGCACACAACTGACATAACCATGAATATATGCATATAGGTAAAATCGGGCCACTCTATGGGGCCATATAGTATCTTATCAAGTCCTTATGTGGGGTGAGCTAATAATAAATTGCCTGGCCATATAGGCCGCGGTAATATCTGCACTACTAATTAGTGGTATGTATATATAAGTACCTGTCCGGCTGACTATAACGTGGCAGGGTAAGAAAATATATATATATATATATATATATATATATATAGTCGCAATGCAAGAAATATATCAAAAGACCTCAAAATTGGAGTCGGAGTGACCTATGGTTGTTATTCTTCGACTATCTTTATAGGCACTAGGTTCTTCAACCTCTAATAAATACAGAGAGATTTATAGTATACAGGAGATTCTCCCGACCATGGACAACCAAGGGATATGAGTTATTTCAATATGAAAGAAGATATAAAAAACATGATTCAATAAGAAGATGTCGTTCTTCAGAAACGATTGTACAAAACATGCCAAGGAAAAAAGATAGCCCTACATACCTTTGTCTATAGCTCACGATCTCCCGAATGCTCTACGAACGATAATCTACACTGTACGAATGATTTGGATCAATTTCAGATCAATAACAAAAGGTAGTCTTTACTTAGACATTTTATCAAACACCTTATGTGCGTAAAACATCTATAACTCATAACAATGGAAACTTCTTTAGCTTAAATGAACTTTCTTATCTTCCGCATACAACAACCAACGATAGCCTACAATTTCCAGCAACTAATCATCACCAAACAGCCCCAAATGAGCAGCTCACAACACAACCAAATTCCAAGTTCCTCCAAGAATTTTCTTTACAACCTCTTAGTAATAACACTCCTACAACTTGTATAAACTTAAGAACCAGAAGGAGACGATGAAACTTACCTCCAAGCATAAGAATCTCTCCAATTTCACAATCACTTTACTTCCAAGGAGTCTCCAAAATTAGTAAAACAAGGAGAAAAGCGATAAGACGATGACCACAAGATTCTTCACGTTAGATTTACTTGATTTGCCTTTTATTTTTGCCTTGGATTATATGAGAACACTTAGAGAGGATTAGGGAGAGTTTTGGAGATGATAAGGTCGTGAAATGAAAGAGAAAGGGTCTGCACTACTTTAAATATAAATCTGGAAATTTGCACTGCCCTAAGGGCTATAAGGGTTGCTTCACGCTGGTCATCGCGCCAAACTGGATACCTCTGCAGTCTCGTAAAAATGATAATATCTCTTTACTCCGATATTGTATCGATGAACAGTTTAATGAGTTAGAAAGAAGACTCCCTGAAATTGAACTTAGAGAGGTTATGTAACCCATAACTACTCATATACCATCAGATATACCCCTACCAAGTTGGGCCAAAAATCCTATTCGAAGTTCGGCCTGCCCTTCCTCGAGTTTCGATGAACTTACTTTTCTTTTATTCGTTTGACTCTGAACTCTTACGAAACTTTCGTAACACATGTTCAAACTTATTTTCATCCATATATGGGATCTTAGCATCATCAGAATTTACGTTACTTTACTTACGACGCATACGAGCATGAAAATACGGGGTGTAACATCCTTTGCCCTTTAAGAACATTCGTCCTCGAATATTGGGAAATATTTTAACTCTTACCGGCAAAGTAGCCACTGTAAACAGGACTATCTAAACTTGTCAAATAGCCCAAACACATATATGTTGCCACACAGGGTGATAAAATAACATAACAACATCATATTGGCCCTACACAACCGTCTATTTATGCGATAATCAAAAAAGGTTAGCCCTAACTCACCTCAACTGTCATCTCCTGAAATCTGGGTTGCACCTTCTATATTTGTCTCAACAATATCACCTATAACATATGTATGGATTACGTTCTATAGGTAGAATAGGAGTAAAAGAATCGTATCGCATTGGTGTCGATGTAAACCTGAAGTCTGAAACAAATTAAGGTATCTGGACTTCATATCCTCATCGACATCCCATGTTATTTCTTTGACATTGTTATTTCTTCAAAGTACCTTGACTGAAGCTACTTCTTTGTTCCGTAACTTACAGACTTGGAGATTTAGGATAGCAACACAGACTTTCTCATATGATAGGACTTCTGTGACCTGAACATCCTCAATGGGGGTGATACGGAAGGGATTAGCTAAACACTTACGAAGTATAGATATATGGAATACGGGGTGAACTGCTTCTAACTCCGAGGGCAACTCAAGCTGGCCGATTCTATGAATAACCTGATACTGTCTGACCAACCTGGGGCTAAGCTTGACTTTCTTGCCAAACCTCATCACGCCTTTCTTAGGTGACACCTTTAGGAACACCTAATCTCCCACAACAAATTTTAAGTCTCGACGTAGGTTATCAGAATAGAACTTTTGTTGACTCTGAGCCATCAACAATCGCTCCTAAATAAATTTAACCTTTTCTACGACTTGTTGTACCAAATTAGGTCCAAGTAACTTCGTTTTACCCACATCAAACTAGTGGATAGGATATCTGCAGTTCCGCCCACACAGGGCTTCATATGGTGCCATCTGGATAGTAGAATGGTAGCGGTTATTATAGGCAAACTCAATGAGCGATAGGTGGTCCTCCAAACTTTCTTTAAAGTGTAAAACACAAGCTTGCAACATATCCTTGAGCATCTGCATAGTGCGCTCGTCCTGCCCCTCTGTCTGCGGATGAAAAGCTATGTTAAGACTAGTCTGAGTACTGAAGCCTTTTTTCTAGAAGTTAACTATAAAGTGGGCACCTCTGTCAGATATAATAGAAACTGGAACCCCATTAAATCGGACTATCTCCTAGATATATATTTTGGCATAGTCCTCAGCTGAGTAGGTAGTTCTGATGGGTAGGAAATGAGCTGACTTTGTAAGTCTATCCACAATAACCCATATGGAATCACACTTCTGATGAGAACTCGGTAATCCTGTAATGAAATCCATGTTGATTGTCTCCCATTTCCAAGTCGGAATCTCTATATTTTGAATAAATCCTACAGGTTGATGTTCAACCATAACTTGCTGACAATTTAGACAATGAGCGATGAATTACGCGATATTCTTCTTCATATCGTTCCACCAGTATATTTTCCGAAGGTCACGATACATCTTGGTGGGATACAAGATGAATATATTACTTGGACTGGTGAATTTCTTCGATAATCTTCCCTCGAAGTCCTCCAACATTAGGCACACACAATCGACCCTTATATTAATGAACCCTATCATCTGATTACTCGAACAACTGCTTCTTCTACAAGGAGATCCCTTCTCTAATTTCAAATAATTTTGGATCGTCAAATTTCCATGATTTTACTTCTTCCACCAAAGAGGATTCAGCGGCATTATGAGCTATAGCACTTCCGTCATCTACATCAAGAAATCACATACTTAAACTGTCCAATCGATATAGATATTTAGTCATCTCCAACTTGTCATCTTCCACATGCCTCAGCCTTCCAGTTGATTTACGGGTCAGCACGTCTGCTATAATATTTGCTTTGCCAAGATGGTACAAGATATCAACTTCATAGTCTTTCTGTAATTCAAGCCATCTCTGCTTCCTTAGATTCAATTCTTTATGTCTGAAGATATAGTCTAAAGTCTTGTGATCTATATACAAGGCAACGTGAACCCCATATAAATAGTAGCGCCATATCTTCCGGGCATATATAACCGCTGCCAACTTAAGATCATGACTCGGGTAATTCTGCTCGTGCTTCCTAAGATGTCTTAAAGAATATGCAATAACTTTATCGTGTTGCATCAGAACACAACCCAACCACACTCTGGAAGCGTCACAATATACCGCATATCCTTCTGATCCTTTAGGAAGGGCTAGAACATTTGCTGATGTTAATCTGCACTTTAATTCCTGGAAACTCTTTTCACAAGTATCTGTCCACTGCAATTTAGCCATGCGTCAAATTTGTTAATCGATCGGCAATAGAAGAGAAACTTTCTACAAACCTCCGATAATAACTGATTAAGCCCAAGAAATGATGCACCTCACTAGGAGTTGTGTGCCTCAACCAATTCTTAACTGCCTCAATTTTCTGATTATCAACTTTAATGCCTTCATCTGATACTATATGCTCAAGAAAGGCCACCGAGTTCAACTAGAACTCACATTTAGGGGACTTATGAATATAATTTACGATCCTGGAGGAATAAAACTCAATTTCCCATTTAGAAGGAACACTAGTAAGCTCGTCAAGAAATACATCAGGGAATTCATTAACAACAGGGACCCACTGAAGGGTTGGAGAATTTGCATCCCATAATGGACTTGTACTAAATGATATATATATCCTTTAGAAATCATCTTCTGAGCCTTAAGGTAGGGAATAAACCTCCCCTTAGGTGGTGCAACATTAACCTTCCATTCAATAATAGGTTCACCTAGAAAATTAAAGCAAACAACTTTCGTCCACAATCGACATTAGCAGATCATGAAGCCAGCTAATCTATACCCATAATAACATTAAATTCTACCATATCTAATTCATTTAAGTCATCTAAAGTGTAATGATCATGAAGCATCACATCACAACTCCGGTGTACTCGCCTAACAATCACAGACTCACCCACAGACGTAGACTATAACACCCCGTACTTTCGGGTAACGGTTGAATGCGTAAACATTGGCAAGTAGCCCAGACCCCGGGAAATTTATGTTGTACTTACGTATACTAATAAGAAAATTAATATATAAAAGGACGTGGTCCTGAAATAATTTTGGATTTAATAAGTGTGTCGACGGAGTTTAATAATAATACCCGAAGAGATTATAGGCTGGTATTTTATTACAGGAATATCGACATTAGGTATAAGAGAATTTTATAAGTCGTAGGGATTTAAGTAATATGAGGTTGGAAATTTAATTATGTGTATAATTAATTAATTATGGGGTCGATTAATTATAAGCGGAGACCAATTTTTAGTGGAATAATACGTGTAGTCTTATAAGGCATCAGTGCATCGACTCAGTGGAGAGAAGGGGGTCGCTGGCAGCCTCATGAGTTTCATAAAGCCCCAAGCGCTCATCTCTTCTACAATAGAAGCCTTCATATCATCAATCCTCTTTAGAAATCGTTCTTGGAGTAGAAGTTGTTACTCTATAACCTGAAAGAGTAAATTCGCTATTGATAATCGCTGAAATTCCAACCAAATTGGGGGAAATACCGTGAGCTTTCACACAACCAAAAAGGGGAAATTCATGGCGTTTTGAACCTAGATTCTGGCAAAATCAAGTCCTTAGACTAGCCTACACATTTCGAAGTCAGGCAAAAGACCCAGAATTTTTGAAGAAGTTCTGGGAGTCATTTTTGGGGGTCCTATTTCTGCGGTTTCTGCTTATCGGAAGATGTTTTGAGCAAAAGGTTTTCCAACGATTATCGTCATTGTGTTTAAAAGAGGTAATCTTCCTTGTTCTTAAAGTGTATACAATTTCTGAATTCAATTCTTACCACTAAGTTCTAGGACGATTGTCGAAAATGCGAATTTGGGTTGTGTGTTGTTGGGACTGCCGTAATTGAAAGTTACTGAGATTGCATGTGAAGTTGTTGTACTGTCTTGGAGATTGTAGTAGTAAAAAGAAGGGTTAAGAGGATTGGGTGTCTCGCTATTTACATTTTGATATAGAGGGAATATAGGTTCTACGCGTTCAATGTATTCGTTAGAATGTCCCTAAGAATTTGTTTCTAATATTTTGAGTCGATCATGATTTAAATCACCCGTATGATGTAGATAATCATTCATAGAGCTTACGAGGAACCCGCAGAACTTAGATAATTTCAACAACAAGGTATGCAAGGCTCTTTCATTCTTTTGGCATAATTCTATGTGTGAAACGTAACCATTATGTTGCTACATAAATTACTCTACTCTTAGTAGTTGAGAATGATCATGTTATTGACTCTTGTGTTAAAAGCCTGTTTAAAAATGTTTCTAAGTTCTTATTGAGGCACACGGAAAAAAGATTTTTATGCACAATGTTAGCCAAAGATTCAAGGATATTCGGCCATGATGTGTTGTTGTCATTTATGCATTCTCATTTGCATTGTATTCATATATTACCCTGATCTACTTGTGCTATACACATTATTATATAGTAAATATTATATATATATATATATGGGAATTGGGAAGAGGGAAAGGCGTTATATACGCACACCACCTGCAGCTGGTAAAGACTATCACAAAAGAGCCGTAAGAGGCCAATATGATGTGATGCCTATATGGCTTATTGGGATGTGTTGCATGATCCACAACACTAACATATATTGGGACGGGTTGCACGATCCGCAACACTAACATATATATGATATATATATATACCGCATTTGCATCATGTATACTTTCATTTACCAGTACATGGTATGATGCCCACAGAGGCTGTTATGGTAAGGGAGATGCCCGAAGAGGCTGATGTATATGTATACTGCATTATGCATAACATTTAGACATGTGTATTAGGGCCCTCATAGGCATTCACTGATGTTCAGTTGTTTCTGTTTCAGATTATGATATGTCTCTACTATGTTATTTCTTATGCCTAACATACTCAGTACATCAGTCGTCCCTTTTGTCGGGGGACGCTGCATTTTATGCTCGCAGGTCCATATTGAGAGGGTGACGGTTCACACTAGTAGGTTGCTGGTTCAGCTGGTGTCCAGAGCACTCTATTCATTCCGGAGTCGCGACTTGGTCATGGTATGTTCTTCTCTGTAGAGGCTTGTGGATAGGTATCCTATGGTTAGTTGTCGTGTATGTCCTTGTCGGCCCTGGTATATAAATATGTAAATTGGGGTTTTTTGGTTTAAACTTTAGTTAATCTATCACGGCTCAGTCCGTGTTAAATATGATTAAGGGTGGAGTGTTAATGTGGCGCCCGACAGGTAGGGCCGGGTGCCCGTTGCGGCCCTCCGATTTGGGTTGTGACATAGACACTTCAAACAACTTACGCAATAATTCAGGTTCTTTACCACACTTGCTAGCAACAAAAGGAGTAATATACGACAATATGGAACCTGGGTCTATCAAAGCATACACATCAAGGGAAAAGATGGATAATATAGCTGTAACTACATTTGGAGATGACTTAAGGTCCTATCGACCCGATAATACATAAATGTAGTTCTGATGACTGCCTAAGCTAGATGCTCCACTCCTGCCTCTACATCTACCAGCCGATGTCTAGCACCTTCCCTAGAAGGGCGTATCGGTAAATAAGAAGAAACTACTACAGATCCTGTCGGTTGTGCCATACCGCCCCTGCCTCTCGTCGGACAAACCCTCATAATATGACCTAGTTGCCTACGTGAATATCACACATCTGAACCCTGATGGCACTAACCAGAATGAGCTTTACCACACCAATCATAATAGGGAAAATGATGTCTCACCTGACTATACTCTCATCTATACCATTGGCCTGATGTCCGTGAACTCTTACCCTGACCAGAATAAGTGGTTCGATCACAATGCTGACCCTGAAACTACGGTGGTGCACTGGCTATATAACTCGCAAGGTCTGCTGCATCCAATCTAGAAAATTCTATGAGTCTGCATTAGGATCAGTCCTTGTGAATACCGGAGGGTCCAGGCTGATGAAATCCCGAACTCTCGCACTAACAGCTCTATCGGCTGTACCAAGGGTCTGACGCTGGGGCTAAAAGGCCACTAATTGAGTCAACAGTTGTACAACACTCCGCATGTCTAAATCCTGATCAGGACCAACCGGAGGAGGAACTAGAGGTACATGAGCTCTTCTATTCCTCTCTAGAGGTGGTGGGGGTGCTGCTCCGGATGCTTGAGAATAAACCTCGTTGTGAGGCTCATGCTGATCTACATTAGTGGGCGGCGCCTAGCTGGTGCCTTCTCCCGCCTCCTCATCTAATTTCTAAATTGCCGTTTGTCATCTAGTAGTAGTAGGAATCACTGAGAAGGTAAACAAAATAAAGGTTAGGAATGAACACTTACAACTCAGCTCAATCGCATGATCTAGATCAAGAAGAAAGGTAACCATCTTAAATGTCCTGTAGCGTCCTGCTTATAAGTGTGGTACACAACACACCCATAAGCAAAACTCTACTAGACAAAGGCTTGCAAACTCTCTATGACAGACCTGTTCTAATACCAAGTTTATCACACCCCAACCATGGGGGTATGGCCTACACCTGGCACCCGAAGGCTTGAGTGAACCAACTATAGTACCTGGCATCCTTAACATGGAACCTGGGCTGACAAGGCCTCCAAACAACAATAACATGATAAGAACATAACAATAACCTACAAGAAAAAGAGGCCCAACAACAGTATATATACATAACTAAGGCTGATAAGGCAGTAACAAAAGTATCATCAACTGACAAGAAGGCTGGCAAGGGCAAACAAATGAATAAAACTAAACACTGGTCTCGAAGCCTTTAAAAGTGTTATAATACATCAATTGGCTAGGATAGGTCCTACCATACCCAAAATACTAGAAATATACATATACAGTACATATCGACTCTGTACAGCAACTCTGGAGAAGAGGAGTGCAACAACTAATAGCTGGAAATAGGTACCCTACTAGGGAGGTACATCACCATGCCTATCTGTACATGCGGGCATAAACACAGCGCCACGGAAAGGGACATCAATATAAAAGATGTATTGAATATGTAAGGTAGGTAAAGTACATAAATGAAAGAGACAACATAAGAGGAGAGGGTATAGAATCAACCTGAAACTAAAAAATGGGCCGCTGAGGGCACACAATTGACATAACCATGAATGTATGCATGTAAGTAAAACCAAGCGAACCACACAGCTTGCTGATCAATATGGGCATCAAAATATGCTATAGTAATGATTTAAAACATGCAAAATATAATATTGTATTTATAATCTGAAAGATTCATAGTAGAAGTAATTTGAAAATTTTACAAATCTGAATAACTGAAAACTGACATGACATGATTACTAGTCTAGTCTATGAAACCGCTGAACTATGAGTCTGACTGTAAAACTGTTTTACCAGGACAAGGTTCTGGCATACCTATATCATAATGCATAATCATAAAAATAGCTAAACTAACACCCAGAATGAGATGAGGATCACCAAATAGTTGATATTGAAGCAATCCTACTGAGCAGATCCGTCTCCCTGAAACTCAGCACTTACATCGTGAAGTGTAGGCCCCGTGCAAAAAGGGACGTTAGTAAATATGAATTGTAATAAATGTAAAGCAACTGAAAAAATAAGCAGGCACATAGAATAATAGGATATGAAACTGAAACTGTAACATGAGCATGGCATGGTCTGGCATGAGTATACAATATGTGTAAAATCTGTAAAGATGTGTATCTGTATATCTATATATATGTATATCTGTATATATATGGGGAGAGCAGTAGCATCACTGGCAACATGAAACACCATGTGAGTATGTGAATTTTGGTACCTGGCTCGACCAGCAGAGCAATCCCATACATTGCCAGGGTATGAGACATAAACATGGCATGAAAGGATCCAATTTGCAATCTGAAGGTATTGTCCTCTGGCGGAGCGACCCTTATCCTACGGTGGCATACGTAGTTTCAGGCTATATGATCCTTCTCGGTAAACTATGCAAGTCCTAAAATATGTACTCAAAATAGTGGCTTGTAAGCCCGTGAGTTTCATGAAATCAACTTATAAAGCATGATTTGAAATCATAATTTAGCATGTGAAATATATATAACATATAACTTGTATAAATTATGAAAAACATGTATAATCTTATGGACTGAGTAACATTGATCATAACTTTTAATTTAGGAACTCATGGAATTCAAGCATGTGTTCATGGATTACGTACAAGTTCATGACAATCATGAATAGAATAACGAACCGTAATAGAGGAATGATATATATATATATATATATATATATATATATATATATATATATATATATATATATATAGTATTACATGTAATTAGAGTTATCATGATAATAGAGTTAAAACCCTAAGTTATGAAATTTTCACGATTTCAAAGAAACAAAGCATGGGGAAGAGCATGTATATTGATAGAAGCTCTACATACCTTATTCACTCCTAGTTTTGTCTTAACAATCTGAACTTTGGAGTAGAAACCCAAAGCTTGGACCTTGAAACCTTGGAATGGGTTTATCTTGAAAACCCCAGGTTAAGAACAATGAATTAGTACTTAGAATCCATGTATGTTAGAATCCACTTGGAATACTTGAAATAGGCTTACCTTGATGTATGAGAGTGATGGAAAGAGAGAACCTTCGTGCTAGGGCTTAGGAAGAGTGAAAACTAATTTTTCAGCACTAAGTCTCTTATTTATACTGTTTGCTGAGTAGGGGGTTTTACGGTCAAATTTGACGGACCGTTAAATTTTCTACGGTCTGGGTTCTGGCCATTAAATTTTATACGGTCTGATTATATAGACAGTCTTGAAAAGTACAAGATTCCAATAATCTGGAAAAGATGAGGTTCTAAGACGGTTGGAATTGATGAGCCGTATAAACTTATACGGTGAATTTACAGAGTTCCATCAATCTCAAAAAAAAAATTGACGGATCATTTTGATGGTCTATAAAATATTTTACAGTCTATACATTCTGAGCGTAAAATCAGATCTGCAGAATTGAAGCTAGTTTTTCAACTTAAACTCCTCATTTTTGGTTTCCTAAACCCCTGAATCATAAACATGGCTTAGTTTGAAGGTATGAGGTGTTACAAAATCTGCCCGGCCATATAAGATGTGGTAATATTTGGCCAAGTGATCAG
The DNA here is from genome assembly GCA_029783415.1 of Anisodus acutangulus. Taxonomy (NCBI): domain Eukaryota; kingdom Viridiplantae; phylum Streptophyta; class Magnoliopsida; order Solanales; family Solanaceae; genus Anisodus; species Anisodus acutangulus. The sequence goes on from CM056508.1 coordinate 29,747,811, forward strand.
TGGTATGCACATATAAGTGCCTTCTCGACTGAATATATCTCGGCGCGGTAAGAAAATAGATACATATATATATATAGGTGCAATGCAAGCCAAATCTCAAAAGACCTCAAAATCAAAGTTGGAGTGACCTATGGTCATTATCCTCCGACTATCATTATTAGCGCTACGTTCTTCAACCTCTAATCCATAACGAGAGACTTATAGGATACAAGAGCTTCTCCCGACCATGGACAACCAAGAGATATGCGTTATTTCAATATCAAAGAAGATATAAGCAACTTGATACAATAAGAGGATGTCGTTCTTCAATAACGATTGTACAAATCATGACAAGTAAATAAGATAGCCCTACATACCTTTTTCTATAGCTCACAAGATCTCGAATGCTCTACGAATTATAATATACATTATATGAATGATTTGGATTAATTTCGGATCAATAACTAAATGTAGTCTTCACTTAGACATTTTATCAAACACCTTATGTGCATAGAACTTCTATAACTCATAACAATGTCAACTAATCAACAAGGCAAGTTATTTAGATTAAATGAAGTTCCTTATCTCCCTCATACAATAACCAATGATAGCCTACATTTTCCAGCAACTAATGATCACCAAACAACTCCAAATGAGCAGCTCACAACACACAACCAAATTTCAAGTTCCTCCAAGAATTTTCTTTACAACCTCTTAGTAATACAACTCCTACAACTTGTATAAACTTAAGAACAAGAAGGAGAATATGGAACTTACCTCCAATCATAAGAATCCCTCCAATTTTGAAATCACGTCACTTACAAGGAGACTCCAAAATTAGTACAACAAGGAGAAAAGAGATAAGATGACGACCACGAGATTCTTCACGTTAGATTTACTTGATTTGCCTTTGATTTTGGCCTTGGATTATATGAGAACTCTTAGAGAGGGTTTGGGAGAGTTTTGGAGCTGATAATGTCGTGAAATGAAAGAGAAAGGGACTGGCCAACTTTAAATAGCAATATGGAAATTTGCAACGCCCTAAGGGAACTATAAGGGTCCCTTTGCGCTAGTCATCGCGCCAAATTGGTTGCCTAAGCATTCTCGCAAAAATGCAAATATCTCTCTACTCCTACATTATATCAATGAATAGTTCATTGCATTGGAAAGAAGACTCCCTAAACTTTGATTATATAGGTTATTCACCCCATAACTACTCATATACCTTCAGATATACCCCTGCTAGGTTGGGCCAAAACTTCTATTCGAAATTCAGCCTACCCTTCCGATGAGTTTCGACGAACTTAATTTTTTTTTGATTTGTTTGACCCCGAACTCTTACAAAAATCACTTGTTAAAACTTATTTTCATCCAAATATAGGATTTTAGACTCATCGGACTTTACTTTACTTTACTTACGACGCATACGAGCGCAAAAATACGAGGTGTAACAATTGAATTGGAGAAGAGTTTCTGAATGCCCAGGTCAATTTGAGCTAGAAATTTGCCTCACTAGATCAACTTTACACTACAACCATGGCCCGTGAACCATATCTACGGTTCATTATATGGACGGTACTTTTACGCAACCACGTCATTAGGCAGACTAGGTAAGTGTTCGTGAAATGGGTCCGTTAAATCCATTCGTAGTCCATGAAGTCAAGCGTAAAAATGGGGATGGTTTTAAATACTTTACCCGACCACTTCACTTCTTCAAAATTTCAAACGCACTTGTCTCCTCTCCTTCATATCCCATACTTGTCGCTTTAATCTCCGATAACTCCCCTTCAATTATTTCTCTCAAACCACGCTTCACCCACTCTATTTCACACATCGTGCCCAGTCCAGGTCACTAAACCATCATTTGGTCTTGTTCGATGTAAGTTCCAATTATGATGTCGTCGCTTAACATGTATGTTGATGCTTTAACACTTACCTCCCTAATGATATGTTGTGCACATGATGAAGATTTAGGTTTTTGCATACCATTTACTATGTGTGGTGAGGATTTCACACCTAGGGTTTGTGACTTTCCAGAAAATAATTTTTTTAAAAACACTTACAATGTTGGGTGTGAATATGCATTATCATAGTAGGGGTTGGGGTTTGGTATGTATACTGTGTTAGTTTATGGTGGGGAATGAGTTCTTCGGAAACCTCGTTGAGTCAGGGGGCATCTCAATTACTGATTTTTGAAACAGAATCAACTAGTTGTTATGCCCACCAACTATTCGACAGAATTTCTCTAAGAACACTATGATTAAATGGGTAAATTCTGAGTAGCCCCAATCTCATGTTAATCCAAATGATGTGAGACTGTGGAACAACAATACCCAATGAGCATAAGTTGTTGTGTGACGGGATTTTGTGAACTGTGCTTAAAGAATGAAGTTTATAAGAAAGAAACATTTGTTCTTAAAGAATGAAGTGGATTTGACGGACCGTAAAATTCTTGATGGACCGTAAAACTCTATCGTGAAATGCTTTTGAAATATTTGAGATCTGTTAAAGGTCTACTTTGGATTTGACAACCGTGAATTTTTCACGATCCGTAAAACTTCTCCGTGAATTACCTCTAAAAACTTTGGTTTATGTTTTAGTTTTATGGTGGGCTTGATAGGCCGTGAATTTATTCACGGAATCGTAAATGTGTAATGTGAAAATCCTTAGAATTGTTTTGAATCAGTTTTAGATCTATGATGGGGTTAACGGACTGTGAAACTATTTTACGTACCGTGAAAGTTTTGGAGCCTATTATTCATACCTTATCTTTAAGTGTTAGTTTTTTTATTTTGTGTTTACTAATTATTGTCTTCCACAGATATGCTTCCAAAGAATCCGGTAAAGAGGGGTGGCACATCAACCAGGGGTAGTAGTCAACTGAAAATAAGAACAAGACTCTGTGACTCACCGCCTGACCTTGAAGCTAAAAATTGAGAACATCAGGCACCTCTTACAAGCATCACCAGACGTAAACAACAGATACAAGCTCCGACATCCTCCCAGTATTAAGAGAGGGAGTCAAACTGACCCATTGGTAGCTCCAAGCAGGAAGGTTGTTAGAGTCCCGACCTTCAGAGACAACAGATTCATGAGCAATCGGATTGTGTAGAGGCTTGAGATTTCAAGAGGTGAGAACGAAGAAAAAGAATGAAGAGCGCACCAGGTTCTCCATTAAAGGTTCTATAGAATTATTTGACCAGGGAATTGAGCCAAGTAGAGCTAGAGGAAAACCATGAAGAATAATCTTTGAGGAAAAACAGATAAGTTTTTCTGGGTTGGATGCATTTCTAATATCAAATCCATTTTGCAATTCTGCTAATGGGAATTCCTCAATGACCCTCTTGGGGATTATTGTCCCATTCTTGTCCATTAATTTTATGCTTCTTATATAGGGGGATGAATACAAAGTTCAAGAAAGCGCAGCTACAAAAGAATCCCAAAGATTAGTCAAGGTTACAGTCCAAGGATGTACAATTGACATCTCAAGAAAAGCAGTCAAACGTGTTTATTTTAGACACGACTACACTTCTCCCGAGAAGATCAATGAAGTTGATTACAAAGTGGTTAGTAAGCTAGAACAATTGGGTTTGGTAGCTTCATTGATTGTACGATGAAACCCTTCATGGCACACTAATCCAAAGGCTACAATCAACAAGAGGGACCTTACACTTGAAGCAAAGTTTTAGTGGAGCATGATCATCAACAGAATCTACCCTACTCAGTATGATAAAGCTCTCACTCCAGATAGGGCAGTTCTTGTTGCAGCCATCATGTCCAGATATAGGGTCAATCTTGATTATCTGATTGTACGGAAAATTTGCCAGCGTGCGACTCAAATTGTATTATGTATAATCTTCCCTTGCCTCATCACACAATTATTTCGTGGAGTAGGAGTTCAAATTTTCCACTGAGAGATCATCTCATCAGAGCAGAACATTTATATGACATTATGAAAAGCAAAGATGAGACACTACATGCCCCTCAGCTTGCAGTTGATCCTGTACCTGAATTGCTATCTTAGTCCGAGTCTTAAGATCAGGGCGAGTTACAGATTGAGGCCCCTAAAAGCTTTGGGTGTTGCCATCACTGAGACACCCACTCTGGTAGTCCCTGCATATTTAGCAGCTCTGGTATCTTTATTAGAACCTCCTTTCATCACAACCCCATCATCGAGTAGTTTACTTGCTTTTAACAGAGACACCTTCTATGAATTTGCATTAAAAGAAGACCGAGCTGACATACAAGTGTCCAAAGTTATGATAGAGTTGAGAACCCTTGTCAATGAGGAGAGTAAGAAAGCCTTGCTACCCTTGAGAGAATCTATTATAGTATTCCACCGACAAATTCACTAGAGGGTTGATGCTCTTAAGCTGATAATGTCAGAGTTGGAGAAAATATGTGTCATGATTGATTTGGTGGCAGTTTGGAGTGAGATGGTCCGGGTAAGGGAAGATATTCATGCACTACATGTGTGAGATGAATTCACCCCTAGAAATCCTACCCCAACACCTACAGTTGATTTTGAAGTAGCGACTGAACTCGGTGTGAGTTTGTTGGAATACGATTCTCTGCCCAAAGATGCTGGGATGTTGTATTCAAAATGCAGGTTCAGATGAACAAGTTGGTAGACCTCCACGCTAGGCATTAGTGGATATTCAGCTGCTGAGTGGTGAGCTCCATTTCCATTTGGAGTTGAGTCGGGTCTAGTATTCCTATAATGTATATAGATGTTTTTGTAGGTCGGGGCCCTGTCCCAATTGTTCTATAGTTCTTATACTATCATAAAGGCTTCATATGCCTGTGTTGATGTTATCATATATGAGCTTATGTTATAACTCCTGTTCATTTGAGTTTTATGTCAGCCTTATGTTCAGGCCCACGTATTCCCTTCATGTTTATACAGTTCTCTTATTGGAGCATGTTTGCTACTCTTTGACCATATATGTTCTAGGGCTATTTTATGTTACATGATTCATGTTTAGTTGGTTCACTCGATCATGTTAAGGCACTGGGTTCTAGTCCGCGTCACCAAGGTTTTGGATGTCACATGACCTTTATTGTAAATGACGCTGACAATGCAATAATCTCGGGTGCACACTACCTGGTAACTTGGGTGATATAGTTATTCATGAGGGATGGATCCATATCAACATGTTGCATGAACAACTCACGTGATAAATCATAACTCACACGGACAACTCATGCATCGTAAATATATCAAGGTAGTGGATAGGGTATGCAAATATAAAGCATACAAACTTTGCATAACTAGTAGCTAAAATTATACACAGACATGTGCATATCTCATAAACGTTAAACTAGCATGGAAATTATGCTTATAAATTTATCCCTAGAATTGAGTTATGCTGAAGTAGTCATGCAACAAGTAAACCTTGAAAGTAGAAGATGATATGACATAAAGTCCCAATATGTAATTGATGATACATGCTTATTCTCTCGTCACCTTATATATATGTTACCCCCCCCCCCCCATATACTTAATATATCACAAACAAGTCAACTTGATAAGAAAACCCTCTCTATCAAAGCCTTAATCTACCTCAGTTTGAGGAAACTCTAGCCTTCTCGAGTTGCCTTTCATTATCTCAAATTAATCAAGCGATCACAATTTAGTAAAAATAATACTCTACTAGGTTAGTCGAATCCACCAATTCCCATATTGTAATTTTAGACTAGACCAAATTCAAAGTCAACCAAAGAGTCAAACTTGAGCCCTATGGTCAATGATTACGTTTTTTGGGTTACCCATAAACCTACTTGTCCAAATCTATAAGTAGATTTTCAATATGAATTCAAATCAGTGATCAATATCCCCAATTTCACTCTCTTAAACCTAGGACAAAAATACCCAAATTCCTATTTTAAATCTATGATTTAGTGGTTAAATATAATATAGATTAATGTATAATTAAAAGATATCATTGTAGAATCATTTTCGTGATGTTATATGATATTTCCCTTTCAATTCCCACTCAATTATGTAGCTTCTTTCTCTCAAAATTTATTTAGAATAATGAAAATGCCATAAACATACTTATTTATAACGGTATTCGCAACTGCAGTCGTAGCCTTGCAATTCCGATGGCTCTCAAAACTGGCTAGTTTGCTAATGCAACCCATGCTCCCGCAATTGCAGTCTTGCAATTGTGAGACTATGTCTTAAAAATCGGTTGCACCAGAAAAAGATAAAATCTATAATAGTCCATTTTATGATTTCTTTCTGAAACTCACTCGAACCCCTTAGGTCCCAACCCGAACCATCCTTACAAGTACCAAAACACTAAATAAACCTACAAAAAGTCTCAAATAAAGAAATGTGACTAAAATACTAAAATTAAGGGTCGAAATGCTACTTTCTCCCTTACATAAACAAATATTCATTCTCATACGGGTTTAGAATTATACCTGAGATGTAAACCAACATTGATTATTTGCTTTGCATGTCTGACTCAGTCTCCGTAATAACTTTCTCTATCAGATGGTTCTTCCTGTTTAGTTTTACCGAAGCTATTTCTTTCGATTTCAACTTCCAAACATGTTTATATAATATAGCCAATGGACCCTCTTCGTAGGTCAAGTTCTCATTAAAGCTGAATCGTATCCAATTTTAGAATGTGGCACCTATCCTCAATGTACCTTTGTAACATAGATAGATGAAATATAAGATAAATTCCTACCATTTTGTGTGGCAAGAAATTTGGTAGGGCACCACCCCAATTCAACCTAAAATCGTGAATGTGTCTATAAACGAAGGACTAATCTTGCATTTCTTCCTAAAATGCATCACACATGTCATGGGCATCACTTATAGTAGTACCTTTTCACAATGAATGACCTCCAAATCACAAACCTTCCGGTCCACATAATCCTTTTACCTGCTCTGAGTTGTGTGAAGTCGCTCCTTTATCAACTTGACCTTTTCCAACCCTTGATTTACCAAATCTGTACCAAATAGCTTAGCTTGACCAAGCTCAAACCAACCAAATTGAGAGAGACACCGCTTACCATATAAACCCTTATATGTCTCCATCGAAATGTTAGATTTTTGTAAGTTCTGTTTTATAAAAACCCCGCTAAAGACAAAATTTGGTCTCAATGACCTCAAAAGTCAATCACACACACCCTCAAAATATCCTCTAGAAATATATATGGTATGCTCCGACATGCCATTGATCTGCTAGTGAAAGTTGTACTAAGGTCTACTATGTACTCAACTCATTTTGTATAGATCTCCAAAAGTAAGCTGTGAAATCTATTCCCTGTTCCAAAATGATTGAAATAGGAATGCTATCCAATTGAATTATCTCACAGATGTAAATATGAACTTCTCCGCAATATAGGTAGTCTGGATTGATATGAAGTGCATTGACTTGGTCAACCTGTCAACAATGATCTAAATGCATCAAATCTCTCAAAAGTATGTGTCAATCCTACCACAAAGTCCATAGTGATTAGCTTCCACTTCCATTATAATATAACTATATTCTAAGTAAAGCTACCCGATTTTTGATGTTCATATTTCACTTGTTGGATATTCAAACATTATGATACTCGTCTAATTATGTCGATCTTCATCCTACATAAGTATTAATGTTATTTTAATTAATGATACATCTTTGTAGTCTTGGGATGAATGGAATACCACAAACTATGAGCCTTACCAAGTATCAACTATCTCGATACCAATATTAGCCTCACTATTATTTTGCAAATTAGTTGTTTAACCTATGCGACACCTAATTTTTGCTTATAGGATGAAACAATTTACTCTTCCTATTATATGCGTAGCGTATGCAAAATAATAAAGAACAGTAAAGCAAATGACACATGAATTTTATGTGGAAACCACCTAGCTCATAAGGGTAGTAAAAACCACGACCTACACCTCTACAGGATTTATCACCAACTCCACTACAATGTTTAGCCTCTGGAAATTCAAGTTACAAATTTTATAACCTAGGAACTACACTCTAATCCTATCTCACTAATCTACCTAGACTAGTAAGTAACCTTTAAGTTAAACTCTAACTTGAAGTGGTATTTGACAACGTTTATATCTATGATAATTACTTCTATAAAAGCGGATAAACGTACAACTGGATAAGAAAACCCTAATACACAAATATAGACTTAAGAACTGCAAACATAAACTCTATACCGCAGTTTCTTCAATCTACTTTGATTAATTAGGGCGACACTTCTTGAATTAGAACTCTCAATATAGCATAAAAAATTTTTGCTCAATAATCTGATTTAGCTCTTTGTGAGTGCTCAATTTTCTTCATGGTAAGACTTGATATTTATAACTTTTGGACATCGTCACAGTGGCTGACCTAGATCCTGCTTTATACGACCCATCAAGGTAGAATAGGGGTTGAGGTAGAATAGGATTCTTACAATTTATCACATTTTTAGTTTCCTTATAGGATTCTGAAATATCTTGATAAATATAGTGAAAAATCTTGATGAGTATCACACAGAATCCTGCGACGTTCTACGCAAAGTCTTTACCATAAAAATCACAAATCCTAGTTGTTGCAGGATTTGTTTGGAATATGTTCTTGGACCTGATTCAAGTGAATTGTAATCCAACCTCTGAATCTTCTTACTGTTCTGAGTTGAAATATGTTCAAATACTTGTTCCATCAATCTCCTCTTGTACATTCTGCATCTAACATTAACCTACTTCTGAGATATTGTATAAAAAACTTTGATGGGGAAAATCATTTACCAATTTGATTCCTCCATTGCTATGCTAAACTCTTTTGTTTTTTTATTACTGATCATAGTCATCAACACCTCTGACTGTTGTTTGTTCACTTGAATGGGATGAACATGTCTTTTTAAGATAAACATACATGTCGATATGTTTCATTGAACTAGACACACTAGGCATGTTCAATTTCTTTGTCAATCATCAAAACTACACACAAGGCTTCTTGCTAATGCCCACAAATTTTTCCTTTTTGATAATGACAAACATAATGACAAAGGAAACAAGGATAATCCAAAAAACACTTAGCGTATAATAGAACAATCAGTGAGACTCTCTTTTGTTTCACAATGACATTACCAATATTTCATTATTCTTTCTTTCTTCCCCTTTTTAGCAGCATTAAAAGGTCATGTTAGATTAATCAAGTAGGAAATATAAAACTCATGTCCATTAGGGCTATCACGTATACAACAAAACAAAATCAGTCACTCAAGTAAGTCTATAGAAAACATTCAAATCAACAGACAAGGCTCATGTTTAATAAGAACTGCAATATATTTTTCATTACCTTTATACAGTACAATTGTAGTCCATTGGTTACAATAATACAAAATAAATCATTCTTATAATATTTAGATGCTTCTAAGGATCTAGGTTTGGATAAAACTAGGAGAAGTTGTTCACTTTGCTAAGGACTGTGACCAGGGTGGAAGGTGAACCTAGGGGTAATTTCTAGGGAATCCTAACTAGGAGGAGTTGAATTTTGATTATAAGGGAACTATATATCTTTCGTTGATTTTCTTTCCTATGTCACCATCTGGATCAAACTGTTTCCCCGGGAAGAAACAATCATCTTTATCAACCTTTTTGCCCCCAAGAATACCCACCGCCTTTTCCACCAATTTTTTCCATGAGGACGAAAACCTTGTCTTTCTCCCTTCCAAGGTTGCTGAGGATTACTGTTAGCTTCCTTGTCCTTTTCCCCAATAGGACCCTGATCCCTTATTCTTATATTGATGAGGGTGTTTTCCCATGCTGATGCTGACTGCATTTTAGCACAAGTCTGAAGAAGGTTCTTTTCTATTTCATCCTTCCTTGTTTCTCCAAAAGTTGTTACATTTTTATCACATATTTTCTTTAAATTTATCTCCCCATGTGCACTGAGCTAGTGGTGTCCAATAACTCATTTTCTTGTGAGGTTGTTGTGACTCTATTTTCCCCAAAACTAAGCCCTATTTTGAGAATTTTAGAGGGTTTCCCCTTTCGATGGGCCCCAACCAGATTTCCTTCCCTTTTTCCCTTTTTAGATGGAGTGTAGATTTGTATAGGAGGAACATGTGGTTGATGAGGGTAAAGTAGAGCATATGTTGGGAGGAGTTGAAAGAATATAAGAAATAGAGGGATGATAAGAATTATAGGATGAGTCAGCCATTCTTTTCATTTTATTTTCTCAAGATCTGAGAGAGAGAGAGCAGTTTGGAGTTTTGAGATGAGAGATATGGAGATGTGGTTGGTTTAAGTAGAGGTAAGGTGGAATATGAAGAGAAAAGTGGTGTGAATAGGGTATTTTAAAAGTCATTTTTGGAAAGGGTTTGATTTGATAGTGATTGGCTTTTGTGAAAGTCATCATGACATATCCTTTTTCCCTTCTCAATGCACTCTTAATGACAACTGAAGCAAGTTGGGTTGGGAGACCAGGTTGTCTTAGTTGTTTCAATGATCTGACTGTATTATTTATTTTTAAAAAAATAATATGTACCTGAAGTGTAGTGATTAACCATTTGTAATCTTGATCCATTAAGCCAAATTCTTTGACAGAACAATTCATTAGACATTAAGTGATTATGACATGGTATGGTTTAATCCAACATAGCTTTATCATCATTGTCCTTTGGCATTGCTCTTATGCTTCTTCAGATTTTTGAAGATAACTTCAACTTGAGAATCTCAACAAATTTCAAATCAGTCCTTTTGTAGTAGTTTCTAACTGATTTGAACCATTTTGAAATAAGTGTGTCTCGGCTTGCTTAAGCTCAAACAGGTACATCAACCTGTTCTTTCAATACTTGGCTTGTTATCTCATAGCAACACCTGGTGTTCTCCCGTTACCCATATTCCCTGTCTTGGGCTAATCCTTGACATACATATGGTTGGTCTTCACCTTCATATTTATTAAAGCTTGTCTTATTATATTTCCATTTCCTATTTTGCTCTTTAAGTGTTGTTCAACAGCAATTTCACTTCATATTGCTTCCCTCAATGTTCTTGACATACCTTGCCTGCAATGAATTATCCTCATACCAGTTCCCCCTGTGATTGCCAGCTCATGTGTAAAATTCTTGTCTGGATCCATTTTTCCCCCTTCTCTGAACTTTCACTTTTCCTTTGAGGTGTTGAGAGAAATTATATTTGAGTCATCTCTAGCATCCTTAAATAAGTCTGGTTTATGTCCTGTTTGTGCTTCTCTCTTTTATTTGCATCTTCAAGCTAGTAAGGGATAGGTTTTGCAAACCAAGATTAACTTGTGTCCCTTTCATTTGATAAAATGGTGAATCAAGTTCTTCTTTGTCCAAGCTGGAAGTCTGTGAGAGAATCTGTTTCTTGTAGATGTTCCATCACATTTGACATGTTTGGCATTTCCGTTCACAAGTTTAATTATTTTGTCATAACCATATAAGTGAGTTCCATCATCCCTTCCTCTTTCTGAATTCATGTGCGCCTCTATGTGTCATTTACCTATTTCATACCTATTTGCTGATTTGAAAGTTATTTGTTCATGCCTGATTCTTCTCATCCGATGAGAGGGGCAAGTTACATGTTTCTTTGTCCACTCCGGATGAATATGAGAAGACATGTACCTGTTAGATTCAACATGTCTAGTACTTTTGTGTATGAAATACATGTTTCTTTCTATGTGCCTTTGATTCACAGAGCATTTGGCATTGTGCGAGGCCAATTCTATCACACATGGTACACAATTCTTCATGTGTAGATCATTTTGTGCAATTTCACTCCCATAACCCAGACCAGTTCTGACATTATGAGTTTTGTTGCTGAGATTGGTAAGCATGTGAGATGATTGAGTCCATCGACCAGCCCTTTTATAATCTTTCCTCATTTTTCCAGATATGAGTGCAATTTTTTGGATTTCCTCTTTTTAGAGAAAAATTGATTTGTAATTCTCTTGAGTTCAAATTCAGCTTTTAGTTGATCCTTACTAATTTCGGTCATTCAAAGTTTCACCTATTTTTGCCTCAAAAGTTCTATTTTGAGTGACTCAACAGAAGAATCAAATTGCATAACCTATTCTTTTAGAGAACTGACTTTCTCTCCATCTTTGATCTTTCCAACTTCTAACTCTATGGATTCGTGTTTTAGGTTTGTGTAAGCATCAAGTAACTGAAACTATTTTGTACTCATTTCTTGATATTCATCGATAAGGGTGATCATTGAGAAATTGAGTCTTTTCTTGGAAAATATACTCAGCTTGGTTTATAATTTATGAATGTTTACCTCTGAATCTTCATCTGTATCTGAGTCAGTCTCATCAATTTCCATGAGAGCCATGTGATCAACTTCATCCTTAGATTTTTCTTCAAAGCGTGAATTCCAGGATCTTCTTGATTAGTTCTTCTGTGGAGAATAATTTTTCAAAGGACTAAAGATAACTGATAATGCTCAAAAATCGAGTGAATATGTCCCTGACTGATTCCTTGTCACTCATAGTAAATAACTCATACACCTTCATGAATTTATCATGTTTGAGTTGTTTTTCATGAGATATGGCTCCATATGTTTGTGTTAGCAGATCTCAGATTTCATTGGCATGGAACATCCTGTGATTTTTTCACATTCTTCTATTTCCAAACCGCCATATAGAATGTGGATTACCCTTGTATTCAGTCTCAACAACTTGAAATCTTCATTGGATAGTTCCTCTTCAGTTTTGGATTTTGTAGAGCCGTCATATCTTTTTGTCATGGGAACAATAGGTCCTGATGTTGTGATCAACCAGAGATCATAGTCCACAACCATCAAGAAGGTCTCCATGTATTTCTGCCATAGAGCAAAGTGCTCTATATTTAATCGAGGTGGCTTGTGAATTGATTTTCCTTCACTGAATCCTTTAGGTGGTGCACCGTTCATTAGGATCTACTCTTAAGGTGTCAACTTTTTTTATGAGAACATGCTCTGATACCAATTGTTATTATGCACACCTGGTTGTTTAAATTATGCGACACCTAATTTTCTCCTATAGGATGAAACATTTTACTCGACTTATTCTATGTGTAGCGTATGTAGAATAGTAAAGAACAGTAAAGCAAAGGACACAATAATTTTATGTGGAAACCATCCAAATCATAAGGGCAGTAAAAACATGATCTATACCTTTGTAGGATTTATCCCTAACTCTACTACAACAGTGAGTCTTTGCAAATTCAAGTTACAAACACTATAACCTAGGAACCACACTCTAATTCCTAACTCATTAATCTACCCATACAAGTAAGCAACCTTCAAGCTAAACTCTTTCGTCTCAAAATCTGAATAATATTCATTACTTAAAGTGGTTCTTTCGATCATTCATCGAAAGGAGACACTTGATTTCTTCTAACTTGAAATTGAATTTGACAATGTTTATACATATGACAATTACTTCTATAAAAGTGGATAAAGGTCCAACTCGATAAACAAAAGTAATATACAAATCTAGACTTAAGAACTATAAACATAAACTCTATAACACATCTTCTTCAATTTACTTCGATGTATTAGGGATAAACTTCTTGAATCAGAACTCTCAATATAGCATAGAAAGTTTCCGCTTAATATTCTAATTTCTCTCTTTGTGAGTGCTCAATGTTCTTCATGGTAAGACTTGATATTTATAGCTTTTGGACATAACCACTGCGACTGACCTAAACCCTTCTTGATATGACCCATCAAGGTAGAATAGGGTTTGAGGTAGATTAGGATCTTGCCGCCTTGTACGCAAAGCTTTTACCATAAAGAGCACAGATCATAGTTACTGCAGGATTTGTTTAAAAAATGTTCTTGGACGTGGTTACTGTACCTGGAACTCCAACCTCTAAATCTTCTGACTGTTCTGAGCTAGAACATGTTCAAACACTTGTTCCATCAATCTCCTCTAGTACATTCTTCATCAAGCATTCACATGCATCTGAGATGTTTAATGAAACATGTTAACATACATGTTTCATTCATCATGTGTTTCTCTGTGTATGTTTCTTTTCACCTGATCTCTGATCTTGGTTCACTCAACTCTATACTTCATATTTCCTTTGATAGATTAACTGTATAGACCTGATTCATTCAGCTACTGCACCTATTGACTCTTTGAGATAAAATAAGTCTGCATGTTTGTTCTATTCTACGTTGAGATGCTCTCTCTTGGCTGAGTCATCTCTTTGACCTTTATACATGTCTGCATCTGTCTATGTGATAGAACACATCCATGGACATGGTTAATTTAATTTGTCCATAGTTTTGATGGGGAAAACCGTTTATCAATCTGAATCATCTATTGCTAGAGCAAACTCTCTTATTTTATACTACTGATCATAATTATCAACACTTCTGACTATTGCTTTATTCACTTGAATGGGATAGAACATGTCTTTTTAAGATAAATATACGTGTCAATTTGTTTCTGTGAACCAGACACGCTGCATCATGAAAACCACACACAAGGTTTCTAGCTAATGCCAATACACACAAATCCAATCCTAATCATTAGAGTGTTATTCAACTTGCGTGGATAGGTAGAGTGATTCCCGAGAGTTCCGAATGAGTTTTGGATAAGGAAAATGATATTTTAGAAATTCTTAAGTTAAGAAATGAAGAAGTTTGGCATAAGTCAACATCGGGGGAAAATGCATCTTTTTCAAAGTTTTGTCAATTTTATTAGCTCCAGAATGTGATTTATAACTTAGTCGAGTCATTGTTTTGGTTCCTAAGAGGTTCGAATGTGATTAACGTGGTTGGTTGAGAAACTAGGTTTGAGATGATTTGGAGTTGACCACGATCAACATCGGGTCAAGACGGATCCTTTTGGGTGTTTGAGAGTTTGAGCAGCCTCGTATGTGTATTAAAAACCAAACTGCGTCCATTTAGTATTTTGCAATAACTTGAGTTATAAAGCTCTGATTGACGTGATTTTCGCGGCCTTTTTCTCGTCTGAACAAGGGGGTAAGTATTCAACCTTTATTTTGACCTTTATTTAAGAGTATTTCTGTTGGTTATCAATTTTATCCGTGTTTGGTTGGGGGAAAATGGGGGTTTTAAACCCTAAGTTAAAAATTTGGTTTTCTTAAATTAATTATGGTTAGATTTGATTAAATTCTAAGTTTTGGCTTGTACCTTGGGTAAACTATTTCTAACATAAATTTTTATTTCAATATGGATTTTGCAAACATTCGATTTATGGATTTTGACACAAAGAGAGATTTGACAAATTCACAAAATTGGAGGCTCAATTGGGGTTAGAATTTCATAGAACTTGGGAATACGCCTATTTAGATTATGGGTAATGTGTTTCTAACTTAAATGTTTTATTTTTCCCTTGTGGGCCTGGGGTCACTTTTTGAATTTCGGTCTAAAGTATAACAATATTGGTGTTGTTAGATTCGTATGATTCATAGAACACTATTTTGATAATATTAAATTAGTTTCTCAATAAAATTACTATTTTGACTCTTGGAGTTCGGAACAAGGTTTCAAATTTACTTTTGACCCCGAGTTCCTTACAAGACATGTTTGGTATCATTAGAATCATGTGTAATGTAGAATTGGTCTTTATGTATTGATTGAATATGTGTGATAACATAGGAACTTCATGCGCTTGTTTGAACTATGACCGTCCGATATTCGCTCGGGAGGACTTATGGATCGGGAGTTCGTCGCTTCTGCTCGTATGTGGGGTAGGCTAAGGTTTAGTTTTTCGAGACTCCAATAAAAGTACGTAGTAGTTATAAAAATTTAGGGTTATGGGCATGTTTTGGGGTCCCACTCAAACAGTTGTGATGAATGGTTGAGTGGATACCAGTATTGAACTGTGTGGATGGGTGATTTAGGGAATCAACCTTGAGCTGATTTCGACTGATGTTATTTAGGCTTGTCACAATTATGTGAACTCATCTCCATATTTGATATTGTCATGTTTATTCATCACACCTGTTTTGATATGATATCTTGATAGTACATCAATTATTATGGTTGGACTGTTTGATATGATATCCTGATTGTACTTGGATTATTATGGTTGGACAATTTGATATGATATCCTGATAGTACTTGAATTATTGTGGTTGGAATGTTTGATATGATATCTGAATTGTACTTGGGTTACTTGTTGTTGAATTCTGAAAGCATGTGTTATTCATCTCTTATACTTGGTTGCATCTCATATATTTTGATTTCTTGCCATGTATTGTCATTTGCATTCATACACTCATGGTTCTATGATATTAATATGAGAGTGGTATGAAAATTCTGCTGGTCTAAGGGACCGAAAAAGGTAATAACACTATGAAATTATGGCAACATTGAGATGATGATGATACATATGGATTGGGTTCCATGCCACAATGGGTATGATGATACGCAACGATTGGGGTTGCATGCCATAATGGGTAAGATGATACGCAAGGATTGAGGTTGCACGCTTGCAATAAATATTATTACAACCCAGAGTTGGGCTCGGATGGGACATTCTGGAGGGTGTATGGACTTTGTGGGTTCCTCACGGGTGTATGGATCATCATAAAACCTTAAAATAATATATACCAGATTAATAAAGGTAACTGGCATTTGTATTGGGCTTGTCTCTGTGGATACCAGGATAATTGGATCTGTGAACACTTGGATAAATATTAAATTGGTTGACATGTGTGGCTTGATTTCTTATATATAAGTTTTGAGGTTATAATTTGTATGTCTAAGTGTTTGATGTCTACTGCTACTGTGGTCGGGAGTGTTAATATGTCAGGATTATTGTCTAGATCCAGGGAAAATATATGTATTGTGTATTGTCTGTTAATTGACCGTGTGATTGGGTACCGAGTCTAGTAAGGAACCTGTGATAAGTGTTGCCATTGGGAAGGTAAATGTTGCATGATCTATGTGTGTTAGACTATAATTGTATATAGACTTAGCTAAATCCAAGACTAAGAATAATAGAGGAGTTAATGTCATCATGGTTAGCTTAAGTGTAATATTTCAGCAAAGCGTTCAAAAAAGATCGTTGTGATCTAAGTGTTGACTTGTTTATTGATATGTTAAGGTTGGGTAAATGGAGTTAAGCTTGAATACGACTTGGACAAGAGAGTACTAGTCGGTGGGTACTATGATAGTAAGGTCTATGTATAAGTGAATAGATTGATTGTACATGACTGTGAATCGAACCTTAAGTGAATATTGTGACTTGTTGAATCAGTGAATTGATATGTGTATAACATGACTTATATGGGCTACTAAACTATCTAGATATGCTTATCTGGTGTCAATTTGATATTTATCTATGTTATGTATCTTCCGTCGTTGTCGGCCTATGATGTCTATGGGGGTACATTGTGTACTTATGCTATACTTGTTGCATCTTTTTTATGCAAATACATATCCCTCTACTAGTTTGAGAGCTCATGTATGAGTCCGGGCAGGTGGATTTCGACGTTCCACGGTGAGGATGTTTCTTCCGGCATGCCTTGGATACTTATTCTCTTACTTATCTTTACATTTGTATTCGAATGACATAGTTAGGCATTTTGATTATGTTATTCAGTTTTGGCCTTTGTTACCTTCATTCAGACTTGTATTCCGTATTAGTTCTCT